>WHUX01000037.1:0-403642 GCA_015179025.1 Terfezia claveryi | reverse complement strand
TTGTAACGTATCTGAAATTGAATTTAGTTGTCTCGGATAAGAATTCTTTAATGGGATAAGCGAGCTATAAGCGAAGTACATATAACATGCAGACATGGGAATATTCTCTACGTTCGGGTTAGTAACCTGTGACAACGAGTGCAGATAGCAACTGCATTAACAAAGGTGTGGATGGCATAACACTTAGGAAGAAATTCCAAGGTGACAGGTAGGCCCGCGTTTTATAAAATATTTTTATAATAAGAATATCTACAAACACTGCGGGATATAAATAGTGCAAGTAGTTCCGGTTGAATTTATTCTACCACCAGCGAGTATTCAAAAGCAAGAGCACCTTGAGTACACGAAGCCTACAAAGTTCTAAGTCTTGAGTTAACTTTACGTTCAAGCGACATAGGATTTATTTTGTGTTGCGAAATAAGATCCGTCGTGAGGGACTATAGTTGGATTGAACTTTACTGCTATAGGATTGATATTCTGTGTTGCGGAATAGATATCATTGCGGCAGCAAATTACGGCTGTCCTAATAGTTGCAAGAGCGCTATTAGTCAATAGGGCCCCCGTGACAGTGGTATAGGAGGCCATCCTGAGTAGTGCACTCGGCTAGGGAAATCTTGATGTGACAGCGCTGTCCAAACTCTACTATAGCTATTATATCTTTAACCAGGTCGTCCTCTGCATCATCAGAAACGATTGCAGTTTGCCTTTGCAGCCCCCGACGCCCGCGATGTTCTAAAGACAAACTGACAGTTAACGGCGCAGCGCGGAAGACTATTGTCGCCCGGGCGCCGCTCCCTCGCAGCGCGCGCCCTGCGGCCAGTTGTTAACGCAATCCATGCCGTGACGCTGTACTCTGGGGCTTTGCGCCCTAGGGTTCAGCGTTGTGGAACAGCACCCTGGCGCCCTATCTTATGCATCCCCGCCCTCAAGCTGTATACTGTTTCTGCCCCCAGGCGCCAATCCATGGTTATGCAACGTCCAAGTGCTACAAGAGAACAGTATGCCTCGGTAACGCAGGTGTGCGCCCTAGCACAACTACCTGACAGACAATATTTCCACTCTACTTGGCGCACGCGGAGAATAACGGTAATAGCAGCCAGGCAAACGCAGCCAGGCAGAGAGGGGCAGTCAGGCAAAGGCAGTCAGGCAAAGGCAGCCAGGTATAAGCAATACATTGCATGCACTAGGTGAACTTGAGCTTCTATATACACTGATGAGCCATATTTGTATTTCCACCGAACCATTCCATCATAGATCCCACTAGGACTCTGTCCTGCGCATATGCCTCCCACAATCCAGCCGTTCCCAGACCTCAGCAGTCTCCAAAGTAGTAACTGCCCGGGCTGATGTAGTTATCCACTGCCACGAGCAACCCCTAGCAGTAGAGCAATTAGCTAGGCAGTCCCACAGTGTCCACGGATTTACTGGCGAGTCCAGTACCTAGCTATGTCTGTGCATATTGACAGGGGATATCTCGGGAGTGTCCTAAGAGCAATTAGCTAGGCAGTCCTACAGCGAATTTGCTAGCAAGTCCACGTACCTAGCTATGTCTGTGCATATTGATACGGGATATCTCGGGAGTGTCCTAAGAGCAATTAACTAGGCAGTCCTACAGCGAATTTGCTAGCGAGTCCACGTACCTAGCTATGTCTGTGCATATTGATAGGGGATATCTCGGGAGTGCACTTGCAGAGTCCTAAAAGCAATTAGCGATGCCCTCACATGGAGTCCGCTAGGCGAGTTCACTTACCTAGCTATGTCTGTGCATATTGATAGGGCATATCTCGGAAGTGCACTTGCGGAGTCCTAAGAGCAATTAGCAATGCCCTCACATGGAGTCCGCTGGTTTTCTGGCGAGTTCACTTACCTAGCTATGTCTGTAATTGATAGGGGATACCTCAGGAGGGCACTTGCGGAGTCCTAATAGCAATTAGCAATGCCTCCACATAGAGTCCGCTGGTTTTCAAGCGAGTTCACATACCTAGCTATGTCTGTGAATATTGATAGGGGATATCTCGGCGGAGTCCTAAGAGAAATTAGCAATGCCCTCACATGGAGTCCGCTGGTTTTCTGGCGAGTTCACATACCTAGCTATGCCTGTGTCTGCGCATATAGATTGGGGATATCTCGCAACTGCACTTTAGGCGTCCTAAGAGCAATTAGCAATGCCTTCACATAGAGTCCGCTGGTTTCTGGCGAGTTCACGTACCTAGCTATGCCTGTGTCTGCGCACATAGATTGGGGATATCTCGCAACTGCACTTTGGGCGTCCTAAGAGCAATTAGCAATGCCTTCACATAGAGTCCGCTGGTTTCTGGCGAGTTCACGTACCTAGCTATGCCTGTGTCTGCGCACATAGAGTGGGGATATCTCGCAACTGCACTTTGGGCGTCCTAAGAGCAATAGTCCGCTGGTTTCTGGCGAGTTCACGTACATAGCTATGCCTGTGTCTGTGCATATAGATTGGGGATATCTCGCAACTGCACTTTGGGCGTCCTAAGAGCAATTAGCAATGCCTCCACATAGAGTCCGCTGGTTTCTGGCGAGTTCACGTACCTAGCTATGTCTATGTCTGCGCACATAGATTGGGGATATCTCGCAACTACACTTTGGGTGTCCTAAGAGTAATTAGCTAGGCCTTAACATAGAGTCTGCGGGTTGTCTGGCGAGTTCACGCACCTGGCTATGTCTACGCATATACATGGAGGATATCTCGAGAGTGCACTGGGGGAGTCCTAACCTCAGCGCTGGCTGCTTGACCTTCCGCTGACTACTGGCTGGCTGCGTTATGTGTCATACCTGTGAAAAGAGGGGGTGCACGTGCTCTCGTGTTCTGTTGGTTCGCGCAGCCCTGGAAATATGTGTCGGTTGACGCGGCCGGGAAATATGTGTTGATTGGTCGGAATGCAGATTCGCGCACGCTGGTGTGACAGATCAGCACATGCATGTTTCAGGCTACATAGGCCCACCAGCCGTAGGTTTACCGAAGTGGGTAATAGGAGCACTAATGGCGGCTTGTTCATATGGACTTGTGCATGCGAGAAACTCATGCTTTTGGAGACTTATATATATATGCGAGAAACTCATGCTTTTGGAGACTTATATATATATATGCGAGAAACTCGTGCTTTGGATATATATATATATATATGCGAGAAAATCATACTTTTGAAGACTTATATATATATATGCAAGAAACTCGTGCTTTGGAGATATATATATATATATATGCGAGAAACTCATGCTTTGGAGATATATATATATATATATGCGAGAAACTCGTGCTTTGGAGACTTTTATATATATATGCGAGAAACTCGTGCTTTGGATATATATATATATATATGCGAGAAAATCATGCTTTTGGAGACTTATATATATATGTGCAAGAAACTCGTGCTTTGGATATATATATATATATATGCGAGAAAATCATGCTTTTGGAGACTTTTATATATATATGCGAGAAAATCATGCTTTTGGAGACTTATATATATATGTGCGAGAAACTCGTGCTTTCGGAGACATATATATATATGTGCGAGAAACTCATGCTTTTGGTGACTTATATATATATATGCGAGAAACTCGTTCTTTTGGAGACATATATATATATGTGCGAGAAACTCGTGCTTTTGGAGACATAGAGAAATGCATGCATGCGCGGGCAAGACTAATATATATGCATAGGCGAGAAACTTATGCATTGGCAGCTTCTAGATCTACATGGAATCAATCTATAAGCCTCAAAAGTACGGGATTCTCGCATATATACTAATAAGCTTCAAATGCACGAGATTCTCGCATATATACTAATGAGCCTCAAAAGCACGAGTTTCTCGCATATATATATATAAGTCTCCAAAGCACGAGTTTCTCGCATATATATATATATAAGTCTCCAAAAGCATGATTTTCTCGCATATATATATATATATATCCAAAGCACGAGTTCTCGCACATATATATATAAGTCTCCAAAAGCACGAGTTTCTCGCATATATATATATGAGTCTCCAAAGCACGAGTTTCTCGCATATATATATATATAAGTCTCCAAAAGCATGATTTTCTCGCATATATATATATATATATCCAAAGCACGAGTATCTCGCATATATATATATATATATCTCCAAAGCACGAGTTTCTCGCATATATATATATAAGTCTCCAAAAGCACGATTTTCTCGCATATATATATATATATATCCAAAGCACGAGTTTCTCGCATATATATATATAAGTCTCCAAAAGCATGAGTTTCTCGCATATATATATAAGTCTCCAAAAGCATGAGTTTCTCGCATGCACAAGTCCATATGAACAAGCCGCCATCAGTGCTCCTATTACCCACTTCGGTAAACCCACGGCTGGCGGGCCTATGTAGCCTGAAACATGCATGTGCTAATCTGTCACACCAGCGTGCGCAAATCTGCCTTCCGACCAATCAACACATATTTCCCGGCCACGTCAACCAACACATATTTCCAGGGCTGCGCGAACCAACAGAACACGAGAGCACGTGCACCCCCTCTTTTCACAGGTATGACACATAACGCAGCCAGCCAGTAGTCGGCGGAAGGTCAAGCAGCCAGCGCTGAGGTTAGGACTCCCCCAGTGCACTCTCGAGATATCCCCCATCTATATGCGCAGACATAGCCAGGTGCGTGAACTCGCCAGACAACCCGCGGACTCTATGTGAAGGCCTAGCTAATTGCTCTTAGGATGCCCAAAGTGCAGTTGCGAGATATCCCCAATCTATGTGCGCAGACACAGGCATAGCTAGGTACGTGAACTCGCCAGAAAACCAGCGGACTCCATGTGAGGGCATTGCTAATTTCTCTTAGGACTCCACCGAGATATCCCCTATCAATATTCACAGACATAGCTAGGTATGTGAACTCGCTTGAAAACCAGCGGACTCTATGTGGAGGTATTGCTAATTGCTCTTAGGACTCCGCAAGTGCCCTCCTGAGGTATCCCCTATCAATTACAGACATAGCTAGGTAAGTGAACTCGCCAGAAAACCAGTGGACTCCATGTGAGGGCATTGCTAATTGCTCTTAGGACTCCGCAAGTGCACTCCCGAAATATGCCCTATCAATATGCACAGACATAGCTAGGTATGTAGACTCGCCAGATAACCAGCGGACTCTATGTGGAGGCATTGCTAATTGCTCTTAGGACTCCACAAGTGCACTCCCGAGATATCCCCTATCAATATGCACAGACATAGCTAGGTACGTGGACTCGCCAGCAAATCTTGAACTTCGTGGGACTGCCTAGCTAATTGCTCTACTACTAGGGGTTGCTCGTGGCAGTGGATAACTACATTAGCGAGGGCGGTTACTACTTTGGAGACTGCTGAGGTTTGGGAAGGGCTGGACTGTGGGAGGCATATGTGCAGGACAGAGTCCTAGTGGGATCTATGATGGAATGGTTTGGGGGAAGTACAAATATGGCTCATCAGTGTATATAGAAGCTCAAGTTCACCTAGTGCATGCAATGTATTGCTTATACCTGGCTGCCTTTGCCTGACTGCCTTTGCCTGACTGCCCCTCTCTGCCTAGCTGCGTTTGCCTGGCTGCTATTACCATTATTCTCCGTATGCGCCAAGTAGAGTGGACATGTTGCCTGTCAGGTTGTTGTGCCAGGGCGCACACCTGCGTTACAGAGGTATACTATGGTCTTATAGCACCTAGACGTTGGATGACTATGGATTGGCGCCTAGGGGCAGAAACAGTCATGGCTTGAGGGCGCGGATGTACAAGATAGGGTGCCAGGGCGCTGTTGCACAATACTGAACCTTAGGGCGCCAACCTTCTGAGTACAACGTCAGGGCGTGGATCGCATCAACAGGTGGCCGTTACGGCGCATGGGGCGACCAGGCGTACAAGGGGTTGGTATAGTCCGTCAGGAGGCCTAGAGGGGCGTTGAGGCGAGGAAAAATCTTTTGTGATAATATGCCCATTGTATCCGTAAAAGGAGATCTGCTCTGAGGTTCGCTTAAGCTTCAACATTGGCATCAATATCAGCATGGCTATTGGCCACCAGGTCGAGATTTTCAGGTTTCAGTACTACTTGATTTTGGTACTTCAGCCTTTCATCCCCCCCTTTAGGGAGATCTCCTGATCTCCTGGTCAGTGCATTCGGCTTACCCCCAGCCTTTCCAGGCCGATACTTGATCTTGAAGTTGAATCGAAATAAGAACTCTGACCATATCAGCAAGAAAAAATTGGCATCGGGACGCCAGGTGGTGTTTCCAAGAGACAGGGTTGTCTCTTGTGTCTTTTGTATCTTTTATGTCTTCTGGGTGTCTCCTGAGTGTCTCCTATATATCTCCTGGTGTCTCTCAGTGTCTCCAGGAGATACCAGGAGACATTCTGCCAATCGTGAAGACACATTTTGTCTCCAGTGGCATTACTGTCTCTAGAGACACTGGAGACAAACTATTTACTTTTCTGATACACCTAGCTTGCCATAGGTTCAGCAGCTTAGTGGTGGTGAAGTACTCAAGATTCTTATGATTGGATAGCACTTCAATGATCCCCTTGGCTAACTCAAGGTGTGGCCTCCACTGTTCGAATGCTCGCACAATGGCCATTAACTCCTTATCATAGATTTTATAATTACACTCCACCAGGGAGTGCTTTTTTGAGAAGTATGCCACTGGGTGGAGGATACCGTTATCATCGTTCTAAAACAGGATTCCTGTGAAGACGTAGTCAGAGGCATCGGTTTCGACAACACACTCCTATTCGGGGTTGAAATGGGCCAGAATCGGTTCTGAGCAAAAAGCTTCCTTGAGGTTCTGGAAGGCAGATTAGGCTTCTGGATTCTAGTGGAAGGCCCTTTTCGTCAGGTGTGAACCAGCTTCTACCTTTGTTTTCATTAGGGCCGTCAAGGGTACTGTGATCCTTAAGTATCCCAGGATAAATCGGCAGTAGAAGTTGGCAAATCCTAGGAAGGCTTGCATATCCTTCAAATTGGCTGAGGTTTCCTACTCTTAGATTACAGCAACTTTGGTAGGGTCCATCCTAATACCTTCTATAGTTATGATCAAGCCCAGGTACTTTACTTCTTGAATATGGAATTCGTATTTTTCAGGCTTAAGGTACAGCCCAGCCTGCTCCAGCTTCTCCAAGACTTGCCTGACATGGATTTTGTGCTCTGCCAGAGTATCTAAATAGATCAAGATATCATCGAGGTAAGCCATGCAGAACATATCCAGGAAGTCTCGTAGAGTATCATTAATAAAGTGTTGGAAAGAGGCCGGGGCATTGGTTAAGCTGAAGGGCATGACATTGTACTCAAAGTGGCCGTAACGTGTCCGAAAGGCAGTTTTCCACTCCTCTCCCTCAGCGATCCGTACCAGGTTGTATGCCCCTCTTAAGTCCAATTTGGTGAACCATTTTGCCTTAGAATACCTGGCTAATGTCTGCTGGATTAGAGGTAGGGGGTACCTGTTTTTGACCATTATCTCGTTCAGGCTACGATAATCAATATACAACCGAAGAGAGCCCTCCGATTTCGTCACGAACAGTACAGACGCACCTGCCGGAGAAGAGCTGTACCGAATGAAGCTCTTATTCAAGTTCTCCTCCAGGTAGTTCTTTAGGACCTCCAATTCCACTCAGGACATTCTATAGAGGGGGCCATAAGGGGGAGTTTTTCCTTCAATCAGCAGGATTGTGCAGTCATATGGTCGATGGGGGACAAGCCTTTCTGCGGCCTTCTCTGAGAACAAATCAATAAACTCATAGTACTCATCCAGAATCAAGGAATTCCACTCCTTCTTGCACCTGGTCTTGTTAATTTCCAGATTGGTCTCATAAACTGAGAGGGTATTCGCCTTGAGCTTATGTCTCCTAGTGAGATGAGTGAAGGCCCCTGCTCTAATAAAGTTAATATTCAGGGGTTTTGCAGGGGCGGAGGATATCGGGGAAATAGGGGGAATAGTGGCATTAATGTGTGCAGGCGGGAGTACCACCTGAGTCGGGTAGATTATTAGGGGTGGCAATGCGCACAGCCCAGTAATAGTGGTTTTTGGATTTCCACAGTGTTTTTTGCAATAAGGGCTATTGAATTGCAAGGTGTAAGAGCTAAAGCTAACTGATACATCGTGCATTCTAAGCCAGGGGATCCCAAGGACAATTGGATACTTTAGCTTGGGTTCGAATATTGGGAGATCTTCCGAATAACCGCCCATGGTGATGAGCAGGTACACAAGGTTAGTAATCACTCCAGAAGAGATAGAGCGGCCGTCAATGACATCAAGAAGGCGGAGGGTTTTTAGCTTGGAGGTTGGTATAGAGTTTTTACTGACGAAGGTCTAGTCAATGAATGCTATTCCTAAAGCACCACAATCTATGAGAGCTGATGTAACCACTGTTTTATCATTGAACTTGACAGTTATAGATACAACGAAGTGCTTGCCAAATATGCGAGACTTATCAACCAACATAGATGAAGGCAAAGAAAACACAGACAAAGATAAATAACCCAAAATAGGTCCTTTGCTAGGGTCAGCAACTAGGCAAGGGACTCCACTTTTCCCGACTCCTCTGGGGTATCGGACATCACATGTACGGCCAGGGAGCGATTCTTTCTCAAGGGACAGGCTGCAATGAAGTGATCCCCTTTTCCATAGGCAATGCACAACCTATTATTGCAGCAACGTTTCCTTTCTTCTTGTGTCAAGCGGGGCCTTCCTGATGATAAATCCATGGGGGTGGTGCCACCAGCCACAAGGGATAGGTGGGCTAGCTTATTGGCCATAGCTTGGATCTGAGGGCTCGGGTTCTAGGGTCGTGGTTGCTGCAATTGGCTCTAGGGGTGCTGTACTCTTACAGGCCGATAGGTACTGTAGGCACTGGTCTGGGCTCTCAACCTAGCCAATTTTTACTCCATCTTCAATGCCTAATCAATGTATTCGTCAAGAGTTTTGACATCTGGAGATTGCAGGAGGGCCCTTTTGAGCTCAACATTGAGGCCCTTCTCGAATTGTTCCCACTTCACCCGATCGTTCCACTCCACCTCTGCTACCAACCTTGAGAATTCGGCCACATACGCTGAGAGGTCATGACCTTTCTGTTTTAATTCTCGGAGAGCACGAGTGGCTGTACTCACGGGATCCAGGTCTCCTAAAGTGTGGTCGAGGATTGTGAATAGAAGAGCAATGTCAAGGAGGTTGAAGCCATCATCAAGCACATAGGGTTGGACCTAGTCCAAAGCTATACCCTCTAGTAGGTCATATAAATAGGCTAATCGGTGCTGAACAGTAGGGAACTTTGCAGCATCCCCATTCAGTTTAATCTTGATGAAATTATTCTAGGCTTTCAGGCGAGTCCTGTTGCCATTAAACTTTAGTGGGGTAGGGAGATCTTGGGTTTTGGGTGTTTGGGATGCTTGGGGTGCTAGGGCTGTTTGGAATCCGATCATGTCCAGGGCCTTATTCAGGGTCTGAATGGTTCATCTTTCGTTGACTAAGTTGTTCTGGGCGGTCGCGAGGTTGTTTTGGCAGGAGGCGAGGTCGGCCTGGCATAAAAGGAGGTCTTCGGTGAGTATTGTGACTTCGTCATTGGCCCTGGTCTGTTTTTGTTGTCCTTCATGTATGGCTGATTCCAGCCATTGACCTAATGCATCTGCGGTAAGATAGATATCGATAATGGTCTGGCGATAGCTGCCGAAGTCGGCCTGGTTCATAGGGATGGGCAGGGCTTGCCAGGCCTGAAATCTGACTATGAGCATAGGAGTGGTGTCTTGGGTAGACATTGAGCGTACCAGTTGATCAGAGTGATCCAACATAGTATAACATGGGCTCTAGAGACAAGGCGACCAAGGGGTACGCAGAGGCTAGGGCAAGACATACGTAGGAACACTACGTGTATGACTAGGGGAAGGCTGGGATGGGGGGGCAAGGGTAAGAGGCAAGAGGGGCAGAGGGCAAGAGGCACGAGACATGTGGACGCAGTTGCTATGTGTGTCGGAGGGGGGCAGCTGTGCTGCAGAGTTATTCATGGGACAAGGTAAGACGAGGGGGTGTACAAGGGAGGTACACCTTCGCGAAGAGAAAAGGTCCTGTATTAGGTATACAAGACGTTGGATGGGGATCCAACGAGAGGGTGGAGAAATGAAGATATATATACATAATTCCAGGCCAAGGCCGTGGAAGGAATAAGCTTCCCGAGATTCCTATCTCAGAAGCTAAGATAACAATCACCCATCGACAATACCCGAACAAGCCTGTTCAAGTGTCAGAAGAGCACGACACTCGAACAAGCCTGTTCAAGTGTCAAATCAAGACGAAGAACAGGGTTATGACATCTATTACTGACCGAATCCAGTCTATCACTGACTGAATCCAGTCTATTACTGACCAAATCCAGTCTATGTTCATATTTACTACATACAGCTATTTCCTCCACCGTACTAGATAGTGCCCATGCCTGGAGGAGCTCAAACCCGACACCACAGGGATTATTCCAACACTAGCTATGAGGTGATTGTTAGACAGCGGGGGCTGGTCTTTAGACAGTGGGAACTGGTTCTGAGACAGCAGGAACTGGTTCTGAGACCGCAGGAACTGGTTCTGAGACCACAGGAACTAGATTAGACATTAGGGGGCTCACGAGAATAGGGGGCGTGCGGGTACCCTACTTCAAAAGTATGGCCGCCTGGGACTTAGAGTTTTTTTCCTGTCATTGCTTCAGAATACCTGTATACATTGATTTCTCTGCTTATTTGCACCACTGCACGGAGGTTGTGTGCTCGCTCATTTTTTCGATCATTTTCTTGCTCATTTTGTCACTCATTTTCTTGCTCATTTGCGCGCTAAATTCTAGGCTGATTTGCTCGCTCTATTCCAGGCTGATTTGCTTGCTCGATTGCCGGCTGATTTGCTTGCTCGATTCCAAGCTGATTTGCTCGCTCAATTCTAGGCTGATTTGCTCGCTCAATTCTAGGCTTCTTTACTCACGCGATTTCAGGCTGATTTGATTGCTTAATTCCAGGCTTCTTTGCTTGCTCGATTCTAGGCTGATTTGCTTGCTCGATTCTAGGCTGATTTGCTCGCTCGATACTAGGCTGATTTGCTCCCGCGATTTCAGGCTGATTTGCTCGCTCGATTCTAGGCTGATTTGGGCGGTGGATACCAGGCTGATTTGAACAGTGGATTCCAGGCTGATTTGCACGGTCGGATACATGGGCTATTTGTACGCTGATTTCTAGGGCTATTTGGACGCTGACTTCTAGGCTATTTGGACGCTGACTTCTAGGGCTATTTGCACGCAGATATATGAGCTATTTGCATGCTGGTTTCTAGGGCTATTTGCACGCGGGTATACGGACTATTTGCACCCTGATTTCTAGGGCTATTTGCACGGTCGGACATATGGGCTATTTGCATGGTAGGATATATGGGCTGTTTGCACAGTGATTTTAGGGGTGCAATTATAGTTGTTTATTTGCTAGATTTAGATATTATCATGAGAATCAAGACATTTTTGGATATGCATAAAATGCAGGTGCGAGAGTAAAAAAGTACAGTGTCAATGACAACAGTTAGGAGGGGGTATTGTACCTTCAGATGGTTACAGGTAATGAGCTTGCAATCACAATGTGAGGAGGGACTAGTCTGCCTTCTGAAGGTCACAAGTAATAGGCTCGTAATAATAATGTTGAGTTGGGTGAAAGAGTATTAGAAGCAGATGTGTAAAGAGGAAGGCGTTGGAAATAGGGCACACAACGTACAATTGCATATTGTGAGAGTGCGAGACGAGATTGAATTGTAAGTATCAGCATTGTAGGAAGTGCGTTATGTGAGGGAGATCTTGTTGTAATGCAGAGTTTTGCAAATTGGTGTTATGTGCATAGCGTGCACACAATGCAAGCTAAAATCTTTCTGATGATAACCCTTCCAAGAGACTAAATACATAACCCATCCTTTCCTGAACTCACTTGTATTAACCTTTTCCACTTGGTATTCTGATTCTTTGAGGTCAACTGGAGGGGGTATTAGCGAGCATCTGCCGGCAATCATGTTAAGGTAGTAGGGTTCCAACAAACTAATGTGAAAAATTGTATGAGTTTTACCTATACTTAGGGAAAGCTCTAACTCATAGGCATAAGTACCTATAAGCCATTTGATTCTAAACTTCCCTCTCAACTTGTAGTCAAGCTTCTTAGTTGGACACCTCATTTTGATATTCTTTGTATTGACCATGACCCAATCTCCCACTTTGAATATTAGTTTCTTTTCTGCTACCTTGAGATTGGAATATTTAGATATCCAGTTCTGTACTACCTTTATGTTCTTCCTCATAGCCTCCCTCATTATATTCAAGGTTTTGACTCTCTTAACGGCCTCAAGGTTATTCAATTCCATTGAGGCTTCCATTGGGTTCTGGAAATTATTCTCAAAGTATTGAGCATATGTAGTGAAAAATAGTGTAAGTTTTGTACTAGAGTAAACAGTATTATTATAACAGAACTCGGCAAATAGTAATAACTCGACCTAGTCATCCTGATTCCATCAGTAATGTGTTTATAGATAATTCTCAAAGGTTTGGTTAACTCTTTCAGTTTGACCATCAGTCTGAAGATGATATGCTGAAAACTTATCTAACTTAATTCCCAATAATTATATTACCTCCATTTAAAATGAACTTGTAAACACCGAATCCCAATCTGAAACAACTCTCTTTGGCAATTCATACAGTCTCTAAACCTCCTTGACAAATATCCCAGCCAACTCTTTTGCATTCCAGTTCTTTAAAGGAATAAAATATAACATTTTAGTAAACCTATCAACAATAATCCAGATCTGATTATACTCTTTGACTGGTAGTAAATTAGTGATAAAATCTATTGAAATATGTTCCTATAGCCTGTAAAGGATTAGAAGAGGTACAAGCTTGCTATATTTGTTATATCTTGCGGTCTTATTTCTTTAGCAAGCATCATATTTGCGAACATAGTTTTGTACCTAGTCTTCTATATTAGGCTAGTAATAATTTCATTTTATGAGCTTATGGGTTTTGTTATATCCAAAATGACCTGCAACTTTAGCATTATGACATTGAAATACTACTTGTCAAGTATATATAAGCGACATTCATAGGTTACTATATCATCTTCTAAACCGTAATAATCGAGTCTAGAATATTCCTTGCCAAACTTCAATACATTGTGAATCCCTAACTACTTATTATCCATGAGGCCAGCCTCTTGGATCTCCTTTGACCAACCTGATTCTTCTGTTTGTGAGGCCTTCCCTGCTATAATGCAGTGCATTACTTGACTTTCCTTACTTGTTCCTATTTGGAATTGACTAGGCTTAAACATCCAAATTGTATGGTCCTGCTTCTCTCCTCCTCCTTCAAGATTAGCATCTACCTGAGAAGAAAGTGCATCTGCCTTACCATTCTTATCACCTGGGCAGTAGATGATTCTAAAATTGAACTGGCCTAGTATTTTTACCCTTTTGGCCTGCCTTCAATTGAGTATTTTAGTGGAATTAAAATATGCAAGGTTCTTATGATCCGTATAAACAATTATCTTCTTAGAGGCACCCATAATAAAATGTCTCTATTCCTGAAAAGAATTGACAATTACAACTATTTCTTTATCATGGACATCGTAATTAAGTTCTGCTGGAATAAATCCTTTTGAATAGTATACTACTGGGTGCCAACAACTATCTAGTTCTTTTGAGGATAGAATATTAGCTTTTGCAAGATTAGACACATCTGTCTCAACTATTTTTAGTCATTTTGGGTGATAATGGCATAGTATCGGAGTGGTGGTGAACCTGTTACAGGGGCCCTATTGACTTTTAGCGCATTTGCAACTATTAGGACAGTCATACTTTTGCTGCTGTAATGATATCTATTTCACAATACAAAATATCAATCCTATAGTAGTAAAGTTCAATCTAATAATAGTTCCTCACAGTAGATCTTATTTCACAACATAAAATAAATTCTATATTACTAGAAGGTAAAGTTAATACAAGACTTAGAACTTTGTAGGCTTCGTGTACTTAAGGTGCATTTGCTTTCAAATACTCGCTGGTGGTAGAATAAATTCAACCAGAACTACTTGCACTATTTATATCCTATAGTATTTATAGATATCCTTATGATAAAAATATTTTATAAAACTTTTGCCTACCTGTCACCTTGGAATTTTTTCCAAAGTGTTATACCATCTACACCTTTGGTAATGCAGTTGCTATCTGCACTCGTTATTACAGGTTACTAACCCGAACGTAGAGAATATTCCCATATCTGCATGTTATACATACTTCATTTATAGCTCGCTTACCCTATTAAAGAATTCTTACCCGAGACAACTAAATTCAATTTCAGATACGTTACCAATCCTCGATACTATTGAATTACCATCCAACAATATCCGAAGGCATCTAATTGTGTTTCCGGCATTATTCACTTTAATAATGTCTAGGGTCTATTGGAAATAATTTTCAGCTGCATATAACTTTATGAATAGAGAACTGTGGGTTACAAGTAGATTACCATTAGAAAGGTATCAACGCATAGAAGATTATAGAATCTTAGTTCATCTCGATACTCAAATTATTCAGTAAGTTATTACTAATAATAGGTAAACCTCCTTATGGACTTATTTGACCATATTAAAAGTCTTATATCTCTATAAGTTTTACTCCGATTATAAAAGAGATTGCAGAAATGGAATCAGGACGAAGAGTAGACCTAGATAGAACTTTGAAGTATTAAATATGAAGAACTTTATGTTTCGGTCCTATCTTTAGCCTTTATCTCAGGCGCACTCCCTTATAGTGTCACCGGATGCACTTTGGTCTAAAGTGCGCCCTCAGTCCTTCATTTTTTTAGTTATTTTTACTGAATTATTTTCCTTAAGTTCTGGGTAATAAATAGCAATTTAGGGTAACGCCAAGACTTCAGGGTAACAGCTAATATAGCTAGCATATATATATATATTTATATAGTCAGCATATTATTCTGAGTATAACTATTGAACCATTAATCAGATTCTTATGAAACTTGAATCGTAGCTCCCTCTAGGGTCTATGGACATTTCATAAGAGTCTTAATCATCTAGGATAATTATAAACCACTACGAGGTTCATACCCATTTTATATGCTTATCTCTTATAGATCGGGATTAGAAACGTTTGTACTACACTGCTAAGAGTACACCTAGAGTCTGTATAGATTCTAGGGTCGTTCTATAAGGGCCCAAGTACCTTTGGTAGGGCTGGATGTCACCCCGTGATAGTGCCTCCCTCCTTAATATTCTTGTCCGCAAGAACCTAATTGATTATGCAACCAGAATTATTATTGCTAGTAACAACAATAGATGGGGCTTGAGGACCAGTCCTTATGTACGACAGCCAAAACATAGCTGTGTACGTCTCATTGCACCCCTGGGACAATATGGCATAAGAAATACAGGTAAAACAAAAACGTAAAGATAATTCAAAAAACCTAATGCCTAATAATAGGAAAAAAAGAAAAATCCTCACAAGATAACATCAGGGTCCTGAGGCTTACAAGGATTATCCAGATAGAATTTTCCAATTAAATCGGCTGCTCCATCCTTCAGGTTCTTATATAGTTTCCATATGTCATCATCAGGACCGTAACCCTTCTAAGAGACTAAATACATAACCCATCTCTTTTTGAGCTCACTTGTCCAAACTTTTTCTACCTGGTATTCTGATTTTTCAAGGTCAACTAGAGGGAGTGTTGGTGAGCGTTTGCCAGTAATCATGTTACGGTGGTAGGGTTCCAACAAACTAATATAAAAAACTGGGTGAGTTTTGCCTGTACTTGCATCAGTAAGAAAAAAGTGGCATCGGGATGCCAGGTGGTGTCTCTAGGAGACAGGGTTGTCTCTGGTGTCTTTTGTATCTTTTATGTCTCCTAGGTGTCTCCTGAGTGTCTCCCATGTGTCTCCCAGTGTCTCCCAGTATCTCTTGGAGACACTGGGAGACATTCTGCCAATCATGGAGACACACTTTGTCTCCAGTGGCAATACTGTCTCTAGAGACACTGGAGACAAACTATTTTCTTTTCTGATATGGGGGGAGCTCTAACTCATAGGCATAAGTGCCAATAAGCCATTTAATTCTAAACTTTCCTCATAACTTGTAGTCAAGCTTCTTAGTCGGATGCCTTGTTTTGATATTCTTTGCGTTGACCATGACCCAATCTCCTACTTTAAATGTCGGTTCCTTCTCTGCTACCTTGAGATTGTAATATTTGGACATCCAGTCCTGTGCTGCTTTCATATTCTCCCTCATAGCCTTCCTCATTTTATCCAAAGTTTCGACTGTCGTGACTGTCTCAGGGTTGTTTGATTCGGTTGGTGCTTCGGTTAGGTTCTGAAAATTATTTTCTAGGTGTTGTGTATATACGGCAAAGAATGGTGTAAGTTTGCTACTAGAATAGACAGTGTTATTATAATAAAACTCAGCAAATGGTAATAACTCGACCCAGTTATCCTGATCCCAACAGCAATATCTCCGTAGATAATACTTAAGAGTCTGGTTGACTCGTTCTATTTGACTATCAGTCTGGGAGTAATATGACAAGGACTTATCCAACTCAACTCCTAATAACTACATTACTTCTATACAAAACAAACTTGTAAATACCAAATCCTAATCCAAAACAACCCTCTTTAGTAATCCGTGTAGCCTCCATACCTCCTTGATAAATATCTCAGCCAACTCTTTTACCTTCCGATTCTTTAAAGGAATGAAATGTGATATCTTAGTAAACCTATTGACAATAACCCAGATCTGATTATACCCTTTGATTGGTGGTAAATCAGTAATGAGATCCATTGAAATATATTCCTATAGCCTATAGGGGATTGGAAGATGTACGAGCCTGCTATATTTCTTGTGTCTTGTAGTCTTATTTCTTTGGTAAGCATTGTATGTGCGAACGTAGTTTCATACCTAGTCTTCCATATTAGGCCAGTAGTAATTTCATTTCATAAGCTCGAGGATTTTGTCATATCCGAAATGACCTGCAACTTTAGCATTGTGACACTGGAAAGCCACTTTCAACTTAAGGGAGTTGTTGTCAAGTATATATAGGTGATATTTATAGGTTACCATGTCATCTTCCAAACCATAATGATTGAGTTCAGAGTATTCCTTGCCAAACTTTAACACGTTCTGAATCCCTAGCCATCTTTTAGGATACTCTCGAGATATCCTCTATCAATATACACAGACATAGCTAGGTACATGGACTTGCCAGCAAATACGTAGACACTGTAGGACTGCTTAGCTAATTGCTCTACTGCTAGAGGTTCCTCATGGTAGTGGATAGCTATATCAGTGTTGGTGGTTACTACTTTGAAAACTACTGAGGTTTGGAAACAGCTGGATTGTGGGAGATATAAATGTAGGACAGAGTCCTAGTAGGATCTATAATAGAATGGTTCAGTAGAAATACAAATATAGCTTATTAGTTTATATAGAAGCTCAAGTTCACCTAGTACATATAATATATTACTTATACCTGGCTGCCTTTGCCTGACTGCCCCTCTCTACCTAGCTGCATATATCTGGCTGCTATTACTGTTATTTTTTGCATACACTAAATAAAGTGGAAATATTATCTGTCAAGTAGTTGTGCCAGTATGCACACCTATATTACTAAGGCATACTGTACTCTTATAGTACCTGGATATTGCATGACTATAGATTGGCACCTGGGGGCAGAAACAGTATATAGCTTGACAGTAGAGATATATAAGATAGAGTGCTAGAGTGCTATTCTACAATACTAAACTCTAGAGTGCAAAGGCCCAAAGTACAGTATCACGGCATGGATTGCATTAACAACTAGCTACGGGGCATGCACTGCAAGAGAGCGGCACCTAGGTGACAATAGTCTTTCATGCTGCACTATTAACTATCAGTTTGTCTTTAGAACATCATAAGTGTTAGGGGCTACAAAGGTAAACTGCAATTATTTCTGAAGTAGTTTGCCTCTCAATATCTTTTAGTACTTCCTAGAGGCTTTAAAAGGCAAACTTTTGAACTATTTCTTTCTAATACTTCTGTTGTATTCCAAGTATAGAAATACACTTATATTATACCCTAAGTATAGAAATACCTCCTGTATATAAGTATTATATCCCGACACTAACATATTAAATATTTGGTACCCTAATTATAAGTTCTTATTCCATTCATTCTATATATCAAATATATAAGAAAATACATATTATGAATATTTTTTTTGCTGATATATATTAGAAGAAATAATATACAAGGTATAGAAGAAATGGTTTATATTAGATTATTAATAAATAAAAAAGGAGTTATAGTTAAGATATTATAAATAAAAAAGATTACATATTTAAAACTATTAGAGTTAGAGGAAAGTTAGTTAATAAATAATAGAATATATTAGGAAGAATAGATTTCTACTTTATACTATCTTCATATTAGCTTTATAAAGGTTATTTGAAGCTTTAGGAGTTTAATAAGGAAAATATTTCAATTAAAGTACTTAATAAGCTAAAAATTACAAAACTTTATTTTAATAAGTATCAGAAAGAATAGATTTCTACTTTATACAAGCTTCATATTAGCTTTATAAAGGTTATTTGAAGCTTTAGGAGTTTAATGAGGAAAATATTTCAATTAAAGTACTTAATAAGCTAAAAATTACAAAACTTTATTGTAATAAATATCAGAAACTAAATTGTAAAACTTTTTCCATTCTAATATAGACTTAAAAATATAGAATATGATTTATAATTAGAGATATAAAATATAATTTATAATTAAGAAATACAAAACTTATGACTATAGTTAAGGAAAAAGCTATAAAAAATATAAAGTATTGAATATAAAACAAGTACTAGGCTAATATTAGAAGACTATATATAGGGATATATAGAGGTAAGCAAAAAATTATAATATATAGAATAGTATAAAAATAGTTGATATATCTTGATATAGATTTATTTTTGTAGTTGTATTAGAATATATATTAGATATAAAGAATATAAAAAAGTTATTATAATATATACAATATAGAAAATATAGATAGTGTATCCTAATACAGAATTTTTTCTACTAATATATAATTAAGTATACTATTATAATAACTATTATATAAAATTTTACTATATATAACTCTTTAATTACTTCTATTATATATAACTTCTTTATTACTTCTATTATATATAACTTTTTAATAACTTATACTATATATAACTTTTTACTATCTTCTAGTATTTATAAATTCTAATTTCAAATTACTATTTATAAAAATAGTATATAGATTTATAAATAAAGAAAATTTATAAATAAATCATATATAGTTTAAAGAAAGGCCAATTAGCTGTTTTATATTTATTTTATATTATTTCTTTTATTGTTTTATTTTTATCTTTTTAATTTTATTTTTCTTTTCTTTTTACTATATTTTATAATAGTATAAACAGAATATTATAGTGGCAGTATTAGGGGGAGGTAAAAGGTCATGTAACAACACTACTAGATTAAGACAGTAGAAGTACGCTACGGGATCCGTAAGGTTAAAACCTTCGGACCCACTCTGATCTCTTCTTCTCCTCTCTTATAACGGAATAACGAAATCACCATACTTCAAACCTTCATGATCTTCCACCCTGTCAAGTATATATACAAGTGCATTCCCACCTCTAGTTACATTTCTTCTCTTCATTCCTTGCGCTTCGCTCAGTTACGAATCAGCAATCAGGTCACTTCTCTGCACTCTGGTATCGCTACGCTCCGCTTCTCTACATTACTCAGTTGAATCACACAAGGTCTTGTGAGCGTACAATATACTATCAGTGTTTGGGCAAACCTAGCACCCAGTGATCACGTTTTGTCCTAGCGGTTACACTCTCCAACAGGTTATGAGCCCGGTGCGCATGGAGCACAAGTTCGATTCCCTGAGAGAGCGCTGGGACAAAAGGAAGGGTATTATGGATATTTACAGTAATATGAACCCCAGCTGCAGTTTGTTGTGAAAGTTTATTGGCCCTGAGGTGTTTATCAGGAGTAGTAATTGTTGATTTGATCCCTGTGTGCGGTTTGGGGGGAAGTGTGAGCGTACAATATACTATCGGTGTTTGGGCAAACCTAGCACCCAGTGATCACGTTTTGTCCTAGCGGTTACACTCTCCAACAGGTCTTTCCAGGTTCTAGGTTAGTTTGGTTTGGCTAAGTTAAAGGTGTTGGAAACTGATCGGTTGAAAGGTTTACGATGGATGAGGATAACGCAAATTCGAAAAAGAGAAAGCCGAAGGAGGCCAAGTCGTATATGAAGATGACTATTCCAGAAGCAGAAAAAAGATTAGGAGTTAGATTGGATGAACTCGAGACGGTATCTATAGTTGAAGTATTGGGAAGGCATAAATCAGAAGTAGGTGATGGTATTAAGGAGAAAGTTTATGAGCGAATTCTGGAGTATCTTAAATTTGAAGGCTATCCCACAGAAGCCAGGGTGGGTTACAAAGAGGTCAAAGTTAGCGACTTGGTCCTGTATACGATCGGTCCCATTTTGTCGGAATTTAGGGATAGGGTAGGCCGGAAGATACGATTGGAAAGGGAGAAAGAGATTATCTCGACAGATGAAGAAACAACAGGGTATGAAGAATTTGTGGTTATAGATCGGATTTCGGTTACAGGGGAAAAGTTTGTTATAATCATCGAGGCGAAAAGAGGTTCCCTTGGAGAGGCGATAAAGCAGTGTTGTTTGGCACTGAAGGATGCCAGGGATACCAACGGCGGAGGTTACGTTTAAGGATTCATTACAACTGGTGAAAGCTGGAGGTTGATCACGTACAATGGGCAATTTCACATGACGTATAAGATGGATTTATTGTTGGATCAGATGCATGATCAGAAAGAGAAATGGATGAAAGATCATTCAGTGTTGGTGGACTGTATTTGGTTTGCCTTGGGTAATGGAGGAATGGAGGTTGTCGGGTAGAGGTTCTTTTTATTATGGTTTTTTAAGATGAATTGTTATCGGGAGGTTTATTGCTGTTTGTTGTTTGTTACGTTGTGTCGGGTTTCTTAATTTATTTATTTCTGTTCTTTTGGGGGTGTCGGGGGCCCGACGTAGTGAGGAGGAGTTGAGATTTGTATCTATGTGTCGGGTTTCCTAATAGAGGGATTTAGCAAGCTTTTCTTGTTATTGTTATGGCTATCGTTACTAAGCAGAAATAGCCAAAAAGTTAGCGGAAAAATAAAACAGAGGTTTTGCAAGCTGATGTTAATGTTAATGTTAAGTGCGAACATCCATCAACAACGGACATCCATCAACAACGGACATCCATCAGCAACGGACATCTGTGAACAATATGGATATCATGGCGGCAACAGCAGCGGCAGCAGAGCTAGTCTAGCTATAGCGACAGCAATTGAGACCCAGAATCTCTACGAGAAGCTAGTGCTAGCCAGACTATACATTACTTAGGAATAGGTAGTCTGGTTAAGGAATAGGGGCATTTAGAATTGCCATTCTTAAGTAATGTTCAAGCTGCATGCTAGAGGTGCAAAAACAAGAATACAACGTCGTATTGTTTGCTATATGCCAGGATTGTCTGACACTTCTGACCTAGATCTGTATATTGAATTTTTCAATATTCAGTTATACGGTCTGCTTTGTTATAAAGACTCAAGGGTCAATTTTACCGCCATGCTATTATAAATTACTTAGTCCAAACCTTTCAACTTTGGCTTCAGTTTCCTCCAATTTTCTCCTCTTCACCTCCTGTACTAGATCTCGCCACTCCCTTTCTTTCACTCTCTCCTCCTCTGGCCTGTTCATCTCCCTCTTCCGCTTTCGTTTTCCCCTTCTCTCCTCTCTCCCCTCGTTGTCCTCCTTCTTGTTACTCCACGCTGCATTGCGCCTTTGAGCTTCTCCCCTCTTCTCACGCGCGGCTGTGCGTCTTGCGATCTCAGAAGGCATAATACCATACGGTGTCGCTCCAGCATTGAGTGCCGCAAGGCGGAACTTTTCTCGGGCGCGATCCTTGTAAGCGAACGTCGCGAGGTCCAGTTCAGGCAGTTCAGGAAGTTTGAAGGTTACGGAAGTACTTCCTCCCGCCGAAAAATCACTCGTCTTTTTGACACCCTGCATACTCCTTAACTCCGGCATAGACGGGACGGTTAATAAGGCGTACGCCTCTACCAGCGACGGCCAGTCTATATCTGTTGTCCGAAATATTGATTGTGTCATGTGTTTTGTGTATGCTCGCACATGAGAGACGAACGCTTGAAGCCCTTTTTCCCATATTGCTCGATCCTTCCTCACTGCTTCTCTCATCCCCCGCACAATTTCCTTTGTCTCATCTTCCACCCTCTGTTCACTAACCGACTCCAGCTGAAGCCTTTTAACGGGTGTCTTCCGTATTGTTAGAAAATCTAGATACTCTTCCTCTCTACCGGGCCTGAGAAAGAGCACGGCCATTCCTCTACGCCCCGCACGCCCCGCACGCCCACAGCGATGAAGAAAAGCCTTAGGATCTGCTGGAGGTCCATCCAATTGAATAACCAGGTCGACAGCGGGAATATCCAGACCACGAGCAGCCAAGTCGGTTGTGAGAAGAATCCTCTTTTGTGAATCAAACGCAATAAATTTTGCAAAATTTTTCGAACGGGTATTAGGTGACTGCTTTCCGTGGAGGGAAATGAGTAAGTAGGATTTTGGTATAAAGCTCTGAAAGATGCTAGCGAAGTAGTCGACAGAAGCGCATGATGATAAATAGATGATAACCTTCTTTGGCGCAGTAGGGAGGAGGCTTGAGTTGGGGGATAGAATTTGGCGCAGGTAGTATAATCGGTGGTGCGACGGTGAAACGATGTATGTATTTTCCAGACTACGTAGGCCCACATTAGCATGGGATGGTTTACCAGATGAAGCATCGCGAGTAGAGTGTTTAGTGTCACTCACCTTGCGGGTGTTCTTCTCTCCTTCCCATCTCCCCCCTCTCCCATTACCTTTACAACAATCTTTACTGGGTTCCGCAGCCCCGTCCGCACCAAACCACCAACTACAGCATCACTCACAGTGGCACTGAAAAGTCCTGTTCGCCTTTGCTTTGGCAGCTTTGAGATGATCCTTGTCAGTGAGTCCTCAAAACCTAAATCCAATAATCTATCCGCCTCATCCAGAACCAACACTTCGAATGATTCTGCCGTACAATGCACATAAGGCGAGGACAGTAGCTCATTGAGACGACCTGGAGTGCCAATCAGAATATTTGGATCGTAAGCAAGGAACCTTTTCAGATCCACCGCCGCCGTCTGGATACCGCCGAGCAATAATTGGGGTGTGATCCTTGGCCCAGTAGCTTCCGACTCTGGTAGAGGTTCGATGGACTCCGTAATATCATTCATATCTTCCTCCTCCTTCTCTTTCTCCCCTTCCTGCTCCTTGCCCTCACGCCTCATATCCATTCTCTCCGCTTTATTCTCAACATCTACTCTGAACCCACCTCCAGGCATTGTGGCGGCGCTCGGTGCATGAAATGCCAACAACGACAACAGAACATTATATATCTGCATAGCCAGCTCTCTTGTAGGGGAAATAATCACCGCGCCAACCTGGCCCCTCTTCCTCGTCCTCTCAAGTCCCTTTTTTCCTTTACCGTCCTCCACAACATCTTTGCGGCCGCCGCTCCTTAATAATCTCTCCACAACTGGGATCAAAAAGGCCAATGTCTTTCCAGAGCCTGTGACCGCCTCCACTACCACATCCTTGTTCCCAAGAAATAACGGCATAGTTGATGCCTGAACAGGAGTCATCTTGGTGAAACCCAGGGAGGTAACGGCGTCCAGAAGCCATGGTGAGAGCGAAGGCTTGATGGAGCCCCAGTCTGAACTTGGCGTGGCGGTGGCAGCGCCGTTCTGTGATGACCTATTTGAAGTTGCTGCAGCTCGCGCAGCCTCTTGCCGTGCCACTTTTTTCTTTCTGTCTGCGGCAGATACCATGGCTCTGTTCGAGATACGGAAGAAGTTTGTGTCGGCTGATGGACGAAATATTTCTTCCAATCTATAGATGGGGTGCCAAGATCGACATGTCACGTCACGTCACGTCACAATATAATGTGAACCCCGCGCTATAGCCACTACCCTTGCAAGCCTAGTAGTGCACAACCACCGTGTAGTGCACACTGTCTAAGACATACATATGCACCTGCCTCCTCAGCATTTCCTCAGCTGCAGTACACCACCTAACAAACAGAATGGTATCAACCTATATCAGTCGAATCACAGAAGCTAGAGCAACACCACCAAGGGGCCCCCAATATAGAAATGCTCAAGTATACAGAACAACAGCTGCAAGATACAGTCAAGCATGCTCTACAAGAGCTAGATATACCTACTATATGTATTGCAGACCTCTATAGGATAGAGCACACCATATTGTGTCGGAGAGTGCTAGGGACCTACCAGGATAGGTCTATAGCTCACCAGATTAAGTAGCTGTTCTCTACTAGTAAAGAGAAGGCAATTACAAACTATACTGGAGTTATGGTAGATGCAAGATTTCTTTTGAATCCCAATCTTTTATAGCAGATTGTACAAGGGATTGTTAATAAAAGGCAAATACCCCAACAAGGTTAAGAGGGAGGTATTGTAGGTCCTCAACAACTTGCTATCAAGTCTCGCAACCAGAGGAACTAGTATATACAATAATAAGGTGCAATACCCGCCTCTATCAGCACCTCTACCTCTGCCTCCACCTCTACCTCTACCACCCCCCCAATACATATTGTTAGCATCTACTGGGTAGATAGATTTCTTGAACACAACTCAAGGTTCAAAAAAGTCTATATTCGATATCAGGAGAAAGCAAGAGCAGTGGCAACCAATAATATAGAGTTGCAGGCAGATTTTCTCTACAAGCTTACAAACCTGGTACGATGGAAGAGGATAGCTCAGAAAGATATTTGGAATTATGATAAGAAGGGAATAACTATGAAAAGAAATAGTAAGAGGGTCATGGTAATTGTATGAGTAGAGTACAGAAGTACTGCCATGATAAATGGATCTCGTAAATTTTGCAGTGTTTTGGAGACAGTCAGTGTAGAAGGGGTGGTTATTCCTCTATTTATTATATGGCAGGGGAAGACTCACTAAGAATCATATTATCGGGAGAGGGAGGTGGAATATGAAACAACATTCACAGTCTCATCTAGTAGATATATGGATAATAAGCTTGGGTTGGAATATATGAAACAGCATTTTGAGCCATATACTAGGAGGGATAGAGGTCTACGATGTCTTATTGTTGATGGCCATTCCTCTCATATTGCATGACGAGTAGTCAAATACACTCTCAACCATAATATCTACCCAATTTGTCTTCCTTCCAAGTCTATACATCTTTTTCAACCTCTTGATGTCAGTTGCTTTTCTCTCCTATAAACAACCTATGAATGCAACCTCAGTATATGGCTATATGAGAATCCTCTATTAGGCATATCAAAGATTGAGTTCCTTAATCATATTCTTCAGCAGATACAAGAGCAGGTATTTACAGAGGAGATCACTTATAGTACGTGGTGGACAGCCTACTGTTGGCCTATCAATTATGTGTTTCATCCCCCACCAACCCCCCCACATGCCAATATCTCAGCTGCCAACTTGAATACTACTAGTACTGTCTTAGATACCCCTGTACTACTACGCTAGCTCTCCCGAGAGGTTGAAGATATGATTCATAATAATTTTAAGCCTATTCAAAAGACTCTAATTTATGACTATATTGATCTTACGACAGAAAAGGTTACTAAATATCGGGATATTGCTCCTCGTACACATACCCTTAAAAAGCTGAGGGATGAGAAAGTGCAGAAGGAGAAGAAATGTACAAAGTATATTGGTGAAGCTCATGTTCTAACCCACTAGTATGTTAATGATGAGCTTAAGAGGAATACAGAAGCAGCAGTAGCTAAGGCTAAGAGGCAGAAGGTGGCAATTAAAAAGAAAAGGATTATGGAGGAAAAAAAGGCTAGTAGAGATACCATTAACAAGCAGTGGAAGGCAGATCTTTAGCAGTATTAGGAGGTTGAGGTACTAGTATGGTAAACAGAATGTACAGAGATCAACAAAGCATGGGCTATTATGAAAGCTACTACGAAGGGGTCAAAAAAGATCAGGAGAAAGCCTTCCTACCCTCCCCGACCCAAACAACTACTTAAGTCTAAAGGAGGGGGTAGTAGAGGTAGTGATCTCTCTATAGTAGTTGAGAATGACTTGGAGGATAGGGCGGAAGTATAGTTTGAAGTAGGGGTTGATGAGAAGGTTGAGGAAGAGATAGATGGGGAGGATTTAGCAGATTCTATAAGAAACCTTAATATTAGTTATTTTGTAGAGGTTAGTGCCCTTACATATCAGTCTGCATTTGACTCATTATAAAACTATTCCCTTACATATTCATCTAACATGAGTAACTAGATTCATAGTTGAGATACTCTAAGAGCTAGAGCTATATTGGTATAGTATTTAGTATATAGCAGAGGATGGAAGGATAAGGGGAGGTTCATTAGGGATTTCGGGAAGTGTATATTAGAAGGGCAGGGTATTAAGGCTTGTGTTTATTTGAGTGAAGTATGAGAGTAACTATATTGTAGAGTGTATTTGTTTTTATAGTTATACATATAGCTAGAGTTGGACTGTCACCCAAATGGTTAGGTATATCATATATTTATGTTGTAGAGGGGGCCTGTAAGAGGTATTTTAGGTGTATACACTAGACGGTGGCTGTGCACTACTAGGCTTGCAAGAGTAGTTTGGTTGGCACAACCTCTCCGAAACAGGCATCAGCAAGAAATCGTGTTTGTGTTCTGTGCATTCAGATGCATGAGACGCATAGGATGCACAGGATGAAAACTCAAGATCAGGACGCCAATGCTTGTTCCTCTTATGTCGGGACACACTAGCAGCTGGCGCCCGCGCTTGGGACGCAATGCACTGTTCTCCAGCTCCTGGGATGCAACACTTGCCCGTGGCAGGTGTTCCTGTATCCAGGATACAACACAAGCATGCTTCTGCTCCTAGAACGCAACACAAGTATGCTCCCATGCCTGGGACGTAACAAATGCGCTTTACAGATGCTCCCTCCTCTTGGATGCAACATGGAACAGGCTACTCATCCCCAATGCTATAGGTTGTACTACTGGCGTTACTAATAGATAGCCCATAATCTCTCTCTTCTGCAATGCTCACTTGCTCACCACTTGCATGTACGACAGCTAGGTATGTAACCACTATTGCAGCTATTGAATATACACATAGCAGAAATATCCATTGTATTCGCTAATAATTATATACACAGAAGTATTGAGAAATAGATATATATAGAGCATGCAATTGCTGCTTCAATTACTCTAACACTCGCTCTAATACTCAATCTAATACTCACTCTAATACTCACTCCAATACTCGCTCTAATACTCACCCTAACATTCACTCTAATACTCGCTCCAATACTCGCCCTAATACTCGCTCCAATACTCACTCTTATACTCGCTCTATTACTCGCTCTAATGCTCACCGTAATGTGCTGGGATATGGAGCAAAGAGAAAATGCGTGAGGAAGGGAGGTTTATATATAGGAACACCATAGTTGCCAAGGCCAACTAGTAAGGCCGACAATTTAGACTTTCTGAAGACAATGAGATAAGGAATAACAAGAGAAGTGGCAGGACAGTGATCAATGGCACTCAGCCTCCTTTTGCCCATAGGTGTCATACTATTCAATACCTGGCCTGGTAATAGTCATATTAGGAAATCGTAGTCGTTGTATAGAGATATATACGGAGTTTACACTTTGTGATATGTTTCATAGGAATTCATGCATTCGCGGGCATATATATATATATGTGCAAGAAACTCATGCTTTTGGAGACATATATATATATGCGAGAAATCTATGTATTCATGAGCATATATATATATATGTGCGAGAAACTCGTGCTTTTGAAGACATATATATATGTTCTAGTCTATTCCAGGATCTGGTCCATACTGGTATAGCCTGGTCCATACTAGTATGGACTAGATATCGCAATAGACCAGGCCATTATGGTATAGCTAGATATCGCAATGGACCAGGCCGTTACGGAATTAAATTGTTCAATGTCATGGATAGCAACAAGGATTTACCATAATCATAGCAGCCATAGCGGCCACAGCGACATTAAAATTACTAAATAGGGACTTATCCAATATGAAGGTAATTTTGTAGCAACATTTGGTCAAAGAATATCGGAGATAACATAAAATAACTTATCATAGAAAATACTCAGTAGAGGTATACCCGAAATGAAGGTTATTATGTAGAGAAATATTAGGTCAAAGAACAAGAGGATGTAGCCCTTACAATAGTAGCCTTTAAAGATCATGATGCCACAGAGTTTTAACTATTGCTTTACTTAATTACACTCTTACTGGTCTCTACAATATCACACTCTTACCAGTCTCTACAATATCATACTCTGACTAGTCTCTACAATATCATACTCTTACCGGTCTCTACAATATTACACTCTTACCAGTCTCTACAATATCACACTTTTACCAATCTTTACTAATGTTTATCACTCAAGATCATACTGAGACTGATCTCAACCAGTTTCATCCTCTAAGGTCCGCTCCATCTCCAAGTGCTATTGAAGCATTTTCTGGTACTGCCCGCACCAACTTTGAAGAGTATTTGTATATAACAAGTAACAAATTTCGCTTGACTTTTGAGAAGTAATAACCCTGAAATTATCTAGTATAATAGTGACTAATAAATGCTATCTAGGTATTGCAAAATTAAAGCATGCCTTCGAGATCCAAATCTAAAGGCTGCTAAAGGCAATACAATAGAAATTAAGCTATGATCAAAGGCACTCAAGAAATATGAGCTACGAAATAATGCTTTATATTTTATTACTGGGAAAAATAATCAACGAGTAGTCTTAAAGCATGACATATTTAACGTTATTGCACATACTTATGATGCATTAATGCATGCAGGCAAGAACAAAACCTATACAACTATTAGTGAGAAGTACTATGAAATTAATTGTAAAGAAGTATGGTTAAGTCTGAATCTACATCAGCAAAAATAATATTTGCGTCCTGTGCGTCAGACACATGTAACGCATGGGACGATAACTCAAAATCAGGACGCGAACGCTTGTTGTGCCAGCGTCCTGACGCACTGGGACGTTGCTCACACGCCTGGGATGCAACACCAATTCTTGGCGGTTGCGCTCGCGTCTAGGATGCACTGTGACGTTGCTCACACGCCTAGGACGCAACACCAATGCTGGGCAGTTGCTCTCGCATCTGGGATGCACTGGGACGTTGCCACCGTGCTTGGGACGCACTGGAACGTTGCCCCCTCGCCTGGGACACAACACCAATGCTGGGCAGTTGCTCTCGCATCTGGGATGCACTGGGATGTTGCCCCCATGCCTGGGACGCAAGCATACATGCAACCTTTGTCCCGATGCACTTGGTGGGTAAATACAACCCGCTTACAGCTTGCATCTGCTACGTTCTTACACCAGCCAGCTATGTAGCCAGGTTTGCAACCTTTGAATATGCATGCAGCAGAAATCTTCATTGTATTCGACAATTATTATATACACAGAGAGGTATTTAGCAATAGATATGTACACGGAACATGTGTGCAGCAACACGTGCTCTAACCCTTGGCCTAAGCTTCACTATAACTCTCATTGTATCCATCGCTCTAACTCTCGCTCTACCAACCAGACTACTCTCGCTCTAATGCTTGCTCTAATTCTCGCTCTAATTCTCGCTCTAATTCTCTCTCTAATACTCGCTGTAATATGCTGGGAATAATGAGCAAAGGGAAAAAGCGCGGGGAAAGGAAGTATATATACAGGAAAACCATAGTTGCCAAGGCCGACTGCTAAGGCTGACAATTTAGACTTTCCGAAGACAATGAGATAGGGGATAATAAGAGAAGTGGCATGACAGTGATCAACAGCGCTTAGCCCCCCTTTCGCACGCGGGTGCCGTACTACTCAATGCCTGGCCTGGTAATAGTCATATTGGGAAATCGTAGTCGTGGTACTGCGAACGAGACAAGTACTGCGATATGTGCGGAGTTCACGCTTTGTAATATATCCCGTTGGAATTCATGCATGCGCGGGCTCATATAAGTATATATATGCGAGAAACCCATGTGCTCGCTGCTTATATATATATATGCGAGAAATCCATGCATTCGCAGGCTTATATATATATATATATGTGAGAAATCTATGCATTCGCGGGCTGATATATATATATATGCGAGAAACTCGTGCTTTTGGAGACTTATATATATATGTGCGTGCTTTTGGAGACTTATATATATATGTGTGAGACACTCGTGCTTTTGGAGACTTATATATATATGTGCGAGAAACTCGTGCTTTTGGAGACATATATATATATATGTGAGAAATCCATACATTCGCAAGCTTATATATATATATACGAGAAACTCGTGCTTTTTGAGACATATATATATATATGCGAGAAACTCGTGCTTTTGGAGACTTATATATATATGTGCATGCTTTTGGAGACTTATATATATATGTGCAAGACACTCGTGCTTTTGGAGACTTATATATATATGTGCGAGAAACTCGTGCTTTTGGAGACATATATATATATATGTGAGAAATCCATGCATTCGCAGACTTATATATATATATGTGAGAAATCCATACATTCGCAGGCTTATATATATATGCGAGAAACTCGTGCTTTTGGAACATATATATATATATATATGTGAGAAATCTATACATTCGCAGGCTTATATATATATATGCGAGAAACTCGTGCTTTTGGAGACTTATATATATATGCGAGAAACTCGTTCTTTCGGATACTTATATATATATGCCCGTGAATGCATGAATGCCTACGGGATATATCACAAAGCGTGAACTCCGCACATATCGCAGTACTTGTCTCGTTCGCAGTACCACGACTACGATTTCCCAATATGACTATTACCAGGCCAGGCATTGAGTAGTACGGCACCCGCGTACGAAAGGGGGGCTGAGCGCCATTGATCACTGTCGTGCCACTTCTCTTATTATCCCCTATCTCATTGTCTTCGGAAAGTCTAAATTGTCGGCCTTAGCAGTCGGCCTTGGCAACTATGGTTTTCCTGTATATATACTTCCCTTCCCCGCGCTTTTTCCCTTTGCTCGTTATTCCCAGCATATTACAGCGAGTATTAGAGAGAGCTTAGAGCGAGAATTAGAGTGAGCATTAGAGCGAGAGTAGTCTGGTTGGTAGAGCGAGAGTAGTCTGGTTGGTAGAGTGAGAGTTAGAGCGATGGATACAACGAGAGTTAGAGTGAAGCTTAGGCCAAGGGTTAGAGCGAGTATTGCTGCACACATGTTCCGTGTACATATCTATTGCTAAATACCTCTTTGTGTATATAATAATTGGCGAATACAATGAATATTTCTGCTGCATGCATATTCAAAGGTTGCAAACCCGGCTACATAGCTGGCTGGTGTAAGAACGTAGCAGATGCAAGCTGTAAGCGGGTTGTGTTTACCCACCAAGTGCGTCGGGACAAAGGTTGCATGTATGCTTGCGTCCCAGGCACGGGGGCAACATCCCAGTGCGTCTCACATGCGAGATCAACTGCCCAGTATTAGTGTTGCGTCCCAGACGAGGGGGCAACGTTCCAGTGCATCCAGATGCGAGAGCAACTGCCCAGCATTGGTGTTGCGTCACAGGCGAGGGGGCAACATTCTAGTGCGTCCAGACGCACAGGACGCACAGGATGCAAACTCACGTCTGGACGCTTGGTGGTATGTCCTGACGCCCATTTTTTTTTGCTGATGTACTTAGTATATATTAATATTAATATTTGGTATAGGTTATGGAACTGTTACAGCATTGTCAACTATGTGCACATAATAAACCAAGTCAAAGTAGTGGTCCACTACAACCAATCATTGTTAATAATCTTTGGGAACGAGTACAAATTGATCTAATCGATATGCAAGCTGATCCAGATAGAGAATACCAATGGATTTTACATATTCGCGATCATTTTAGTAAATTTTCTAGTGCTTATCCTTTAAAGTCTAAGGAAAGTACTAAAGTTGCTAATATCCTTCTCATGTGGATTGGACAATTTGGTCCACCAAAAATTCTTCAATGCGACAATAGTAATAAGTTTAAAGGTGAAGTACTTGTTATTATAGAATATCATAGAATTTCTTTAATATGAGGACGTCTACGCCATCCTCAAATACAAGCATTGATAGAACAAGCAAATGCTGTTCTAAAGCAGAAGATTCGAATAGCCAACGCTAAATCAGGTAATAATCAATGGGCACAGATTTTACCTATTATAATTTTAGCAATGAATCAACAAGTAAGTAATCATTTCTAATACTCAGGCTGGTTTTATAATAATAAAACTAATAATATTAGATTCACTTGACAACTGGATATAGTCCATATGAAGTTATATTTAAACAAAAAGTACATTATCTTCCAGGTTATTTATCTCTAATCCTAGATGCAAATAATAAAGAAGTAGAGAATGATAATAAGGAAGTAAAGGATGAGGATAATGAAGAGGAGGAGGAGGATGAGGAGGAGGGGGAGGAGGAGGAGGAAGAGGAAGAAGATGATGAGGAAGAGGATGAGCAAGAGAAGGATAATGAAGAGAATGAGGAGGAAGAGGATGACGAGGAAAACAGTTTGATTGAACCTTCGAGTCAATCTACTTCTGTTTAACTTAAACTTCCCACTTGCAGTACCGATATTATGCTAGCAAAAGTCCACAAACGTACTGCAACAGCTCAAAAGAAAATGGCAAATCGATATATTCAACAGTACAAAATAGATACCTTCATAATAGGTGATCTCGTTAGCTTATAAATTCCTGGTATTGATCGAGCTTCTACCGACCATTACTAAATTTTTTGTAGAGTTGTTTTCAAGCCTCATCCTGAACAATATCAGCTATATAGTGAATATGGCCTGTTAGATCGATACTATCCCACTAGCGAATTGGAGTGGCTTTCTTCCAGTATTAGACCAGCCTACCTTGAGTCTATTCCATTAAAATAGCAAAGTCAAAAACCAAAGTTACTGCATAAAGTTGCACGTCTTGCCTCTGCTGGATCTATAGTTCACTGCAAATGCAAAGGCCTATGTTCTGACCGTCGCTGCCAATGCAAAAAAGAAGGACATTCATGTACTGCCTATTGTCATACTGGATCAGGGCCGCACTCATGTATGAATTCAATATAAGAGCTAGCAGGATATTAAGCAAGCAGGGGATTGAGCAAGTAGGTATGAGAATTGAGCAAGCGGGGAATTGAGCAAGTGGGTATGAGGATTGAGCAAGTGGGGGATTGAGCAAGTGGGTAGTATGAGGATTGAGCAAGCGGGGGATTGAGCAAGTGGGTATGGGGATTGAGCAAGTGGGGGATTGAGCAAGCAGAGGATTGAGCAAGTAGGAGATGGCAAGGCTTTTCTTATATATATATTCTGGTCTGTTAATACAATGCTCAGAGTAGAAGATTTCTTATATTCCCTGAAAATACTAATCGCCTAGAATCACCACTTCTACAGAGAAATCATCTGCCTCAGTCTATGTCACGTAGCGTCCACTTCCATCATACTTCCTAGTATGAAACACACCAATATCTAGAGCTAGCAAAAGCATGAAAAAACCAATATACAGAGCCAGTGGAAGCATGAAAAACACTAATATATAGCGCTAGCGGAAGCATGCAAAACACCAGTATATAGTACCAGTGGAAGTATGCAAAACACCAATATCTAGAGCCAGCAGAAGTATGAATTACATGCATATATAGAGGCCAAAAAGCCATAATTTCTATATATTTGTCTTCTCATTCATTTCCCATATATGAGTATTTCCTCCTTTGTGCTAGGTTTTGCCAATTGCAGAAAGAGCCCCAACCGATGTGGCAAGATGATTGTAGGTAAGATATATAATCTGGTTTTAAGGCAGAGCCAGTCGATCTAACTGTAATGGCTGGTGGCAAGACACGGCAAGTCCCTATTTCCAAGGTGTACCCAGCTGGGACTTAGAGCTTTTCTCCTGTTCATTCCTTCCAAATAATTTTGCTCACTCAATTCTACTCTAGTTTGCTAGATCATTTTCTCGCTCATTTGCTCGCTCATTTTCTCACTCATTTGCTCACTCATTTTCTTGCTCATTTTCTCACTCATTTGCTCGCTCATTTTCTCACTGATTTACTTGCTCGATTCTAGGCTGATTTGCTCGCTCCATGGTATGCTGATTTGCTCGCTCCATTATATACTGATTTGCTCACTCAATTATATGCTGATTTGCTCACTCGATTATATGCTGATTTGCTCACTCAATTCTAGGCTGATTTGCTTGCTCGATTCGGTGATATCCTTGCTCAATTCTCTGCTAATTTCCTTGCTCAATTCTAGGCTGATTTCCTCACTCAATTCTAAGATAATTTGCTTCCTCGATTCTAGGCTGATTTGCTCGCTCGATCCTAGGCTAATTTTCTCACTCGATTCTAGACTGATTTGCTTGCTCGATTCTAGGCTAATTTGCTTGCTCAATTCTAGCGTATATCTAGGCTAACATATAAAGCCAGCGAATATCCAAGCTAATATGTAGAGTGAGCGAATATCCAGGCTAATATATAGAGCGAGCGAATATTCAGGCTGGCATATGGAACGAGTGAATATTCAGGCTAATATCTAGGGTGAGCGACTATGTAGGCTGATATCTAGGGCGAGCTAATATTTAGGCTGATATCCAGGGTGAGCGAATATCTAGGCTGGCATATAGAGCGAGCAAATATCTAAGCTGGCATATAGAGCTAGCAAATATCCAGGCTGGCATATAGAGCGAGCAAATATCCAGGCTAATATAGGGGGAATATGCAGGCTCACTGGAGGGGGTTATTCAGGCTAATATCTAGGGCCAGCAAATATCCAGGCTAATATTTGGGGCGAGCAAATATTCAGGCTAATATATAGGGTGAGCAAATATCCAGGCTGATATATAGGGTGAGTGAATATCCAGGCAGGCAAATTGAATGAGCGAATATTCAGGCTAATATATAGAGCAAGCAAATATTCAGGCTAACATGTAGAGCAAGTGAATATCCAGGCCGATATATAGAGTGAACAAATATCCAAGCTAGTATATAGAACGAGCAAATATCCAAGCTAGTATATAAAGTGAGCAAATATCTAGGCTAGTATATAGAGTGAGCAAATATCTATGCTACTGTATGTTTCCTATCGCTGTATGTTTCCTGTCTCTATGTGCTGTATGTTTCCTATCTCTATACACCTATCTCTACAATTGAATTAGCAAGTAGAAAAAGTAATGAGTTTTAGCAGAATATAGTACTAGAGTGTTTGAAAGTGACAGTAGGTATAGCGCAGTGGTAAGTTCTTTACTTTATGGTTTATGTTTATTTATTGAGGGCCCGAGTTCGATTCCTAATGGAGGTAAGAAGTTAATTGCCTTAATATCACTGTTGGTGGACTGGGAGCAGGGTTGTTGGGTATTTATTCCTTAATACTCCAGTTTATTATATCTCCACCAAACCATAAGTCTACAACGAGGGTGACCTAAGAAGTAGTGTGATGGCACTCAGAGTATAGTGAACTGGAGTAACTCGTTTTGCCTTTTGACATAAGATTCTAGAATGATTTCCTCACTCGATTCTATGCCAGTGGTGATTTCTTTGCTCAATTCTCTGCTGATTTCCTCTCTCAATTCTAGGCTGATTTGCTTGCTCAATTCTATACTTGTTTGCTTGCTTATTTTCTTGCTGATTTGCTTGCTCGATTGTATCCTGATTTGCTCACTCAATTGTAGGCTGATTTCCTCACTCGATTCGGTGATATCCTTACTCAATTCTCTGCTGATTTCCTCGCTCAATTCTAGGCTAATTTCCACGCTCGATTCTAGGCTGATTTACTTGCTTGATTCTAGGCTAATTTGCTCGCTCGATCCTAGGCTAATTTGCTCCCTCAATTCTAGGCTAATTTACTTGCTCAATTCTAGCGGATATTCAAGCTAATATTGACTGTAAATTGCAGGCTCATATGGATGGTGAATCTAGGATTCTAGGGATATGGATGTGAAGGCTGGTACAGATGGTGGTTTTGGGGCGCAGAGTATTAGATAGCCTTATTTGATAATCGTGAGAATAAAATGGATTATTTCAAAATGCATATAATGCAGGTAAACTACAAGAACAAGTGTGGCTATACTGGAAGACCATTTGTGTTGGAGTTTGGAATGGGATGGTGACTGCGTAGAGGGTAGAGGTTAAGGTAGACATGAATTTAGGAATATAGCATCAAATGATTTACGTTAGTTAGGCCAAATGTGTAATGAAATATAAGATGATATGAATATTTATGCTATCCCAGAACAGCCTGGGTAATCTCGCAATCTCGCAACGGCCCGGTCCATACCAGTATGGGGGGCCATACCGGTATGGCTCGAGCAATCCTAGAATGGCCCAGTCCATACTAGTATGGCCTGGAATTCCGGAACGGACCAGAACATATATATATGTGCAAGAAACTCGTACTTTTGGAGACATATATATATGTTCTGGTCCGTTCTGGGATTCCAGGCCATACCGGTATAGATCGGGCCGTTCCAGGATTGCCCGAGCCATACCAGTATGGCCTCCCATACCGGTATAGACTGGGCTGTTGTGAGATTGCGAGATTACCCAGGCTGTTCCGGGATGGTATAAATATTCATATCTTCTTATATTTCCTTACACACACCCAACTTATTTGGCCTAACCAACGTAAATCATTTGATGCCATATTCCTAGATTCATGTCTACCTTAACCTCTACCCTCTACGCAATCACCATCCCATTCCAGAATCCAATGCAAATGGTCTCCCAGCATATCTGTGCCCGCACTACTGCGCTTGTTCTTGTAGTTCACCTGCATTATATGCATTTTGAAATAATCCATTTAATTCTTACAATTATCTAATAAGGCTATCTAACACGCTGCACCCCAAAACCCCCATCTGTACCAGCCTTCACATTCGCATCCCTAGAATCCTAGATTCGCCGTCCATATGAGCCTGCAATTCACTGTCCATATTAACCTGGATATCCACTAGAATTGAGCAAGCAACTCAGCCTAGAATCGAGCGAGGAAATCAGCCTAGAATTGAGCGAGGAAATCAGTAGAGAATTGAGCAAGGATATCACCGAATAGAGCGAGGAAATCAGTCTACAATCGAGCGAGCAAATCAGCATACAATCGAGCGAGCAAATCAGCCTAGATTCGAGCAAGCAAATCAGCGAGAAAATGAGCGTGCAAACCAGCGTAGAATCGAGCAAGCAAATCAGCCTAGAATTGAGAAAGGAAATCAGCAGAGAATTGAGCAAGGAAATCACCACTGGCATAGAATCGAGCAAGGAAATCAGCCTAGAATCGAGAGAGCAAATCAGCATATAATCGAGTGAGCAAATCAGCATATAATCGAGCGAGCAAATCAGCCTAGAATCGAGTGAGCAAATCAGCATATAATCGAGCGAGCAAATCAGCATATAATCGAGCGAGCAAATCAGCATATAATCGAGCGAGCAAATCAGTATATAATCGAGTGAGCAAATCAGCCTAGAATCAAGGAAGCAAATCAGCATACAATCGAGCGAGCAAATCAGCCTATAATCGAGCAAGCAAATCAGCGAGAAAATGAGCGAGAAAATGAGTGAGCAAACCAGGTAGAATTGAGTGAGCAAAATTATTTGGAAGGAATGAACAGGAGAAAAGCTCTAAGTCCCAGCCGGGCACACCTTAGAAATAGGGACTTGTCATGTCTTGCCGCCAGCTATTAGATCGACTGGCGCTGTCTTAAAACCAGATTACATGTCTTACCTACAATCATCCCGCCGCGTCGGTTGGGGCTCCTCCTGCAATTGGCAAAACCTAGCACAAAAGAGGAAATACCCATATATGGGAAACGAATGAGAAGACAAACATATAGAAATAATGGCTTTTCGGCCTCCATATATGCATGCAATTCAGCTGGCTCTAGATAATGGTGTTTTGCATGCTTCCACTGGTGGTAAGAGTGTAATATTGTAGAGACCGGTAAGAGTGTAATTAAGCAAAGCAATGGTTAAAACACTTGTGTTTGTTGCAAAGAAGTTATGGTATCGTGATCTTTAAAGGCTACTATTGCGCATGCTACAACCTCTTGTTCTTTGACCTAATGTTTCTCTACATAATAACCTTCATTTCGGGTATACCTCTACTGAGTATTTTCTTCGATAGGTCACTTATGTTATCTCCGATGTTCTTTTACCAAATGTTGCTACAAAATTACCTTCATATCGGATATGTCCCTATTTAGTACTTTTAATGTCGCTGTGGCCACTGTGGTGTTGTGGTAAATCCTTGTTGCTATCCATGATATTGAACAATTTAATCCCGTAACGGCCTGGTCCATTGCGATATCCAGTCCATACCGGTATGGACCGGGCCATACCGGTATGGACCGGATCCCGGAACGGACCAGAACATATATATGCAAGAAATCTATATATTCGTGGGTATATATATATAAATATGTGAGAAACTCATGCTTTTGGAGACATGTATATATATATGCGAGAAATCCATAGATTCACAAGCATATATATATATATATATGAAAAACTCATACTTTTGGAGACATATATGTATATGTTCTGGTCTGTTCCAGGATCTGGTCCATACTGGTATGGACTGGATATCGCAATGGACCAGGCCGTTATGGTATGGCTAGATATCGCAATGGACCAGGCCATTACGGGATTAAATTGTTCAATGTCACGGATAGCAACAAGGATTTACCACAATCACAGTGGCCACAGCAGCCACAGCGACATTAAAATTACTAAATAGGGACATATCCAATATGAAGCTAATTTTGTAGCAACATTTGGTAGCTAATATCCAGGCTAATATCTAGGATGAGCGAATATCTAGGCTGGCATATAGAGCGAGCAAATATCCAGGCTGATATAGGGGGAATATGCAGGCTCACCAGAGGGGGTTATCCAAGCTAATATCTAGGGCCAGCAAATATCTAGGCTGATATCTGGGGCAAGCAAATATCCAGGCTGATATATAAAGCAAGCAAATATCCAGGCTAATATATGGGGCGAGTGAATATTTAGGCAGGCATATTGAGCGAGAGAATATCCAGGCTAATATATAGAGCAAGCGAATATTTAGGCTGACATGTAGAGTGAGTGAATATCCAGGCCGATATATAGTGTGAACGAATATCCAGGCTAGCATGTAGAACGAGCAAATATCCAAGCTAGCATATAGGGTGAGCAAATATCTAGGCTGGCATATAGAGTGACCAAATATTCATGCTACTGTATGTTTCCTGTCGCTGTATGTTTCCTGTCTCTATGTGCTGTATGTTTCCTATCTCTATGCACCTGTTTCTACAATTGAATTGGCAAGTAGAAAAAGTAATGAGTTTTAGCAGAATATAGTACTATAGTGTTTGAAACTGACAGTAGGCATAGCGCAGTTGTAAGTTCTTTACTTTACGGTTTATGTTTATTTCCCAGTGGAGGCAAGAAGTTAATTGCCTTAATATCACTGTCGGTGGACTGAGAGCAGGGTTGTCGGGTATCCATTCCTTAATACTATAGTTCATTATATCTCCACCAAACTACAAGTCTACAACAAGGGGGACCTAAGAAGTAGTGTAATGGCGCTCGGAGTATAGTGAACTGGGGTAACTCGTTTTGCCTTTTGACATAATATTCTAGACTGATTTCCTCGCTCGATTCTATACCAGTGGTGATTTCCTTGCTCAATTCTCTGCTGATTTCCTCTCTCAATTCTAGGCTGATTTGCTTGCTCAATTCTACGCTGGTTTGCTCGCTCATTTTCTCGCTGATTTGCTCGCTCGATTGTAAGCTGATTTGCTCGCTCGATTGTAGGCTGATTTCCTCACTCGATTCGGTGATATCCTTGCTCAATTCTCTACTGATTTCCTCGCTCAATTCTACGCTGATTTCCTTACTTGATTCTATGCTAATTTCCTCGCTCATTTTCTCGCTGATTTGCTCGCTCGATTGTATGCTGATTTGCTCGCTCGATTGTAGGCTGATTTCCTCGCTCGATTCGGTGATATTCTTGCTCAATTCTCTGCTGATTTCCTCACTCAATTCTACGCTGATTTCCTTGCTCGATTCTAGGCTGATTTGCTTGCTCATTTTCTTGCTGATTTGCTCACTCGATTGTATGCTGATTTGCTCGCTCGATTGTAGGCTGATTTCCTAGCTCGATTCGGTGATATCCTTGCTCAATTCTCTGCTGATTTCCTCGCTCAATTATAGGCTGATTTCCTCGCTCGATTCTAGGCTGATTTGCTTGCTCATTTTCTCGCTGATTTGGTCCCTCGATTGTATACTGATTTGCTCGCTCGATTGTAGGCTGATTTCCTCGCTTGATTCTGTGATATCCTTGTTTAATTCTCTACTGATTTCCTCGCTCAATTCTAGGCTGATTTCCTCGCTCAATTCTAGGCTAATTTCCTCGCTCGATTCTAGGCTGATTTACTTGCTCATTTTCTCTCTGATTTGCTAGCTCGATTGTATGCTGATTTGCTCACTCGATTGTAGGCTGATTTCGTCGCTCGATTTGGTGATATCCTTGCTCAATTCTCTGCTGGTTTCCTCGCTCAATTCTAGGCTGATTTCCTCGCTCGATTCTAGGCTGATTTGCTTGCTCGATTCTAGGCTGATTTGCTCGCTCGATTCTAGGCTAATTTGCTCGCTCGATTCTAGGCTGATTTGCTCGCTCGATTCTAGGCTGATTTGCTTGCTCAATTCCAGTGGATATCCAGGCTAATATGGACAGTGAATTGCAGGCTCATATGGATGGCGAATCTAGGATTCTAGGGATGCGGATGTGAAGGCTGGTACAGATGGAGGTTTTGGAATGCAGTGTGTTAGATAGCCTTATTAGATAATCGTGAGAATAAAATGGATTATTTCAAAATGCATATAATGCAGGTGAACTACAAGGACAAGTGCGGCTATGCTGGGAGACCATTTGTATTGGAGTTTGGAATGGGATGGTGACTGCGTAGAGGGTAGAGGTTAAGGTAGACATGAATCTAGGAATATAGCATCAAATGATTTTCATTAGTTAGGCCAAATGCATAAGGAAATATAAGAAGATATGAATATTTATGCTATCCTGGAATGGCCTGGGTAATCTCGCAATCTCGCAATCTCATAACGGCCCAGTTCATGCCAGTATGGGGGGCCATATCGGTATGGCCCAGGCAATCCTAGAACGGCCCAGTCCATACCGGTATGGCCTGAAATCCCAGAATGGACCAGAACATATATATGTGAGAAATCCATACATTCGTAAGTATATATATATATGTGCGAGAAACTCATGCTTTTGGAGACATATATATATATATATGCGAGAAACTCGTGCTTTTGGAGACTTATATATATATGTATGAGAAACTCATCCTTTTGGAGACATATATATATAAGCTCGTAAATGCATAGATTTCTCGTATATATATATATACTTATATTTCCACGAGCTCGAGTTTCTCATACATCTATATATATATCTCCAAAAGCATGAGTTTCTTACATATATATATATATGTTCTGGTCCGTTCTGGGATTTGGGCCATACTGGTATGGCCCGGTCCATACCAGTATAGACTGGATATCACAATAGACCAAGCCATTATAGGATTAAATTGTTCAATGTCATGGATAGCAACAAGGATTTACCACAACACCATAGCGGCCACAGTGATATTAAAAGTACTAAATAGGGATGTATCCAATATGAAGGTAATTTTGTAGCAACATTTAGTCAAAGAACATCAGAGATGCCTATTGTCATACTGGATCAGGGCCACACCTATGTATGAATTCAATATAAGAGCTAGTAGGATGTTAAGCAAGCAGGAGATTAAGCAAGTGGATATGAGGATTGAGCAAATAGGGGATTAAGTAAGTGGGTATGGAAATTAAGCAAGTGGGGGATTGAGTAAGTGAGGGATTAGGTAAGTGGAGGATTAGGCAAGCAGGAGATTAGGCAAGTGGAGGATTGAGCAAGTGGGAGATGGCAGAGCTTTTCTTATGTATATATTCTGGTCTGTTAACACAATGCTTGAAGTAGAAGATTTCTTGTATTCCCTGAAAATACTAATTGCCTAGAATCACTACTTCTATAGTATGTATTATGAAACAAGCAAGTTTTTGTACCATTGACAATTCACCAAGCTGGTGTTTATATCCTTGAGCCTGCAATCGGAGGTCCCTATTAGCCTATGATCGGGGGTCCCTATTAGCCTGTAATCAGAGGTCTCTATTAGTCTAGATATCCATATCCATATAAGTATGCAATAGGGGTTCTTTCTTAGCTTAGATATCTATATCCATATGAGCCTGCAATTGGGGCCTGCAATCGGGGGTCCTTCTTAGCCTGTATATCCGCGTCCATATGAGAAATCATCTGCCTCAGTCTGTATCACGTAGTATCTACTTCTGTCATACTTCCTAGCATGAAACACACCAATTTCTAGAGCTGGCAAAAGTATGAAAAAACCAATATACAGAGCCAGCAGAAGTATGAAAAACACCAATATATAGCGCCAGTGGAATCATGCAAAACACCAATACCTAGAGCTAGCAAAAGCATGCAAAACACCAATATTTAGAGCCAGTAGAAGCATGAATTGTATGCATATATAGAGGCCAAAAGAAATCATTTCTATATGTTTGTCTTCTCATTCGTTTCCCATATATAGGTATTTCCTCCTTTGTGCTAGGTTTTGCTAATTGCAGGAGGAGCCCCAACCAACGCAGCAGGATGATTGTAGGTAAGACAAATAATTTGGTTTTAAGACAGTGCCAGTTAATCCAATGGCTGGCAGCAAGACACAGCAAGTCCCTATTTCCAAGGTGTGTCTGGCTGGGACTTAGAGCTTTTCTCTTGTTCATTCCTTCCAAATAATTTTGCTCACTCAATTCTACCTGGTTTGCTTACTCATTTTCTTGCTCATTTGCTCGCTCATTTTCTCGCTGATTTGCTTGCTCAATTCTAGGCTGATTTGCTCGCTTGATTGTATACTAATTTTCTTGCTCGATTCTAGGCTGATTTGCTTACTCGATTATATGCTGATTTGCTCACTCGATTCTAGGCTGATTTCCTCGCTCGATTCTATACCAGTGGTGATTTCCTTACTCAATTCTCTGCTAATTTCCTTTCTCAATTCTAGGCTAATTTGCTTGCTCGATTATATACTGGTTTGCTCGCTCATTTTCTCACTGATTTGCTTGCTCGATTCTAGGCTAATTTGCTCACTCGATTGTATGCTGATTTGCTCACTCGATTGTAGGCTGATTTCCTCACTCGATTCGGTAATATTCTTGCTCAGTTCTCTGCTGATTTCCTTACTCAATTCTAGGCTAATTTCTTCACTCAATTCTAGGCTGAGTTGCTTGCTCAATTCTAGCGGATATCCAGGCTAATATAGCCAGTGAATTGCAGGCTTATATGGACGGCAAATCTAGGATTCTAGGGACGCAGATATGAAGGCTGGTACAGATGGGGGTTTTGGGGCGCAGTGTGTTAGATAGCCTTATTAGATAATCATGAGAATAAAATGGATTATTTCAAAATGCATATAATGCAGGTGAACTACAAGAACAGCGCAGTAGTGCGGGCACAGCTATGCTGGGAGACCATTTGCATTGGAGTTTGGAATGGGATGGTGCATTGGAGTTTGGAATGGGATAGTGACTGCATAGAGGGTAGAGGTTAAGGTAGACATGAATCTAGGAATATGGCATCAAATGATTTACGTTGGTTAGGCCAAATAAGTTGGGTGTGCATAAGGAAATATAAGAAGATATGAATATTTATGCCATCCCGGAACGGCCTGGGTAATCTCGCAATCTCGCAACGGCCCAGTCCATACCGGTATGGGGGGCCATACCGGTATGGCCTGGAATCCCGGAACGGACCAGAACATATATATATATATGCCCGCGAATGCATGAATTCCTACGAAACATATCACAAAGCGTGAACTCCGCACATATCTCAATACCACGACTACGATTTCCCAATATGACTATTACCAGGCCAGGCATTGAATAGTATGGCGAAAGGGGGCTGAGCGCCATTGGTCACTGTCATGCCACTTCTCTTGTTATCCCTTATCTCATTGTCTTCGGAAAGTCTAAATTGTCGGCCTCAGCAGTCGGCCTTGGCAACTATGGTTTTCCTGTATATATACCTCCCTTTCCTGCGCATTTTCCCTTCGCTCTATATCCCAGCACATTATGGCGAGCATTAGAGCGAGTAATAGAGCGAGTAATAGAGCGAGTATGAGAGCGAGTATTGGAGCGAGTATTAGGGCAAGTATTAGAGCGAGTATTGGAGCGAGTATTAGAGCGAGTATTGGAGCGAGTGTTAGAGCGAGTGTTGGAGCGATTGAAGCAGCGAGTGCATGTTCTATATATATATCTATTACTCAATACTTCTGTGTATATAATTATTAGCGAATACAATGGATATTTCAGCTGCGTGCATATTCAATGGCTGCAATAGTGGCTATGTACCTGGCTGGTGTTAGAGTGTCGTACATACAAGCTGGTGCATTGTAACTATATCGTTAACAATATGATGATGCCAAGGGAGAGAACTGTAATATCCAGAGATTGAAATATGCCAACCAGCGTCCGGACGGCTTTGGTTGCTCCAATGGTGTCCAGATTGTATTGCAACTCAGCCGGGCGTCCAGATTGTATTGCAACTCAGCCGGGCGTCCTGATTGTATTGCAACTCAGCCGGGCGTCCTGATTGTGTTGCAACTCAGCCGGGCGTCCTGATTGTGTTGCAACTCAGCCTGGCGTCCTGATTGTGTTGCAACGCAGCCAGCGTCCAGACGCACAGGACGCACAGGACGCACACGCGCGAGCTCTCGCGTCCGGACGCTGGGCGGTGCGTCCGGACGCCACTTTTTTCTTGCTGCTGGGTATAGCCACCTGTATTACAAAATTCGTAATTGGCAAGCGCCTTGGCAACTTGGCGCCAACTCTAATTGGCCAGTCTCCCAATTACAATTACAATATTGACAACGTCCGCGATAAATCTCTCTTCCCATTGTGCTTAAAACTGCGATTGAACGCCATAGATAGTTCACCACAGATCCCCTTGCTATATTAAATCAATTCTAGCACATTACAATCCTGGTCCTGCACTTCCGAGCATGTAAAGACCAACTGCAAGTTGATGGTACATAGGGCGTGCATGCTTTTTGCTGTCCTCCCTCGGCCATAAGGGAGTAACAACTTCTACTAGCAGCCAAAAGGAGTGACGTTTGCATTCGAAAGAGAGTCATGAAAGCATGCTCTGGATAGACCTTAATAAGTAGTTTTCTAATATACCGTTGGTTGCTGGATGAGATTGTACCTAGGGCTACATAATGACCACGAGATCTTGTGCCAACCAGACTAACCACAAGACATCTCTGATATAGCCCAAATAGATCAAGATCATCCCTAATATCATAGAATCTAAAGATAGTTCATTATTAATACTATATATAAGCTGCTCAATAATCCATATGATGCACGTTTCAAGAAGAGATCACATTGAGTTGATCGAGGCATTTGGAGAATTTGTTAGTAGAGATTTGTCGGTAGAGACTTTAGTCTAGCTGGCAATTATGTAATTAGAATTGTGGTCACTCAAACTTTTACAGTTTAGGATTAGCACTTTCTTGCCAAGGCGCTTGCCAATTACAAATTTTGTAATTGAAATTATCAAGTGACCTGGTCACAACTATTTTACATCAACCACAACACAGTGCAATTGCAACTGCGATTTGCCAGCTAGAAATACCACCCGTTGGAGTAACTCATGCGAGCTATTAAGCACGATCAGATCCTATGATGTTGGGGTTCATCATACATTGCGAGGGGGAGGCTGTTTATACACAGGAATGCCCTAGAATCTTTGGGCGAGGCAGAATGTGAACTTCAAACGAAGGATCGTTCCCATTGGCTGATGGCTAATGGAGCTGATTCATGTTTGTGGATGAGAAGTGAGTACGCCTGATATTACATATAAAGTATCATCTGCCTGTGCACCGATTGAACGACCCTGAATTCTTCCCATGGTATCCCAGTACGCCCATTCACCGGAATCGTAATTCCACCTTCCTGTTGACCCTGAGTTCATTCGTTCCCGCTAGATTCCCCATGCAAATTTCTTAACCGTCTGACAACAATCCCAATATCTTTTTGCATTCTGGCAGAATATATGTGAGGAATGTCCCACCGAGCACCTTCCCGTCTCAAGGACTATTACACGATCAAAAAGGGAAAAGGAAAAGGAACTATAAGATAGTTACAAAAAATCTGTTATTTAAAGAAATTGCCTTTGCCAACGTAAAACACAAGAAACGAAATAGCAGACCCGAGAAACTTCTCAGCTAGAACTGAAGCTGTCGCAGCTTCAGTTGCTAGAAGCATATGTAACAAAACCAAAGTAACAACAAAGAACTCCTATAACCCATGATTTGATGCCCGTTTACAACAAGTAAAGCATAAATGATAACAAAACCCATGAAAAGAAAAAGCCGCTTCAATTGCCTGCACGTCAAATTAGACACAGAAAGAAAAGCCAGACGTTCATTAGATGTTACCACATATAGAAGAGCCATAATAATGGTTCTCAAATGATAGAAGGTGCAGAGACCCGGGTTCGGACTTGCCATGAATACCGCGCTTGTTGCTTTATAGCTGAAGACCTATGCTTGTGGGGCAGAATGCTGTTGCGGTTGTGGGATACCAACCATCTGGGCCTGCTGAACCTGTGATTGCCTTGGGCTTTGCTGCTGGACCTGTACGCGGCCTTGCTGCTGCCCAATGCTCTGTGTCCGCTGCAGTGGGTGGCCTACACTTTGCATGCTCGCAGTTCTCTGAAGTAGGTGCTGGGATTGTTGTGGGGTGGTGCCCCTTGAGACAACACCTCCAACGATGGTGCTTTGCTGCATCTGTGTAGGGCCTTGGCTTCCCTGCCGTGATTGTTGTGTCATCATGTGCTGTTGCTGCCTCATAACCTGCTGTTGTTGGTAGAGTTGTTGTTGCTGTGAAGTAAGTCCAACAGTCACCCCAGCCTGAAACGCAGTCCCCGTTTGGATTTGAACATTTGACAACTGCGCTCGCATTTGGTTGTGATACTCAATAATACGCTGCTCTGTCACTTTTTGGACCTCCTCAGGAGTGAGGGTGGGGTTATGAGTTCGTACCCAGTTGGAGATTTGCTGGGGTGAGAGTAGATGGACATGATGCGGTATTTGCTGGGGTTGATGTAGGCGAGGAGAACAAGCTTGACCCTGGCCTTGGATATTCAACTGAGGACGTTGCTGAGATATACCATTCTGACCACCATTGTCGCCATTGACACCGTTTGTGAGATGTTGTTGCTTTATGCCGTTAGCACTTGCCGCGCTGAGAGCTTGTTGTTGAGCGGCGGCGAGGATAGCGTGTTGAGAATAGTTTGCCGGCAGACCAGACATTCCCGCAGAATGTGAGCCGTTCTGTGCTTGTTGTACTACTACTGCTGCTTGTACTGCCTGTTGCTGCTGCTGCTGTTGCTGCTGCTGCTGTTGCTGCTGTTGCTGCTGTTGTTGCTGTTGTTGCTGCTGTTGTTGCTGTTGTTGCTGTTGTTGTTGCTGTTGCTGCTGTTGCTGCTGCTGGGCTTGAGCATATCTCAATTTCATCAACTGGAACTGCTGAGGAGTTATTGCAGTCCCGTGCATAGCCCCTGATACGCCGGCGTGTGATCGGAGCCCGAGGGCTATAGCATTTGTCGTGACTGTACCATTCACTTGCGCTTGCACTCCAGCGACGGTGTTGTGGGGAATGCCGGCCATTCCAGGGACAGGTGCTCCACCAGACGCTAAAACAACCCCATTCGGCAATGCATGTGCCACGGAAGGGGATGCCCGATGAACTGGTATCCCAGGGGGGCCTTGTGGCAGACCATTTGAATTCACCGATGGGACAACCGGGCTATTAACACCTGATGTACCATTTCTTTGTTGCTGTGCATGCTGTATATTTACACTATTAGCAAATGCAGGTGGGTGAGGATGTGGACGAATAAATTGTGCAACCTGGATCGAGACATCAAGGTAAAAGATCCATGATACCACATCAGCGAACATTGTTCACATGAATTGGAAGGATTTGAAAACACTCTCTGATAGGCGTCGAGGAAAGAGGTCAGGGACTATTATTTACTTACCCTCTGTTGAGCGACCAGAGCGGCATTCTCCCGAGCCTGTCTTTCGATTTTCATCTCACGTTCATGTTTCATCTTGCTAAAATGTGCTGGAACAAAGTTCTGGAGCTTGGGTTTAGTTTGACTTTGTTGTTCAGCTTTGCGGTTCGCGATCCCGGCCGCTGTGGTTACATTGGTCATCAGTAACACTTCAAAATTTTGAGGGTCCCTGAACTTACCATTTTGTTGTTTAGTAAGACTTAACTCCCGCCTCTTAGCCAATTTTCTCATACTTTCGAACAAATGCACAAATTTGGTGTTCTTTCTTCTTTCAACTCTCAACGGTGCATTGCCCCGCCTCCTGATTGTTGGTGTACTAGTTCCACTACCACCATTGCCGTTTGGAGGATTACCTGTGATGGAACTAGGTACACTCACTCTGCCAGAGATATCTAACCTCTGCTGAATTCCTTTGTAGTAAGGACTCTTCAAAAAGTCCGCCGTCGGTGGCTCAATTTGCAAGTACCGCTCAAAGCATTCCCAAGGGGATCTTCTGTCTTGTGCAGATTGACTGTCCCCTTTGAACGTCATGAATGTAGATATCAGAGCCCAGTTTTGTGGATACCGCTGAACGAGGTCCTTCAATTTTTCGTCCTCCGAGGGAAGCCATTGGGACGCCAGCCTGTTTTCGAAGAATGATGGGGGTGGGATATAACTTGGTGGTTTGAAATTGTGCCCTTGCATACGGTTCAGGATATGTTTGAAGTCAGGATTAAACAGTGCCACATGAGTGCTTTCTGGGGGCATCGGGATAGGTTTATTTGATAATTTCCCCGGCGTTTCAGCAAATGTACTGGCCTTTATCTGACCAGAGCTATCCTCAGAATCACTATCCTCTGCAAAGAGGTTATAGTTTTCTTGATACTCGTAGCGACTCTTTTTGCGAGGTGGCCCTTCGTCATTGAAAACCAGTTTGGCGAGACAGAGTTTGCTGACAGGAATTATTGGCATCTGCCAACTTTCTTCCACTTGACTGTCGAGGATTGATGCGTCTACGGGAAGGGTAGGCGGGATCTGAATTGGCAGCTCCGATAATATTTCATTGGCCGAATGAGTAAGTGGCATCCGGAAAATTGTCTCTTCTGATCCAAGGGTAAACAATTGCACAGGCGGCGTTTCAAGATGACCAAATGCATCAGTATCTTCCTGGCCCGAATCCCACTCAATCTCCAACTTTTCACGATTTCCGCACTCCCCCTCCTGACAATTGTATTTCCTCTTGTCCCGTTCCGACATCGGCTCTAATTTTGTTATAACACCATCCAGTCCGCCACGTACTGTAGGTGTTAGCTTTTGCAAACTTTCCATCATGTGATCATCTCGCATCACCTGATCTTCGCCTACCGCTGCCACATAACCTGTCTGCCTATCATAATCTCGTCTCTCATGTAGTAGACGACTCCTTGTCGCCCGATCTCTCCGCCGTGAAAGCCCTGTTTTATCCACACAGAGAAGCCTCCTCTGTTCAGGATTTGCCAGATGCCATTCCATGACTATGTCAGCTAGGATCTTACACTGCGTGATCTTCAACCTCCTTTCTTGCCTGAAATCAACACTCAACCAATTTGCTTCTTGTAATAAGTAATCCCAATGACATAACTTCCTTTGTGGTTCTCTGACTCGCGCTGATTGTCTTAGGCTCCATAAACCCTTTTCTTGTAACTGCTGGATTCGGCGGTACACCCTCTTCGTTTGCTGCTCCTTGAAAACCAATTGATGATTCGCCGTTAGTAGAGTTTTGTGACTCTGATGGAGCAGATTTTGAAGGGGTTGTTCAAAAGCCTCTAGTTGGAAATATGGAGTCAGGTAATCTTTCTTGGAGTACTGAAGCCCATAAGGTACTGCAGTAGAACTAGGGCGTTGCCGAGTAACTTGTATTGGCTGTGACTCAGCTGATTCCTCATGAGCTCTTTTCTTAGTGCTGTATGATAGGAACTTCGCAACTTCCTGAGGAAATCTCGCACATTGTGACCTCGAACTCAAACCTGTTGACATTAAATTTCTACATTGCGAGTTTTCGGTACGCAGCCCTTCCGCGAAAACAATCCTTGCCAATCGCCCACGTTCCTTTTCCTTCCTTCGCTTTTTCTCAAGGACTTTGATTAATTCAAAAGATGGCTGGTGAGTTTCCGCGCTGACACTAAGATCAGGATCCACTGGCAAGATAAGCTCCTCCTGTTTAGAGTCAACCACGACTTTTGGCGTTGATCTGTCGAAACCGTTGATCTCCGCCTCAAAGTTGGCTCGGGCTGTTACCAATTGCGTGGATTCCTCCGTCGAATCAATGTTACTGTCATCCTCCAACTGTTGCACAGTGGCAATTGGTGCCTGTGGCACCCCTTCAAAATGCATCGCGTCCTGTGACATTTTGAATTCAACGGCTGTAGTATCACGTTGCGTAAAATTAGAAACATCCGCAGGCTGGGGTGAAAGCAACGTCTTCGTTGGGTCAGAAGAAGAGCCAGATCCATCTGTATCCTTTCTGGTGCCACTTATCAACGCACTTGCGGCAGCCTCCCTATTACCTGTAACTAAGTTGTCAATCCCCAGGCTCTGAGGTACTGAAGGCGACCTTGCACAAGGCTTCGTGCATACATCAGGTTCAAAAGCGATGTTTGGTGTCGGAAGATTGCTTTCTTGGGGCTTGTGTGATAGTAGGGCTGCTGAGGCACCATCATCTTGTTCATTGGAGAGAACTGGCGCACCCGATGGGCAAGGGAGGAGCCCATTTGTCGAGGTGGCGTCTATACTTTGGCTAAGTTCACCCACCAGATATCCAACAGGCCTTTGGGGTGAAACAGCCTCCTCTTCACCAAGTTCGTGTTTCGAAGTGCAGGCAACAGGGACAATTGCCAAATACTCTTGGTTCTTCTGGTCCCCAAATATTTCTTCGCTAGTCTCTATTTGATCGATAGCCACTTTCCCTTGCTTATCAGTCTGATTTCCATTCAGTATAATATCCACGTCTTTGTGAATCTCAAGTCTCTCTGTGACATCATTCGTGGTATGTGCAATTTCATTATAAGGATCCCTTTGATCCTTCCGTGCAAGCTCGTCCTCAAGTCGCAACTGTGCGCTAGGGTCACTCATTCTCAACAAATAATCCGCTTTGTCTAGCATCTCAACTTGCCCAATATCTGATCGTGCATCATCAGGTAATAATCCACTTGTATCTGGACTGGTGGCAGAAGATATGATCGCTGCATTATTTTCGTTCTCATCATCTTCGTCTTCAGACGTAATCGGTGACGATGGTGTATTCTGACGATCAAGTAAGCATGTGGGATAAGCAGGAGGGATGAATTTGAAGCGTATGGGAGGGACCACTGCTAACTGAGGTTGCGCAGCAGTAGGTGACTTCTTTTGTTTCTGAACTATTGAGAATGGAACATCTGTGTTTTCCCTTACCGGTGCCGAAACTGCATCAATTGTTTCTTGACTCGATAGTCTTGTCAATGAATCTTGATTCACAGTAGTAGCCGGATTTACATTTTCTGGGCCCAACCCTTTGTCGAGAACAAGTTTTACAACAGATGTCGGGGGTGGAGACGGCTGAGCAGACAGCGCAGCTATAACACCATCTGCCGGTGTATCCGTTCTTGCTCCCGAAATAACTGGAGAATCCTGACTAACGGGTCTGCCGAGCACGTCCACAACTGGCGCTGATATCTGGGCCAGATGCGGTTCTGCAGCCGGGAGAGAGACGTGATCTAATGAGGTCTCTACCGACAATAACTTTGCATCATCCTGTCGCGATAGAACTAGGCTCGAGGATTTGGTCACTTTGCGGCGCTTGGGCGACACCGGGGACACCCTCACGGCAGTAACAAGCTCTGTCGTATTACCATCTGATGCTGGGGTGGAAACACCCTTCTCTACAATATGGGATTGAAGTATCAAACTAGCTCCCTTTCCTTCTGGCGATCTCGTATCGACGGTCTTGATGGAAAGCTCTTGACTATCTGGTGAAACCTCTGCAACCCCGGGCGACTGGATCTGAGGCACAACCGAAGCCCGGACAGAAACTCGAGGGGATTGCTGGCTAGGCAATGTTTTCCGAGCTAAAACAGGAGACAGGGAGTGTTTAGAGCCTGTAGAGGGTGTGATGGTAGCGGTGAATAATCTCGGAAGGCTTGACTCGTCGTAGAGTCTTCCCCTATATCGATGTTAGCAGACCAGTTAAGAAAAAGGCACAAGTCTGCATATATCAGAGTGGAGCCGACATAAATTCGCCTCTCAAAGGGTAATAAGTGCGTGAGGGCAGGCAATTGGAAACCAACAGTAGGATATCATTCAACTCCAAAAACCGACGTTCGAGTTCGTCCACGTCAAACAGACCTGAGCCAAGAACATATTGGGGTGAATTTGATAGAGTCTTGTTCCACTCTATCTGCCGTGTGACTTGATATAAATCTTTGAGCTTGCGTTTTCTCGACTGCACAATGTTTCTGTATAAATAATATGGAAATCAGTTAGCAAAATATCACATGAATCCATTTATGGAAATTTGAATATATTCCAATCAAGAGCAATAAAAGAAAAATAACGAAAAGAAGAAATGCAAAAGAATTAAAATATCAAAAAGCATTAACAAAAAAAAAAAAAAAATGGGTATCGAAGAGCCTCAGATATGTAAGTAAGTATTCTCCATATGTTGGTTTGTGTAGCCACGCGGGGGAGGGGGGGGTCACAGGGCGCGACACAGGACAACACACACCAGGCCAAAACAAACGCGCAACTATCACATGATAAAATAAAAAATTTCACATACTCTTGCTCCTCTTTTCTGACTTTAATAGCAGCCTCTCGTGCCCTTTCCATTAAATATTGGTTGGCACTTGGTGTTGCAGCAAAGTTGGGCGAGTGGAGGCGAGACTGCATCTCATGAGCGTCTGGCAAAGGGGTGTGGGTTTGTGGTTGTGGGCGGAGTAGCGTCGTCACCCCTTTCCCCTGGCTGGAATGGGGCTTCTCAACTTCCAGCGTCAGAATTCGACCAAAATACCATAAAAAGCGGCCGTTTTTTCGAGGGCGATCGGGCAAAGTGATGGCTCTCAGTCGATTACTCACTGTTTTTTGAACGGAAAAGGCCGCGTTGGTGGTGTCTCGCTGTGATCTCTTCGTGAAGGAGATGGAGTGAGGTTGGAATATGAGGGTTAGGGGAATTAACACTATTGGCGTGTGTTGCCTGTGCAGCGGTAAAGTTTGTGGGTAGGTAGAGGAAGAGAGCGGCGACACAATGGTATTGTTCCGGCTGTCCTCCGCGCCGCCAGCATTACTACGAGGAAAGTAGCTACTACTCTTGTGTGCTCTTAGCAGGAAGACTTGGAGTGGGTACCGGTACCGACTAATCCAACCAGACTAAGGCCGAGTTCAGAGCTGGAGCGAACTGTTTGTCCTTTTGTGTGGCGTGACGCCCATGACACGAAAATTTCATACACGCAAAACATTTCGAATGGCTCGCCTGTAGCTAGTGGGGCTGGATGTGTGGCTGTGCACCGGCCTCCCGTGTGCCAAGATTTGCAACTCTCCCGCGAAATTTCCAACCACACGTAAATCAATTATCTCGCGAAAATCACTAGTCTGGTTGGCACAACACCCTCCAGACTAGAAAATCACCGCTGGAACGAGTATACCTTTCGGTGCACAGCGATACGCCATACCTTATTGCCCTGTGAACAGTGGCAGCCCCGCTCCCTCTACAGCTGGGCACCGCCGCTTCTAATGATGGCATCCAAGCGGAAGAGATCCAACAGTGGAGCTCAGAATGCCCCATCTGCACCTGCGCGAACTGTGAATACCACCCCCAATTCTTCAAGCAGACCTCTCCTCCCACCTGTTGTACTGGATACAAACGAATCCTGGGCAGTCAATCTCCAAATCATCACCGGCTCCTATGAGAAAGTGCTTCATGGTTTCATAGCATCGATTCCGGTAACCTCTCTCTCCTCCCTCCCTCTGAGTACTACAACTCTCTCTGGCGCCGAAAGACCTACAGAACTAGCAATTGAGCAAGACGTCGCTCTCAATACAACATTTTCAGATTCATTCCTGTTTACAGCTCATACCGCTCCACTACGCTGCGTAGCTCTTTCACCACCGTCAACGTCTAAATCCAATTCAAAGTCTTCAAAACGCATTCTCGCTACTGGTTCACCTGATGAGCGAGTCAACCTATACACCCTATCTTCTTCCATCTCTGCCCTCCCACCCGCCGCTTCATCGGAAACGAAGGCCAAGTCCACAGCGAGAAACAAGCATCTCGGCACTCTCCATGAGCACACCAACACCCCTTGCGCTCTACTCTTCACCCCAAATCGACACAAGCTCATTACCGCGGGAGAGGATTCTCAGATCCTCATCTTCCGCACCCGTGACTGGTCACTATTATCCACCCTTAAAGCCCCAAAACCCAAATCATCCGCCAGCGCCTCCGGAATTGGCCTTCTTGGTAATGGTGAGCGTCCTGGTGGAGTCAACGACATTGCTCTTCACCCTTCCCAAAAAATCCTCTTGTCAGTGAGCAAAGGAGAGCGAGCTCTAAGGATGTGGAATCTTATGACAGGCCGGAAGGCTGGTGCCCTGGGTTTCACAAGAGAAGTTATGGGATCGACATTGGGGAATAAAATTGGTGGATTAAGCGGAGAAGGACAGAAGGTTAGATGGTCTCCCGTAGGTGAAGAATTTGCGGTCGCGTTCGAAAGAGGGGTTGTGGTATTTGGAATGGACTCGCAACCGAGGTTGAGAATTTTGCCGTCACCTATTAGTAAAGTTCACCAGATACAATATGTAACCCTCCCAGGGGATGATGCATACGTATTGGCGATCTCAACGGAGGACGGGAGGATATTATTCTACTCTACAACGGCCCCGCGCAAAACTAAGGCTGAAGAGTCAGAAAATGACGCCCCTGGGAAAACCAAGAAACCAAATCCAAGAGAAGAAAAAGAGGATGCGGATGGGAATGAATCAGAAAAGGGTGGAAACGACATTGACAATGCCATAGTTCTCGGTCATGTTGGTGGACGTGAAATGGGCATGGTAGGACGAGTGAAGGATTTTGTGATATTGGAAGCGGACGTGCCATGCGATGCCGTTGAAGTAGCTCAGGAATTCGGAACCAAAAACAGAAAGAAAGCTCTTTTTTCGGTTTCTGCAGGATCCGATGGGACCATCAGGATATGGACCTTGGACATTGAGCAGATCAAAGAGCGTCTCACAGCAGTCGGCTCCAGTGCAGAGCCGCCAAGTAAGAAAGCCAAGAAAGCCGAGTTAGACCAACCTGCAGCCTCACCAGCGAGGAAAATCCCGCAAGTAGGCAATTTGGTTGGGATTTATGAAACTGGGAAGAGAGTTACTTGCTTAAGTGGAATGGTTATGGAGGAAGGATGGAATTTCGATGAAGTTGATGAGGGTGATGAGGATGACAACGATAAAGATGAGGAAAGAGAGGATGATGACAGTAGTCCGGATAATCAGGCAGATGAGGTAGACTCATAGTGTAGCAGCAGCTTCGCTTGCTATAGCAGAAAGCCGGAGCCAAAACAACATAAAACTACACAAGTACCGAAATGAGAGCCATACCGACGCACAACCAGACAGATTTAAGATATTTAGGGATATACCTAGCAGCCGTTCCAGTTACCCTAAACTTTACGGGAAAAAGACCAGAATCTTTATCTTGAATTCCATACATTCGAGCTCTGATAACTGGGGCCGGGCCTGAAAGTGATACGAAAACCTATGACCCACTACGTTGCCCGCCCTTGTTGACACCACCACCACCTTCATCCCCCTCCCTTATCCGCCTGCTCCGCTACCTCAAGATATCCTGACCAGCCTCCCACTCCTTCACTGACGCCTCTAGGCAAGAATGCCCGGTCCATCATTTCCAGCACGAAACCCGTTATAGTAGCTTTTCAAGCTTGGCGATCCACCATCCTCTGGAACCGCTGAGCCCGCCCTGAGTGCCATTGTATTAACCTTTGAGTACAGAATCTAGAGCGAAACGAGGCTTGGGAGTTGGTTGTGTGCGAGGATCAGGAGCTTGATTAGAGCAGTCTCCTTTCTTCAGCAAAGGTAGGTAGTCGTCGGGCGTTCTCGGTAGGAGTTTCAGGCCGTGGGGATATTATACTATTTTCTTGTTGTGTTCGAAGTGTTATTTGTGTACCTGTTAGTATTATCGAAACAGTGAAACGCCGACTATATACATCTATTTATTGTCTTCTTTGCTTAGGCTACATACAAACGGAGCGAAACGGATTTCACTGTAGTATATATCTTTTTACTATTTACGAGCTTTAATGCGGCTGACGATAACATGGAAAGACTCTCATTGAACATTCAGGGTAATGTTTGATTGAGGCTCGAATAATGTCTAGACACTAGCCTAATTCCTCGCATCATCTCAGTGACCAAGAAAACAAGAGCAAGTGCCATACATAAAGAACTGGAACTGTCAACTGGGGTTTTAACATTATCAACCATGTGTTATCTAAAGTAAGCAAGATAGATATCTATCTTGCTGCATACCTCTGCAAATATAAGTTGAGCAGTAGGTAAAATATCACGATAAAATGTAACTTCCTTCTAACCCATCTAGCAGAAGTGTTTAAGAGTCTTCAGTGAACTATCTACTCTAACCCATCTTTCTTTACACAGAGCTTCAATCTTCTCTGCTTTACAATAACCATTCTCTTTATGGCCAACCCTGTTCCCCTTCGCTTTCACCTCCTGATGACTAACGAGTCCAACCACCGCTTCAAGGCAGGTTTGTGCTGCCCAGCAAGCGTGCTTGCCCTTTTTTGTGACAGGGCCATCGAGTTTCTTCGTATAATCATCAAATTCTACCTCCCGTGCCCTTTTCAAAAGCCCAACCTTTTTCAACGCCGAAGATTTGAGGCTTTCTAGTAAGGAAGTGGCAACGGCTTCTTGTGCTCGTAAATCTTCCTCGAATAGCTAATAAAATTAGAACGAGAATAGAAAGAGCATACCTGCACATACTGACCTTGCCTATTTCCGGAAAAACGTTTAGTGGGCCCAGGATGCTTGAGTCGTAACTTGTGTCCTCCAGACAAGCTTCCTTCACTGAGCCTCCCAAGTTATTCGATGACTCTTCATCAACGGATAAATCCACATTAGACTCCACATATGAACTAGAAGAACTAATTTCTGTCCCGGAATTGTAGCAGAGCGGCGAACTACTATTCACTAGTGTCATTTCTGTATCCAGCCCGTACTTTGCTGGCAAGGTAAGAGCCTCGTACGTAGTTTTACCCATTGCCTTCCTAGTGAGTGGCGTTTGTTTCCTCAATGACTCTTTGCGTACCACGGCCTTCACTACCTTAGGATCCAGAGAAGAGATCATATTCTCAGCAACTCGTGATTTAGCATGCTTAAATAAAGCATTCAGTGGTTTGTTTTTAAGAAATTGGAGAGGTGGAGTTTGAGGCTCTGGTAGGTCCTCAGGCGACGTTTTGAGCTCCTGTGAAGTACTTCCATTACAAATGTTATTGAGTCGTTCAAGGAAACTACTTCGTGGTGGACGCGTTGCTGATAGATTTCCTGCATGAAAGTTAGTAAGTTAAGGGTAATGGGGCTCCCCTTTATTACCTTTAAATGGATCGTCCACTGTGGTTGATTCGATTCTCTTTCCGCTTTGCTTAATCAAAACTGGAGGTACATCTTCTGATAACACCATCTGCTTCATTCGTGGCTTCTGCGGCTTCAAAGATATCGATACAGGTCCGCCAACGTCTGGGGTTCCCTCAGATCCAATATCGATATTCCTTGTATAACCAGGCTCGTTCCAGAAATCTGTTCTCTTCCCCTCTGGGGTTTTTGGCAGTGTAACCCTGTTTTCTCTGATACTAAAGGATTCGCTTGGGATAAAGTCGTGAGGCGATGGCTGTGGCACACTCTCCTCCCCCTTCGCGTCTAACACCTGAACCACACTATTCAATTGTTCATTGTCCAACATTTGCGCCAACAGTGATTCATGATCCATCTCCTCTGATTCATCCCGCAGTCGCTCTATCCCTTCCTCCGGAAGGTCACTGAAAGAAACCGGAACGTGAGACTGGACACCCTGGTCCTCGCCTTGCAACATGTCATGTGTATTTATCCCCGAAACCAAGGGGGAGCACCTCGATATTCCCTAACATATGTTTCATTCACCCATTAAAAACTAGGACCAATATTTTGGAAAACAATAGTTTACCTTGGGATTGGGCTCATGCAATACTGCTTTGTCCTTGGAAAACAACAGCGAGTCAAATGGATGACTCCTGTCCTCGGTATTGCCAGGCTGCGTTTCACTCTGTGTTGTTCCTATTTTTTGCCTTTTTGTCCTTACTCTCTGAGAAGGGCTATCTTCTTCCTCATGTCGAGCCGACTGGGCTTTGGTTAGGGAAATACTGAGGCCTCTATGTCCACAAGCTTCGGAAGTGTCAACTAGCCGTCCTTGATTGAGCGGTCCTTTTTTACCCCATGATATGATCTGTGGTTTTCTATTTAACAGATTATCTAAGGGAACATCAGGTGTCTTCGGATTCAGAGGTGCTTGCAACTTAATCCGGATTGTCTTGCTTCCCTTATCCTTATCAGGTACCTGTGGCTCTCTAGCCTGTTTTTTTTGCGGGAGCCTCACGTGGGCAATGGGGAGTGCTACTTGTACGGTAGCATCACTCGGTGCAGTGTCTCTAGTTATCACTGGCTTATCTGCTGCGTGAGAGTTGTGTTGGAAATGATTGTCAGACCCGCCCTTCACAGTTGATATACAAGTCGCTTTCACCGAGGCTATTACCTCCGCTTCCTTTGGTCCAGAAATTCCAGAAACCATTGCTGATGGTTCCAACTCCTCAGTTGCTTCAGCAAGCGCCATAGGCTTGACAATGCAAGGCTCTATAGGGATATCGGAGACCAGAGTCTGATCATGATGCTGCTCGACAACCAATTTGATCAAGTGCGGGTGATGCTCAAGATCGGGAAGGCCGTTATCATTCGGTTCTTGTACATCAAGGAGCTTCTTTTGTGGAGATGGTGACGCTCTGTTCTTTTCACCGGGTGATTCTACGTGCCTACAACGCGCCGCAAGTACATTCTCCTGTGGCGTGTTCACTGCCCCGGTACGTTCTTCCTCATCTTGATATTGAATCGAACTTGTGCTCTGCAACTTCAGCTTTGCTAGAGCAACATTTGCTGCTGCTCTTCTCGTGCGACCTGGCAGTTGTACTGGTTCAGCACCCATCAGTAGCCGTCCCTGGAATCTCTTGCAACTGGGTCCAACTTCGGAAACTTTAGCTTTCCTTTTGAGTGTCGTTTGTGCTTTTTTGGAGCCGTTGAGAATTCCTGACGTCGTCAATTTCTCCCCTCCCGAAGGCGTGTGCTTCAGCGTGTGGCCGTCAATAGCAACGCTGGATTTGAATGGTAATGCATTGTCAGCGTCACTCTCCACTTCTTCCTCCTTGGTTTCCCCCTCCGTATGTTCCTGAATGTTTTCAGGCAGTATTACCAACTTCCCTTTGGAAACCTTGGTTCCGCCCGACGCTTCGGCAGGTTTGGCATTTTCTACCTCGTAAGCCATGCCAGTTGATACAGGGTCTTTGGGTACATTGCGCTGTGCACTGACAACATCGCCAGGTGTATTTGATATCTGAACCTCAAAAGCAGATATCTCCACTTCACCTTGGTAATGCGTTTCCAACCTGCTGTTTCCTTGCTTCGCAGGGATTCTCGTCGCATCAGGCACCACCCTTTTGGCTACCCTAATATCCTCCGGAGCATTATCAATCTCTTGAATACTCGTTTTCGATGGTGCTTTTACTTTAGGGCATTGAACACTGGGTTTATGTGCCCTATCCTCTTGAATTTTGTAAACCAGATGTTCCGCTCGTATTTCGTTTATACCGAGCTTTATAGCCGTGGGAACTAGTGACCCCTCATTTACCGCTACTGATACCTCCGGTATTTTTGAGGGAACATTATTTCGGTGTTGTACACCCAATTTCTTTATGTCATTTTCTTCGGCTTCTGGGGCAGGTTTTGTAACACTTTTAGAGGTTGGCTTCCTTGTCATGGTCTTACCTTTACCCTTGACAGGCACAGTGTTTTGCTTAATTCTTCCACCCTTCCCCTTCACTGGAAGTATACAATGCTCCTCATCATCGGAAGGCAGCTCATAAATATCAAGAATTTTCCCATTGTTGGGGTGTACCTTTATCGGAACTTTGATTTGCTTGGTGAAATTCAGCGGGTTCCTTGCAACAGCCACCGTTTTCTTTAGGAGCTGTGTCGTGGGTTTCGCAGTCGTCTTCTTCAATAGGGTTCTGGTAGATGTGCTGGGTTTCTCCAAAGATGTGGGGATCTCCACGCCGCTGTCTATCAGGCCTTTTGACGTTCCGCAGGCCTTCTGCTGTATCTTGTCCTCTGCCACCCTCATGGCCGTTGTGGTTATTTCATTCAATGTTGCATTGGGTACCTGTGACTTTTGGAATATTGGTGCCTGTCTAGGCAAGACCTGATCACCAACTCCTGAAGAAGCATCTTTGATACCTTTAACCTGCAGTTTTGCCCTTCCACATTTCTCATGGGTGCCCAGCAAAGCTTTTTTCTTATCTGAGATTTTGGATATTTCGGCCCCAGATCGGACCACGTGGATTGAGCCATTTGCGCCTTGCTCAATTAATTTATCAGCCTTCTTGAAACGTGGAACCGCAAGACCAACATTTTTTGGATTGTCAACATTCAATATGGGCAGGGAAATAACAGGCTCAAGCTCCTCAGGCGGCTCACTGAGCTCCGAAAGCTCACTGTCGGATTCATAAATATTCTTCTTTTGATTTATCGGTGGATGAGCAAGATTGCCCGTCGCAGTCGAGGCAGTAGTGAAGTTTAACAATGTTTCTCTCTTCTCTATGGTAGTCTCCTTTTTCAGGGCTTTGAGGTGTTGTGAAAGCCCGGCTTCTTTTACAGCTGACTTAACGGAGGCTCCATCGCTTCCTGGAGATTTTGACTGTATAATAGCGTTAGCCTCTTTCTCATTGGAAATCATTCACCACCAGAGGAATAGTGTATACATTCGAAGTACTTGTCGTGACAGTCGATTCTGGTCTAGCAAGGGCGCCTGAAACAGCCTGGACAGACGTCAAGGGGGCAAGAGCGCCGGTTTGGAGTTCCGTGGGCGGTCTCGTCGAATGACTTATACCATTACCCTCAACTTGGTGCACATAACTGTCCTTCTTGCCCCCTGCCTTTTGATTAGAGTTTATTCTTTCCACCGTTGGACTGTCTGCCATAGATGTGATAGCCTCCCTCCGGGTTTCCAAGGCCGCTTGCGCATAGTTGTGGGACCTATGTGACCCAGTCGGCAGTTCTAGATCAGAAAGGGGTTCGCCTAGGGCAGGTCGCCTAGTAACAAATCGGGCCAGATTTCTAGCCTTTTCAATAATGTCTGCATAGTGATCACCATGAATATCTTTCACAGTAAATGCAATTCTTTCTGGTGCTGTAGACGGCTGTGAGGATCTCAAAAACAAGTAGCGGTCCACATTGTAATCAACCAATGTGAGCTGGAGTTCAGCCAGCTTTTCATCTTCAGCCTGCTCATCATCCTGAATATATGGTGAATATATATCCACAATTTCGACATTGCAGGCCTTTACATCAATCCAAATGGGCCGTTGAGCACCCTTCCGGGGAATGTAAGCGCTGATAAAGTCCGTTAAGGACACTAATGTACTTTCAGATTCAATCTCGCAGTCTCCAATGGTGATATTGGTGGCATTGAAACCAGTACTTGCAGAGGGAAGTCAGATTAAAACGCATAGGAAGTGCAAGGACGTTTCATACCATACTTGATGCCTTTTCTCCGTGGCATCGATATATTCAAATAATCTTGGTTCCCAGTCCTCTTCCTCAAATTCTCCAGGAAATTCTGCATAATATGAGGCCATTCCCAGCGGCCAAAAATACTTCAAGTGCTTCGACCAGTCATTAAGCTGGAGACCAGTCAGGGTCTCCCCAATGAGCTTCCCGGATACCCCCTTCAGAAGGCGGTCATTAGATTCGATAATGATCTTCCCAAGGTTTTTACTATATGCTTTCGTGAGAAATCGTTGGTACTTGTTTAGGGTAATTATTTAGGGTAACGTAAGAACATACAACAATTGTGACGGGAATCCCTTCAGTAATTCGATGTTCCCGGCGCTGTCTCTGATTAAATGACAGAACAATAATCCAATCTATTGCACCGCAGGTTGAGCTTAATACCTTCTCCCCTCAATCACTTGGTCTAGGAGAACATACCCATCTTCTGGTAATGGATGGCTTGGAATTGTCGATGAAGGCAAAGTACAAAGGAAAGAGGAGCCGTTCCCCTACTGTCGCCTTGAATTCCGCCAGTCGTTGATGTCCTTCCTTATGCTTTTCTGAGGTGTTAACGAGGACCACATTCTCTTCGAGTACACACTATATGGCTCCTCCGTCAGTTTTGATTCACAGCGAAACGTTTGTCTAAGGGCAACGTAGAACCATCAGCTGAAATAAGCCCTGTTCTTTGCTGAGACAGCTTTCTGTTGCTAACAGTATCCTTGTCACAGTCACGAATGCCTTTCCGTCAAGTTTGCCCCAAGTGTCAAGACTGTTCAGAGCAGCAACAAGCTTTGTGGTAACGATTTCTTTAATAAACTCCTTTGGAGGCACGAATCATCAATTTTATGCATCCCTTTCAGAACCCACAACATTTCCCATATGAGCCGAGTTAAATGAGTTAAATTACGTACTGGAAGGCTTGTACTCTCATATCGTTTGCTATCAAATTGTGGCAGTAAATCTTCCACCTCCTTCTGCAATTTTTCTGGGATGCAAACTCGACTGGAAGCTTCATTGGCCCGGGTCTTGATATGATCCGTTAAGCTCGTGATGAGAATTGCTACTTGCTCCCGCCGTGAGTCCATTGCTATAGGGCTGGTTTGGCTGAGAGTTCGAGTCACCAGGTTCAGTAGATTGGATGTGAAATTGAGCTGGCACCTTAGATAGTAGCGAACTTTGATGTACACGTTGAGGAACCGTTATAAACCGGTACCGCTTACCAGCGGGGAAATTCTCGCCTGGGAGAATTTTATACATCCTAGATTACCAAATTGGGTATCTGGACAAGCAGACGACTAACCCTACAGCTGCCGCTACTCGCTACCCCGAATGCTACCCAGCGAAAAGGAAACGGCAGCCTACCGAACACTACGGTTACGACTACTTACTAACCATTCACAGGTACGTTCAATCTAGGAGTACTCAAATACTTATATTGCTATGTAAATGAGAAGAAGAGGAAGGCTGTAGAAAAGCAAGATTTTGCAATTAGAAGTCCGACTTATTCTTATATTTTGTACAACTTGATATTAAACCGAAGAGCATGCAATAAAGGAACCAGATGAACAAAGGCATAAAATGAAAGTGAACAATAAAAGTATATAAACAACAAACCTCATAATGCAATCTGCGGTGACTGGTAGACTCTTCCTCCTCCATAGTTGACTACAATGAAACGACACAAGGATGTACTGTTGTATGAACCCTAGTAATGAGAACTTAGAAGCCGAGAGTAGTATGTAACATCAGAAAAGTAAAAGAAATGCGCATGGGAATCACCCAGCAATGGTACCAACCCCAGCGAGAAGATGTGGATTCAAGGATGAATAACCGAATTGGGAAAAAAGAGACATTATCATGCCTTGCAGCTTCGTCGTCGTTGATGTCCCTTGGGAGATTTTAATCACTCATGTCAACATCTTCATCATTCTCCTCGGCCCCTACCTCGACCATCTCTTGGTCTTCCTTATTGTCTAGATTTCTTTCTAGAGATTGCTCGCTATCTTCAAGTGCTTGAGCAAATTTGGTGCCGTTAGTAGTGTTTACACTCTCTTGCGTCCCACTCCCGCTGCGCACAGCCACGCCGGATGCCTTCATATTTTCCATCTGTTCCCATCTATCTAATCTTCGTTGTGTCCTTCTTATAGCAGCAGCAAATCCAACAGCTTCCTCTCCAAAGTCGTCTATCTCATCGTCCCTTGGGACTAACCCTGCACACCCACGGAAATTTGTTCCGTTGACATATTTTGCACGTAAGGGAAGCTGCTTATGACCTCCCCGCCGCCGCTCACTATGGGATGTTGTGTTTAGCTGAGCATTGGCTTCGATAACGTTCAGCCTCACCCCCTCATCTGCTCCAGCCTCTCCAATCCCTGGTATAGCACTATCCTTAACGATGGAATCCAGTAAGACCAGATTTCCGTCTACATCAAATCGAATTCCAGACATGACTCCATCATCACCAGCACCTCCTTCTTCATCACTGTTAGCGAAAGGATCCTCCATATCTTTGATTCTCTCCCAGGTCCTCGAAAACACTCCTTCCCGTTTTCTCTTTCTATTATTTCTGCGATCCAGCCTCTTTAGCTTCCTGTCTATAATGTGATCTGCTCGCTCCTTTCTGTTCACGGCCACTGCAGCCTGATAAGGTGTGAGTGACCGAGGCTTTGTAGTCCTTTCAGTGGCAGCAGTCGGGGCTGGATGTGAGGGTAGAATGGACCTGGTTGTGAGATTACCAGTCGCTGGATCGATTTGCATATGTTTATGCTTCAAGATGATCCTGGGCATACTCTTCTCGCCCCCGCCCGGCTTGGGACCTGGCTTACCCCGAACTCTCACAGGAGGAGTGATGGGTTCAGTATCATTCAGGAGGTCGTTGATTCTCGTTACGTTAGTCATGGAACGTCGTTTTCCGTCGGGAGACACGGAACGGGTGCGATCCGAGTCGGAGTAATATTGCTCTACGATAGAATGTTGAGGCTTTTTACCTTTTCTTGACGAGTCGGGGATATCGAATGGTTGTGCTTCATCTGTACCTATTCAGCAAGATAATATTAGCCATGTTCTCTAATGTAATTTCACTGCTAATTTACCTTTCTTCGACTTCTTTGTCAATGGAGCACCGGGAACTGTTTCATTTGCATTAATGTATTCTAGTGTAAGCCACATTAGCGACTCTGATCGACAAGAAATTGCCCAGTCGGAGAACCCACTCTTTCTTTCGAGCTGCATCCGTTCCCCAAACTCGATCTCCTCTTGTCTATCAATATTTTCGGCATCAGCCTCTTCTTGAGTCAAATGTTCGAATGTTGGTACGCCGCGGGGAATATCCGTTCCCTTAATTACTAGGCCCACTCCATAAGGATTCCTCAACGCATCCTCCGCTGTGAAGTTACTCTCGAGGTACCACCACATCAGCCACAAGAAAGCTGTTGCTCGAGACTGGCTACTTAATTGGGCACGCATGACTAGATCATGGAAATCTATATCAGGTGGGAAATGGGTCTCTGTAACTTTGGGGGCATATGTTGAAAGAAGGAAGATCAAGTTGATAGGGTTTGTTCGAGGCACAGGTGTGGCCACCAGATTCTCAATTGTAACAGGCTCCTTGCGATCTTCACAGGCTCCCTTCAGGATAGATTTAAGGCGTGGAGCATCCTGAAGTTGTTTATAGGCATTTTGGTCCGTATATGTTTGTAGAGACGGGATTGCGTGGTATGTTCTCAACTGGGCCTTCATCTCTGGAAAAACTAACCCGAACAACCAAATATTAGGACAATTTTCGACCATTTACATGATTGAGGAAACTCACAGTTAAGGGTTGTGTTCATCCGTCCAAGATTCACCAGTAAACAAACCATTGCCATGTTCAGGGCATTTTTTTTTTCTGACAACAGTTTGTCTCGAAGAATCTTACTAGTCTTCGAGCTTCTCGCCATAGCGTCGACATAAACATCGGCAAATGTCCTGTCCTTTGCGCCATCATAGCTATTCGTAAAAACCCTCTTGTCGTCATTGAAGATCAAATGTAGAAATTGAAACTGTATGTCCTTCCTCCACAGTGGCACCCCATCTGGCTTCTTGAGGTGCTTGATCTTTGATCCTGCGAATGCATTGGTGTAATTTTTTCCTCTCCCTCCTGTGATATTTGGAGTTCCTTTCCCCCCTCTCCCAGTTCCCATTCCATGTTGAATTATTCGCAATGTCGATCCATCTGCGGTATTCTTACCACCACCTCCTCCACGAGTGCTATATGCATTGCTTTCCTCAGATCCGTGTCTGGTGCCCCCATTACCCTCATATGCGCTCCGTGACCGGGACGGCGATACAGACTCGTCGTCTCTGTCTCCTCCGTGGTCCGAACTCATAGTACTCCTATTTTTCGTCCCACCACCCATTACTCTTTGCTCGTCCCGTACCTGCGCCCTTGAAGAACCCAAATAGTATGCTTGCTGGCTACCACCGTTCTCCTTCTTGATCATTGTTGAGGCTGTTGCGGGCGTGTTGTCGACGCTTCCGCCTGGCTCGGGGGAAGAGTAATTGCTCATGGCGGACGGGTGAAGGACGGCCAGGTGCTTAAAATACGTCAGCCGAAACCCAGCAGACACGGCGTGACCTTCCACCCCTTAAGCTTCGGCTTAAATCGCAAGGTTAAAGCAATGACGCAAGCTCTGAATTGCAAGGCTTTGGCGTGTTGATTTTTGCAGCGCTGTCATGAGCTGAACCGATTGCCCGCCAATGATATGTTATTCGCAGCACTTGGTAGGATGTCCTGTATGTAGTCAAGGGATGGGCGCCAGGTTGACAGATCGACTTGGGGTGTTTGGGGAGAATAGATAGTGCTGGTTGGAGAGCCTGAGAAATTCCGGAGCGCATCTACTTAAAAATAAAGATCGAAGTAAAGCCAATACCACCATCACCACCAATTGTATAACTCTTCCGGGGCTCAATGTGTGAACGCACTGTACTGGTTGATTATATACTGTATATAACCAGACAAACTGTACTTAAAATGGCATCACGTATTTGAATTTACGCCACGTGTGAAACGCAAGCAAATAAGACTTCAAAGTATAGTACACACATACCAGATGTGTGAGTGCAGACCAAAAACTGTAAATGGAAGTCCTACAGCCACCGTCAGTGTCTACAAAAGTACCTGGAAGTCTTGGATATGTTACAGTAGGATACCTCCGTCAACAGGATCATAGGCATGTACAGTACAAGAGCGTCCGCGTCCGTATGGCCCTGGGATGTAAATCTGTTAAGCCGCTCCTAACGAGATTACGGTACTCCTGATTGGTGGCTGATGTTATTATGGTCATAGGTTGAGCGCCACACATGAACTACCGAACATTCAGTTTCTAAAATTCAAAAGCCCACTCTGCCTAAAGACCAACATAATTTGCTGGGTGCACTGGTATACAAAGCTTCTGTCCTTCTACTAATTACTGCGCACGAGAACCTAGTACAAGTACTCTACCAAATCATAAAACAAACATCGCTTGGTTGCGGCGAATGAGATATGAAAACGGCTTAGGAAGTGTCGAAATGTAAACGAGCAGCCCGGTGTATATTAAATATGAAAACGATGCATGCAAAAGAATACGGCTGAATATGGTAACGACATCCCTTGCAATATATATGGTACAATGCAAGGAACCTCACAACCAGAAAAAACGTTTATCCGTCTATATGCAGCCGAGCTCCTGAGTTGATTTCGACCCAAACACAGAAACATAAAAATAAACCCATTATTGCTTTTTCCTTTGTAAAGTAACCGACCAATCGACCTCTTTGCCAACCGACCGAAAACTTTGAGCTGGTAAAAAAAAAGCAATAACGCCAGTAGATGTTGAGAAAAAAACACAAAATGGATATTATGAGTCCTTCTTCAAAAGCAGTTGGTTTGCAGAAAGGAAAAAATAAAGCAAGTTCGCCCAAGATGCCGGAGAAAAGTGTTGGAAGATCTGTGGATGTAGAAGAACCGTCGAGTCGTAAATTCGTTAAGAAACATGGCGATGTGGGGTTCGACCCATTTTCCAATCTTAGTGGTATCTCCGCGCCTTTGGACCCAGGACTGAAAAGACAAATAGAAGAAAAACGTTGAAGCCTGATTCGGATCGCCCTGGAAGATCCTGTTCATAAAAAAGTCATGGAAAAAAAGGAAAAGGAAAAGAAAAGGAAAAAGACAAAGACAAAGAAAAAAATTTAGAAAAGTATAAAATCAAAACATCTTGACAATGAGTATCCCCCGGAGATTTGCGCCTTATCCCTCTTCCGAATCTATACTGATTGAAACACCGATAAAATCAAGGAGGATTAAGACCAAATCAACGCTAAATATGTGGATTACCACCAGCTAGTAGGGTTGCCATAGCCACCGTTGCCACCGTTGCCATAGCCACCATTGCTGCCGTTCCCACCTCCATAGCCGGCGCTTCCGCCACTGTAACTGCCACCTCCATAGCCTCCAGGGCCACTGAAGCCGGAGTTTGGAGGACCACCAAATCCGCCTCCAGAACCACCTAATCCTCCAGATCCTCCGCCGTATCTCCTGAAGTCCTTGGCTCCAGACTGGCCTCTACCTCGGCCGCCGCCGCCGCCCCTACCACCTCTTCCTCCACCCATCCCACCACTCTCCCTAGCGATGGACTCCAAGAACGCAGGAACTTCTTGGTTAGCCTCCTTGAGCAAGTCAATGAGCTCCCTCACAACCCCTCGGTTTCCGCGGTTAAAGAAGGCCGTGGAGATACCAACGTTTCCAGCACGTCCAGTGCGACCAATACGATGAACATAGTCATCAATATCTGTGGGAAGATCATAGTTAACAACATGTGTAACATTGGGAATATCAAGACCACGTGCTGCAACGGCTGTGGCGACAAGAACCGGACATCTGCCAGTTCTGAACATTTCGAGGGCACGTTCTCGCTCTCGCTGCGTACGATCACCATGGATGGATGTTGCTGGAAAATTTTGGTTTAAAAGGAACTCTGAGAGATTGTCGGCCATTCTCTTCGTCTCGACGAAGATTAAAGTGAGACCTCCTTGGTGGACCTGAAGAATATCAAGGAGCACGGATCGTTTGTCTTGATCCTCTACATATTCAACCTTCTGGGTAATATTCTCAGAAGTAGAACCGACTCGTCCAACTGAAAGAAAGATGTAGTCTTTGAGGAAATCTCTTGCCAGCATCTGAATGTCGCGAGGAAAGGTAGCAGAAAACATAAGTGTTTGTCTGCTGTGAACACCTGGCATGTCTTCCCCTTCCACGATACGGCGAATCTGAGGCTCGAAACCCATGTCTAACATTCGATCGGCCTCATCAAGAATGAGATACTTGATATTAGCAAGCGAGATTCTGCCTCGCTCAATGAGATCGACAAGACGCCCAGGGGTAGCAACCAGAAGGTCACAGCCACGCTCGATTAGACGTAACTGAGATCCAATATCTGCTCCTCCGTAGACAACACACGGCTTGACCCAGGACCTGTACGCGAATTTACGAGCCTCATCGTAAATTTGAGACACTAATTCACGTGTTGGTGCAAGGATGAGAGATGTCGGATGTGCCTTCTTACGGCCAAAACCTTGGTTCTGACCAGCAGGCAAGAGAGAGGGGCCTTGTTTGAAAGCTTGAGACAGGATTGGAAACAAGAATCCTCCAGTTTTTCCGGAGCCTACGATTTGTCAGCATATGTTGTAAGGGAAGCAACAGGTGTGGGATGGAAGTAACCTACCTGTCTGGGCACAGGCCATTAAATCTCTGCCGTTGGCGACAATAGGAATACTGTACTTTTGCACTGGCGTTGGTTGTTTATAGTGAGCAAGCTCAATGTTTGTGAGAAGATGAGGATCCAATGGGGGAGAGGTAAAAGCTATGACAGCCTCAGGAACATCCGTGCCAGATGCCTCTACAGGAATATCATCGTACTTCTCAAAGTTGATACCCGTAGTTTGCTTCGAAGGATCGTTCGCTATTCCAAAAAGCTCTCGTTCCAAACGAGGATTTGGTGGCCCTGGAACATGCTTCCCATCGCGCCAAGTACCTTCGCCCGGGGCAGTCCTACCATACCCTCCCCCATTATAGCCTTGATTGTCTATAGAACGCTGTGAACGTGGCCCGGGATTTTCCCAGTCGTTGGAGGGGGTAAAGGCCGGTGCAGCCGCCCAACCATTGGGTTGACGCTGGATGTGACTGTAAAGTAAATGTCAGATCGTGTCATACGATGTGGAACATCAGTTTTTAACTCACCTTTCCGCTGGGGTGGGAGCAGAAGCCCATCGAGAATTCCCTATGGAACTATTTGCAGCATTTATTGGAGGAGCGGCATGCTGAGCGGCCGCTCCTGATGCTGATGCATGTTGTGCCTGCATCTTGGCTCTGAGATGCGGTGGGATGTACGCAGCCCTCTGGCCGGAGGCATTGTTGGGAGCTCCACCAGCATGGACCGAGTCCCCTAGGCCAAGGTTGCCCATTCTCGCTGTAAGTTCAGCCATGATTGATTATACTGGGATTTATTGTAGGAATAGGAGTGGCGTTTGTTGAAGGGTAAGTGTGGTATAAAGTTGTAAAAGTGTTCGGATGTCAACGTAAGAACAAAGTATTAAGAACAAGAAGTCTATCGCAGGCCGACAGTCCAAGAAACAAAATTGAAGAACGAGAGACCAGCTTCAGTGGAACCTTTGGTTATCGAGCTTCAACAAGGCAAGAGGATATTTCTGATCTCGAGGAAAAGAAAGTGAAGAGTGTAACTGAGATGGAAATGGGAAAGACTTTGTGTTGGTCTTATATACCCTTGAAACCGTCCCGTGAAGAATCCGCTGGGTGGCAAAAAATGGCCGTTGAGGAGATTTTTCGTTGCGGCAAAATTAATATCAAGAGTTGTGGGTTGCTTTTGCAAGCGGAAGCTGCGTAAAGAAGAGAGAAGGAGGAGAAGACAACCCTTAACTAGAACCTGTACGAGGAAGAAAAAAAAAGACAACGCCCCTTGGTTTGAGTTGCCCTAACTGATCTTGGCTTTGCTGACTGGCTCTGCCGTGTGCCTCCCATCTGGCTAGACGCTACCTCATCTCGTGCCAGGCCACCAACCAGACTAGCCACCACCAACCTCGCCAGACACAAAGAGCATGTTAATTGGTCATGCTTACCGGCCTTAAGCAGTCTCACGACTTGATGACATTGAGATACTTGAACATACATCAACGAATATAGATATCAATCGTGATCCTTATTGATGTAAAACACTTACTTCGTATCATATGTACCGTACATTAGTACGTGCTCACCGATGTATATGGTTCGCGTCATATTGATAGATCGAGAGGGCACGACACTATCGAGAGAAGGACCTGCCGTTACCCAATGCAGCAGTTGCAGACGGTTGTTTTAGCAAACCACAGCAAGTATCAAATACACCTCCCCGCCCGCCATGTCACGTGATTACATTCACTAAAGCGTCCACTGCGCCGTGAGACCTACCTAGTGTATAGAACATCTGGTTGGCGGATTGATATAAGCACCTGCTGTTTCCCATAGCCATCGACCTTGGGTTATGCGAAGTCTCAAGTGGTATACTATACCTCATGGAGGATAAAACCGGTGCATATGTACGAGAGTCATTGAAGGCTGTAAATTCTCTGTCCAGTCACCGATTGGGTTTATGCGGCATATATATTTACAAAGCCTTCGTACACCTCCAAATAACTTTTGCCACACAACCTGGGCTGAGGACTCTCTAAGTAGTCTGAGAGGGTCCCGCCGCATTCACTATCTTCTCGTCTGGTCAGGTTTGGAGACGAACCTCAAACCTGAGTTCCGAGCGTGAGTTGCATGTATCCGAGGGACAGGGGCCATATTCAGGGTAATATGCTGTGGTTGTTCCTATTGCGAGATTGACTTCCTGCTGCCGCGCCTTAATACAACTGCTGATTCATTGGCCGCGCGGGGGGACTCTCTTATGCTTACGGGCCTGGCACTAATGATCTCGAGCAAGTCGTTAAGAGTCCAGGCCCCTGGAGACTCAAATTGAGTTTGTCTTACGCTAGAAACATCCAAGCAGCCTCTAGCGAACATTATGACACCAAATGGAACTTCAAAGAGTACAGCTACATGGTCTGGTTGGCACAAGCTCCCCGCTAAACGGGCAGACTACACACGATGTGTAAGGGTGGAACATGCACTGGAAAAGAAAATATACAAATACCCTCAATTCGAAATGAGGCGCAATATCTTCGGAAGCCCGGGTATGAGAGACTTGAAATAAGACCTTTTGTTATACTCTCACAGAGATGCATCTTCCTGGTGGATGCATTTGCACAGGGCCCCTAACGCTTCATCTATCGAGCATGTCGCTTGCTGAATCCATCCAGCATGCATTAAGATAGGCAGTTTTTTAAGGGACCTACCACTGAGACTCCTTTTGGCACATTCTTTGGCAATGTCCCAAAGCTTTGAAGAGGATGCACAAGGTTCTGAGTATAGCATCAAAGAAGCCTCCGACCACGGGGGTATCGAAACCTGAAGTAAAATAGAGTTAGAAACGAAAGAAATGAAGGGCCGGTTGTAGGCTCTAAGAATACTGAATCAATAATTTGACAGCGTATCAACTCATTGAGGGAGGAGCGGAGAATCGCGTAGCAGGTCTCTGCCCCTGGACAACCTATAAATTGTTTGATATCCGCTCGGTCGAGAAAAGCAAGGTCCTAAGATGCAGTCAGTGGTGAGGGTTCGACATATACATGGCCTATACCGAGAAAATACCATTGTATTAAGAAGATTGGTGGTTGTGAGCACGATGACCTATGCTCCAGCCTTCAGTATTAGTAGACCATCTAGGAGTTAATGAAGTGCATCTACTACATTTTTCCTATACTGTAACTTGTCTAATGCTGTTAATAGGGCATTGACAACCTATTATCGTCAGCAAGGGTGGAGAGCAAATAATTCTGACTGATTACCCTGAGCGAGTCAATGGGCTCATTTCCAGACATGGCTTCCCGTGCTGATACGAGACTTTCTACTTCATCTTAGACAGATAATAGCGTTAATGGAGTACCATTTAAACGGCGGAGGTCGAAAATATCACCAATCAGAACCAAAACAAAGAGATCCTCGTCCTCCAACATCGTCAAGATGTTATCAAACAACCTTCCTACTAGTTTTCCTGACTCAGAAAACCATTTAGAGCAAAGCGCATGAGCATTAATCTCAACGAGCCGTGTGCGAGAGAAACGGTATGATAGCCTGATTGAAATCTTCTGTGCAAGTGCGCGACTGAAAACCCCGCCAGCATTAAGTCAGCAGGACATCTGTATTTGGCAATTCAAGAATAAGACCCAGAACACCTTACCATAAACTTGTCTTTCCACTACCTATGAGGAGCTAGGTATCAATATAATCCAACAGTAGTCCTTCAAAAAAGGGAGGCTCACCTGGTGGGCCATGTAAGAGGATAAGCCTAAATTATCAGCCAATGGTAGATTTTTGGTTCAGTCCCAATGGATGCACATGCCTATTGAAGCTGATGCATTTAAAATTGACCTGCTTATCGGTGAAGAACACTACAGAAGTATAGTCAGTTCAAAAGACCTCGAGAAGGGAAGTAAGGATGTCCAGTGTAGCCCACTTATTGTAGTGATGAAGTGGAGCAACTTCGTCTTGACATCGGGATAGTAGTAGAGACTGGTGAAAATTAGCACTCTCCGCAGCAGGGCGTTTGGGAAGCTATACTAATCCCAGGAGCCGTCAAGCTGGTCGGCAGGCAGCTCCAGGATCCTAGCAGCAGATTGCTCATCTACATTGCTCTCATCAATGTTTAAATATGACACTGTTGAACCGGTTCCGGTTCGAATCTTGTAGGTATGAATTTGTAGCTCCACATTCGCTAGAGCTAGTAGCTCTTCATTCGATCCGACAGCTTCAACCACGCATATGGCTTCGACTGAACGACAGAGAAGTTCTGGAGGGGAACTCGATTTTGTAACTAGAATCCAACCAAAATCAGCCTCAGTTACCTTCTCTGGCACAGAATGTTATACATACTATATTCAGTCATGTCCTGGCCGATTTGGAGTGAAGTGAAATTGTCTGACAGCCAATGGCGAATACAGCGGGTGATTGAGTCTGGACGCACATTTGAGACAGGCACAAGTCTCACCTCTATGTGCAGGGTTATTCTTCGGTTTTGCGTACTCTGCTTCAACGCTGGTGGCATGGAAGAAGCTGCGGATGATCCCATTTGACCAGTATGCATCAATGGGTTGAGATGACAGCGAGGGATGTCGAGGATACTTAGCCAGCTAAGTAATACCCCTGCTCCGAACTAATGTCAGTTGCTACATATATCTAATATGTACTAATTCTACCTAAATCCTCACTCTATTGCATAGTTTAGGCAGAATTAGTATTAGACATAGCAACTGACATTAGTTCGAGCAGGGGTCATACTTCCTGAGTTTTTGCGGTAGGCTACCCCTCCACACCGGTATGCAGCGCGGTTGTAACATGCAGAGTCCAATGCAGAATGCAGGTTCCATCTACTCTAGGTTACCGTAAGAGGTACTGCTGGCATCCGCTCTTGGCGATCTGATGACATGAGGAAAACATCAAGGACAAGGCAGCGCCACACAGTTGCCCGGAATCCGCAGGCACTGTCCAACGTCAAGAGCGTGTTCTGTTATCAAACCCCACTACACACTCTGTTGTGCTGCATGGCCTGAGCCCAAGATGGATCAACTACATTACTACTACCCGACTGGAGAAGATGACGGCGATGACCTTACAAATCCAAGGAACAGTAAGTAATACCGCATTCCGCTCAATGAGAATTGTCTATGGAAACTAACTCGCTTTACAGATCAGAAGGACCTATATACTCAGTTGGTGATATCGGGATGCCTGGGCCTCAGCGCGTTTCTTGCATTTGCCGTTTTGCGACCACGATGGAGCAGTCTGTATGCCGCGCGAAAAAAGCAGAGAGCCACGGCATCATCATTGCCCGACCTACCCGATACCTTGTTTGGCTGGATACCCGTGCTGTATAGAATATCTGAGAAGGAAGTTCTTACTGCTGCAGGGCTAGACGCATGGGTGGTATGTTCTATTTTCCAATATCTCTTGGTAATGTGCGCTACTCACCGTAATATAGTTCTTGCAATTCTTCAAAATGGCCATCAAATTTTTAGCGATAGCAGCTGTACTTTCCGCCTCCGTTTTGATGCCCATACACTCTCATTTCAGTGACGACGACGAAGTTGTCAAACCTAAAGAGTTGGCACGAGATCCGCAGTCTCAGCAAATGATGATGGTTGATCTATTAGTGAGAGCGCCACATGGGAAAGGCAGAAATGAGTACTTATGGGCACACCTCATCTTTGTGTATCTTTTCTCAGGGCTTTCATTCTACTTCCTGTATGCATATACATTGAGTGTCATTCGGGTACGACAAGACTATCTCGGGCATCAATGCACTATCACCGATAGGACAATTCGTCTCTCAGCAATACCACATGAAATGAGGTCAGAACAGGCAATCAAGAACCATGTGGAGGGCATGGGGATTGGGACCGTCGACTCTGTGACAATTTGTCGGAATTGGAAAATTATAGATGATTTGATGGAACAGAGGGATACTCTAGTAAGGAAGTTAGAGGAGGTATGGGCGGTATATTTATCGAAGAAAAGAATACAGAGAAGTATGGAAACACTACCTATTGCGCAACCAGACCCCCCTTCACCTCAAATGGCCACTGGAACAGATGAGGAGCCGCTGTTGAATGGCCGCGGACGCCCCCGTTACAATAGGAAACGACCCCAGATCACACTCCGACATTTCTCGTTTCAATATTTTTTACCTAAGTTAAACAGCAAGAATGTGGACGCCATTGACTATTACACAATGAAACTTGAAACTCTTGACGCGAAAATTGAGGAGACAAGAAGGGAAGATTTCAGAGCCTTACCACTTGCATTCGTTACCCTCAACTCTGTCGCTGCTGCTGTAAGTGTTAGCTTTTACACTATTTTTGTCTTGAAATCCACCGCTAAACCATAACTAGCAAATGGCCGTTCAAGCAGTCCTAGATCCGAAGCCGGCGGAATTTGTGGCTCGCCCAGCACCTGCCCCATCAAACATCATATGGCGGAATACTTATATGCCGCGTTACAAGAGGATGCTGAGATCGTGGTCAATCAGCATCTTTATATTCGTCTTATCGGTGTTTTGGTTAATTCCTGTTGGTATACTTGCAGGGTTGCTCAATATCAGAAGCATACATAAAGTGTGGCCCCAGCTAGCAGATCTCTTGGAGCGCAGTGCGCTTGCAAATTCTCTGGTGTCGAACTTCTTGCCAACCGCCATCTTGACCTTGCTCAACGTTGCAGTTCCGTACCTTTATGATTGTAATTACCCTTCCACTTTCATTTGGTTGACAGCAACTAATCTAGCATTTTAGACCTTTCAAACCTACAAGGCATGATATCTCAAGCGGATGTTGAGCTTTCTGTCATTAGCAAAAACTTCTTTTTCACCTTTTTCAACCTATTCTTTGCGTTCTCAGTCTTGTAAGTACTAAAACACTTTTGTTGACCCTATAGATCGCCATCTTGTTAACCCGAATATAGTGGCACTGCCTCGAATATGTACAATGTTTTAAAGGATACACTCAAGGACACTACCCATATAGCTTACCTTCTAGCGCAGTCACTGCAAGCCCTTGCACCATTCTATATCAACTTGATTGTGTTGCAAGGCATAGGCATGTTTCCGTTTCGGTTACTGGACTTTGGCACCGTTGCATTATATCCAGTTACCTTAGCAGGTGCAAAAACGCCAAGAGGTAAGACCTGAGCTTTGTTATACTTACCCTAAATTCAATGGCTAAAAAATTAGATATATAGATTTCGCTAAGCTGCATCAACCTTCCATTTTCTCATATGGCTTCTATCTTCCGCAGCCAATCTTGATCTTGATTCTATGCATTGTCTACAGTGTTCTTCCTTCTGGCACATTGGTCCTGGCATTTGGCCTTGTTTACTTCCTTATCGGCTATTTCGTTCACAAGTACCAACTTCTCTACGCCATGGATCATCCACAGCACTCCACAGGACAGGCATGGTCAATGATTACATATCGCTTGCTGATTGGTATTGTTTTGTTTCAGTCCGCTATGGCGGGCTGGCTGGCCCTAAGATTAGCCTTTTTTCGCGCGCTCTTCATAGTACCACTTATAGCATTTACGTTGTGGTTTGCCTGGTTTTATAGAAAGACATTCAGCAGCCTGAACAGGTACATCGCATTAAGGGCGATTGCGGATGACACAGGTGGAGCTGGGATTAGGAGTCCGCGAGACCCCGAACGCGCAGTTACAGAGATGACGGTAGACGAGCGTAGGGAGCAAGGCCTCGAGTTCATTAATCCGAATCTGATTGTGCCACTTAGCGATGTTTGGGTAAAGAAGATTGCCAGAGACTACTCGTCACGGGAAAGTGGTAGTATGGAGTGAATGTTCTATTTTCATGAACTTCTTTGGATACTTTTGTAATTTGGGTTCTAATACTCTGACCTTGTTTTCCTCAGAGAAGGGGATATACTTGCATTCCTTTCGTTCCTCAGTTTGTTACTATAGGTTATGGTTTAATATTAATATGTACATTACACAGCAATTTTCAACATCTACCATGAAACCAACGAGCTCTTGTCAAGTTAACTTCACCACAATATTGTTGATAAAAGTACATTTTAAGTTCAATCAGTCGAATCTCCTTCTAGAAGCTTCTCCTGTCCAACCAAATGTCTCGCCCACGTTATAAAACCAGTCCTTGACACCGTCAACAACCATTTTGGCCATCCCAGGCCCACTCTTTCCACGTGGCCTGTCTCCAGCAACTGCTCCCTGTAGCTCGCTGGTACTAGGGAGGACATTCTCTCCAGCCGTAAGGGATACAAACAGCGCGAATGGGATAAGCCAGACTGGATACATCAACTGGTTAGTGAGGCGTACCTACTGTCTGGAGAATGACCATCAGCATACCGCAAAGTCCAAAGAAGGCGCTGATTTCGCTAAACTTGGCTATTTTGTTCGTGTAGTATGGGTCTGAACTGGAGTAACCATGCATTGGGCTTCCTCTCCCGTATCCTCGGGCGGCTTCCTTTGCTATTTCACGTTGCAGAAGGACTTCTGGTGGGGTAGAGAAATGACGGAACCAGAGGAGGTGGTTGGCCACCACCGACACTGTGGCCATCTTCAGCGATTAACATTGGCTACGGATCATAGGACATACGTACAGCAACTGGCGATAAAAATGCTGTCGCTCAGTTTCACCACCGGGAATCTTCGGAGATTGAGCATGTACACCACATGACAAGCTACCGAAAATAAGGTGAGTAGGACTGGGAAGCCATCAAAAACAATCAAGAGAAAGTGGATGGCAATTATTATTTGTATTAGGCGAGTGAGAATTTTCTTGGAGAGAACCGTATGCTCCTCGACCAGTTCTGAGAGGTAGTATAGCCCGGAAGCTGAGCATGGGCGTTAGAACTACAACAGGAGGGCCGGGGGGTGCAGGGAAACACTACCAATCGCGAGAGTCAAGAAGCAGAAGCCGACAATAATTCCTAAATAGCTGACTATCGGAAGAATCCACATTGTATGATGTGCGGTTGTGGGGTGCTTAGAATTCGTCTAGATTGTGATGTACGTCTGTCTGTTCCTGGAGATTTTGCTGGAAAGCATGATTTCACGTGGCGTGAAGCCAGGCGACACTTATCGATAAGGAAAACAAATATGGCTGATGCTCAATGCTCAAGTAAGAGTTCAAAGAATCAAATGTAATTGAACAATATTTATATACTCTCTAAAGCAAGAAGGAAGTATATTAGCTCTAACAAAGCACCTATCAACCCAACCGCTCCACTCTGTTGAGCTTTCGTGCTGTATTAATTTGACTTCGGGTGTTTTGCTGATTGAATAACATTATTAGCTTCAGGCGTCCAAATATTCTAAACATTCATCCCCTCCAGGAACGCGAGGGTGTACTGACCCCTCTGACCGGTAAGCTCATAGCATGCCTCCTTCCTCTGTAGGTTCCCATGTCCCTTAATCTCTTGATATCCTCTTGAATCTTCCTCCGTAAGTCACTCTCTATAGGCATTTTGGTGAGCTCCAAAGTCACCGCCGTCGTTTTCGAAGTAGACAGATCTCCAACAAGGGCTCTATCGTGGATAGCCAGTTTCGCGCAGAGCCTAGCTGCGACGTTGGGTCCTACCCCATAGAAGCCCGTAAGAGCTTTCTATAGAGGTGCGCATTTAGTTGCAAGCCGCTGGGGAGTGGGGTGCCGCTGGTACCTTGACGAGGACCCCTTCAGGGATGTTGATGCCGCCGATGAAGACCCTACATACAAGTCGTGTCAGCACATCTGAGGCCGTGAGTGCATGTGCCTGGGACACGGGGCTCACATTGCTGCGGGGAGGCTGGGTCAATCCGATTCTTTGGTGTCAGGACTAACCGGAGCCTCTTCGCAAGTGAATTCAGGAACTGCATCCGCTGCTTAGTCATGTCAGCAGCCGAGCCGCAGCATACATAAATGTACCTGACTACGTGTAAAGTTCCGGCCCGGAAATATATAATAATTGTTGCTGTTTGTTTGGCTGTGGCTCACGGAGCCCTAAAGCAATGCCCATATGAACTCTCTCCGGGATCCGTTTGCAATCCGGTCCAAGCCCGCACTCGCTATTCTTATCCAAAAGGCCGCTTCTGCAAGGACTGAAGCTATTGAAGCGGCATCTCAAATCGAAATCCCAACGCTCGACACGATCGCAGAAAATACGCAGGCGAAACTCGAATCATTTGCCGAGTCAATGGCTTTTTCAGTCCCCCGAAACGTACCCTCTTTTACGAACCCGAACAGAGAGCGAGAGGACCAGATATGGAGTGCTGTGACTGGAAAGGCGCATTCTCCAAAGTCACCAGGCAGGGGCATAGGAATTGGGAGCATTACTGGAGCTGCGGGCGGCTTATTCAAAAACAGAGAGTTGCCGATGTATAAAGATAAGCCGTACTACTCGGCGGGTTCCTACCGGCGAAGAAAAATATGGCAACATAAGGGGTTTTGGGGGATTCTAATAGTTTTCATCTTTGGTTTATATTGGTTTGGGACATTCTCTGGAGAGCAGCAAGGTAGAAGCAAGAAGATACCTTTCTTCAGGGGGGGGAAGTGGCAATGGAAGTCAGGCGAAGTAATTAATTGGGACGAACGACGGGAAAAAGTGAAAGAAGCTTTTATGTTGAGTTGGGCTGGCTACGAGAAACACGCTTGGGGTACGCACTCCATTTGAAATCATTCTACTTTCTGTGCCCAAACTCACAGCTTATGCGCACTCTAGGCTACGATGTATGGCACCCAGTCAGCAAAACCAAGATGCAAATGGCCCCAGAAGGCCTTGGGTGGATCATCATTGATGCACTTGACACGTTGATGCTCATGAACCTGACGACGCAGCTATCACATGCTCGACAATGGGTTTCGCAATCACTCAATTGGGAGCAGGATCAAGATGTGAACACCTTTGAGACAACAATTCGGATGGTGGGAGGACTACTCTCTGCGCACTACCTCCAGAAAGAGTTAAATATTATAGCTGAAGATGATAACAACGACCTCTATGTAGAAAAGGCCACAGATTTGGCTGAGAGATTGGTTGGGGCATTTAACACGAAATCCGGCGTGCCATATGCCTCTGTCAACCTGAAGACCACTGCTGGAATCCCTTCACATGCAGATGATGGCGCTTCTTCCACGGCGGAGGCGGCAACGTTGCAGCTGGAGATGAAATATCTAGCAAAACTTACGGGCGAGGCAGTTTATTGGAGGAAGGCAGAAATGGCTATCCAGGCCATTGACAACAACGGTGCGAAAGACGGACTGGTCCCAATTTTCGTCTACGCTACAACTGGCGAATTCCGAGGGAAGGAAATCAGACTGGGCTCTAGAGGTGACAGTTACTATGGTGTGTTCTGATTTTCTCATTATATTCCACACTGAACTAACGTCATTAACCAAGAGTATCTTCTCAAGCAATATCTCCAAACGAATGGCCAAGAATCTGTCTACCTAGACATGTACAATGAAGCCATGACCGGAGTGAAAACTCATCTATGGAAACATTCACTTCCCTCCCACCTCTCTTTTATTGCAGAGTTACCTAACGGAGTTTCTGGGCCCGTATCCCCAAAGATGGATCACCTAGTCTGCTTTTTGGGTGGCAATCTGGCTCTGGGTGCTACTCAAGGGAAGACTGTTGCTGAGGCCCGTAAGGAAGAAGGGGGGAGGAAATGGAGCAAGAGGCAAGAAGACGATCTCCATCTCGCCCGGGAACTCACTAGAACCTGCTACGAGATGTACAACGTCACAGCCACTGGGCTTGCCCCAGAGATTGCTTACTTTAACATGGAAGAAGACAAGAGTACCAGCACACCCCAAGATCCGAAGGACGATATCATTATCAAGCCCAGAGATGCTCATAACCTTCAGAGACCAGAAACAGTCGAAAGTGTGTTCATCATGTGGCGATTGACCAAGGACGAAATGTACCGGGAGTGGGGTTGGAAGATTTTCGAGTCCTTTATGGAACATACGGCTGTAGAGGATGGTTTTACTAGCTTGGACGATGTGACTAAGGTTCCTGCACCCCAAAGGGACAATATGGAAAGTTTCTGGCTGGTAAGTGTCTACGCGCTGTAATAACCACATGACGCATACTGATAGTGCCCCAGGCGGAGACATTGAAATACCTTTACTTGCTATTCAGCCCTGATGATCTTTTGCCATTAGACAAAGTCGTCTTCAACACTGAGGCGCATCCATTCCCTAAGATTGATATCCCTCCAATTTTCAAGGGAAAGGTTGGATGGGAGAGGCTCCCAAGAGACAAAGATGGCGCAGTAATCAAACCGGAGGAGAAGAACTGAAGCGTCTGCTGGTATACGAAAACATGCAATGTCTTTGATTTTTTTGTACATTAAATTACTTCATATCTTCACCTTAAACCAGTGTCGATCCTGTTCTTGACCAACAATATGACTCCGCGTCTCGGCTGCCGCAATAAACGACACTAGCCGCCGCTTTATCATCCCTTGCCGTATATTTCCAGCTAAAAAATTGAACCCCACCTCTACCTTCCACCGTAATTCTTTCAGAACTCAACAGTACATTTTCCAATATATCTCCAGCGGCTGCACCGTTGAAACATCACCGGCGTGCTTGTGTCATTGGGTATAGCGCCTTATTACTCCTTTGAATCATCGGAGCTGAGATTTAACATCGCTTCACACATATTCATAGTAATCATGGATCTCAACGGCGAGCCTTCATCGAAGTACGACAAGTTCGGTAACTACATCGAGGGAGTCGAATCTGACGAAGAAACACCTCCAGGCTCTCCTGGGCTGGAACCTACTGACGATTTTGATGATGAATTGAACGATAAGCCGGAGCTGAAATCCGCTTTAAAACAGGCCTCAAAAGTCATGGAAGTTGTCGCTCCAAAGCCACATCTTCCACCTCAACCTGACCCAGAGACGGTGGACTTTTCTACACTAACCCCGCTCTCACCAGAGATCATCTCACGACAGGCTACCATCAACATTGGAACCATCGGACATGTGGCGCATGGGAAGTCAACAGTGGTGAAGGCTATTTCCGGGGTACAGACTGTCAGATTTAAGAATGAGCTGGAGAGAAACATCACAATCAAGTTGGGTTACGCAAATGCAAAGGTGTATAAGTGTACAAACCCAGAATGCCCACGGCCTGGGAATTACAGGAGCTATAAGAGTGACAAGGAGGTCGACCCGGAGTGTGAGAGGGAAGGATGCGGTGGAAAATATCAGTTATTGCGCCATGTCTCGTAAGTTAAGGGTGTTTGAAATGTTCTCAACCTGTCAATCTGACATATCCTAGTTTCGTCGACTGCCCAGGGCACGACATTCTCATGAGTACTATGTTGTCTGGTGCCGCGGTCATGGACGCAGCTCTCCTTTTGATTGCCGGAAACGAAACCTGCCCTCAGCCACAGACCTCCGAACATCTTGCAGCTATCGAAATAATGAAACTCAAGCACATTGTCATCCTTCAGAACAAAGTCGACCTGATGCGTGAGAACTCTGCTGAAGAACATTATCAGTCTATTTTGAGGTTTATCCGCGGTACTGTCGCCGACGGGTCCCCCATCATCCCAATTTCTGCACAGCTGAAGTACAACATCGACGCTGTTAATATGCATCTGGTCCATAAGATTCCAGTGCCATTGAGAGACTTCACTGCTCGGCCTCATATGATTGTCATCCGTTCGTTTGACGTCAACAAGCCTGGTGCGGAGATTGATGACCTTAAGGGTGGTGTTGCTGGTGGATCCATTTTGACTGGAGTCTTGAAGCTTGGAGATGAGATTGAGATACGGCCTGGTATTGTGTCAAGGGACGATGAAGGGAGAATCAAGTGCAGACCAATCGTCAGCAGGGTTGTGTCCTTGTTTGCTGAGAACAATGACCTCAAATTCGCTGTCCCTGGTGGTTTGATTGGTAAGAACACCACATGATCCCCTTTTTCCCGCAATACCCAGACTTAACGGATATTCAGGTGTTGGTACTCGTGTCGATCCAACTCTTTGCAGAGCCGATCGTCTTGTCGGCTTTGTTCTTGGCCACAAAGGACATCTCCCAAATATCTATACCGATCTAGAAGTGAATTACTTTCTTCTCCGAAGACTTCTCGGTGTTAAGACTCCGGACGGCAAGCAGGCTAAGGTCGCTAAGCTCGCCAAAGACGAAGTGCTGATGGTCAATATTGGGTCCACAGCCACTGGCGCAAAGGTGATAAACGTCAAGGCTGACGCAGCTAAGCTACAATTGACAAGCCCGGCATGTACCCAGGATGGAGAAAAAATTGCTTTGTCCCGGAGGATTGAAAAGCACTGGCGGTTGATTGGATGGGCTACTATCGTGCGATCAGGGGCACATCCCATTATGGAGGAGGCTCATTAAGAATTGGGTTCGTTTTCATATGCGAGACGCGGGGATCATGATAGACACTGGGGTCGGTTTGCTCGAATTCACAAATTAATGCTCGAGTTCTTCATATTTCTTTTGTTTGTCAAAGCTACGCATGGGGTTATGATATGTCTTTTCTTTTCCTGGACCTCTTTTCTCAACTTCTCAGTAGCTACAGCGGACCTAAAAGTAATGTCCTATTGAATTTGATTATGAACTATATGGGTGTTGCCACGTGACGGTGGATTGGTGTGAAGTTTGAGGCTTTATGCTTGCTGAATAAGGCTAGTGTGCACACGCTCGGGGGGGTTGCAAGTGACGACGAACTGTACCATATTTGCGGCTCTTGTTATTCCTCCTCCAGCAACCCAGATACCACCAGCTCCCTTCCTAATCACATTGTTTCTATTTCATCATTATGGTACTTCTCTGGTCCCATCTCACCCCAAGATGGGGAATGTTGCTTGGAGGGTTCATGCTAATTACAACAAACGGAATTGAATATATAGACTTCTATCGGTACAGGTTATGATCTGTCCAACTCAGTATTCAGTCCCGATGGAAGGAACTTTCAGGTACCTTCCCAGTTTCCCATTGGAGTTTTCTTGTCCAAGAGGCCCGTACAACAGCTTCTTGTTGCGTTACCCCACTATACCCCGCCATGGCCACCCCCAACAACCACCTATTCCCAAAAGTTGCTACTTCAAATGGACTAAAAGGTTAACTTGTGTGGGAGCTTTCCTATGGATATCGATGTATAGGTTGAATATGCGGCCAAAGCTGTCGAGAACGGTGGAACAGCTATCGGCTTGAGGTGCCATGACGGTGTAGTCCTAGCTGTGGAGAAGCTCGTCATGTCCAAATTATTGGTCGGGTCGTCGAATAGGCGGATATCTACGGTTGATAGGCATATTGGTATTGTATGGAAACACCCCCCGTGTCCCGATATACTCACACCCTCATACTTGCCCCCATAATCCTCACAAACGCAATCCCATAATACTGACCACAATTCCCTCCTCCAGGCATTCTCCGGTCTTATTCCAGATGGCCGAGCTTTCGTAAACCGCGCCCGAGACCAAGCAGCACAATGGAGAAGGAACTACCAATCCCCGATACCAATATCGAGCATCGCAGACGACATGGGTGGATTAGCACAGGCCTATACACTCTACTCCTCTGTAAGGCCATTCGGTATCACGGCTATAATTGGCGGTGTCGACGAGGATGGCAAGCCGGGATTGTACATGATTGAGCCTAGTGGACTCTATTGGGTATTTTTTTCCTACCTACCTACCCCACGCAGTCCCTGCTAACTGTTCCTGTAGGGATACTACGGCGCTGCCACCGGAAAGGGACGACAAGCCGCCAAAGCCGAAATCGAAAAACTCGATCTTGCAAACATCACCATCAGGGAAGCGGTCAAGCATGCAGCTAGGATAATTCATTCAGCCCATGAGGATTCTAAAGATAAGGAGTTCCAGATTGAGATGACCTGGGTGGGCAAGGAGGAGACTGGTGGGAGGCATCAGGAGGTACCGAAGGAGCTGCAAGAGGAGGCGGAGAGGTTGGCGAAGAAGGCGTTGGAGGGGGAAGATGATGATGAGGATGAGGAGAAGGAGAAGATGGAGGAATAGAGAATATGGGCCGTTTACATACACTTGCACGAGTAGGATTTGTGCTGCTAGGTAGAATGGAGGAGATCACAAGCTTATACAGCTGGATAAAAATGAAATGACATGATTCTGAATTGCACCCCTTTGGAAAATTGAGATATCATCTAGACTGCTTTTTTTTCCTTTCGTTCAGTAAGGGTAAGCTTCATTCGTGAAGACCTAAGATTTGGAAGCTGAGGGCACTTTGAGGTTCGTATCTAAATAGACAGGGTATGCTATACGGAAGATCTCAAACCAAAAAAAAGAAAATAGATATAAGAGGATGCCGCCTACTCACTCCATTAACGAAAGATGCACCAGTACTATTAGCAACCATCATAAAAAAAATGCTCATTGTATATCCCCACCCTTCACTGAAGCGTTTTGCATATACAAAAACCGAGAAACCTAATATGCATAACCCACAATAATCCCCATACTTCATAATCCATAAAATATATTTCATTAATAGCAAAATTAGAAAAGCAGAACAAATGTATAAAAGAATTATATCAGAGGAAGCTTGCTACTCTAGAATAGTAAATCGAGCACGGACTGTCCTCATCATCCATCCCATAAATATCCTCCTCGGTCGCCACCCAAGGCTGCCCAGGAGCAGCTGGATATACGACCTTCTGGCCCGTCATATCCATCGACTGCATCTGCTGCTGGTGGTGGACTAGGTTCGGCATTGGCTGGCCCCCCGACCAAGAGGCCTCATCATCACTCATGAGATCACCCCCCCAGAAGAAGTATCCACCATCAACTGGTTGAAAATCATCTGCTCCTCTTCCTGGGCACGAGTCCGCCGTAACTTCTCGGCTTCTTGGGCCAGGTTATGTTGTTCCAAAAGAATCATTTGAAGAGTGTGATCGTCTTGAATGGAGGAGACGGTGGAGCCGGTTGGGGAGGGGGGGGATTGGATTTGTGATTGTTGCTGGTGGAGGCGGTGGTGGTAGTGATATTGTTCTTCCATGAGGGAGAGTTGGCGGTGGTAGTCTTGGAGGGCTGCTTCGGGGTTAGGGGAGGTGGTTAGGAGGTGCTGGATGTAGGTGGAGGGTGGGGTGGATGGGGAGTTGGTGGGGGTCGATTCTGTGGGGGCGGGAGCGGGAGGTGGGGCGGTCGGGTGGTAGTGGTGGTAGTGTTGGGAGATGGAGATGTTTGCACTGGGAGTTGCTACGGCTGAGGCTGAGGCTGGGGCTGCTGCCAGCCGTGGAGGTTGTTGCTGTTGCTGTTGTTGTGCCTGTGCCTGTGCCTGGCCCTCAGATAACCACATGTTCCTTGATAGCAACGCAGCGAGCTGCTCATCTTCTGCTACAAGTTTTTGCTGGAACTGTCGTTCCTGCATCATGTGCTCAGCTGTCCGTCGAGTGAACCCACACTGTTCGAGAACTGAGTTATATATACAAGAAATCTTTTGGACAGTGAGGGAAGATGCCTGTAATACCTGTGAACACCAGCTCGCCTCTCCCATCTCGCTATCCATTGATATGACATCGTCAACGGCCCCGCAGTTCAAACACTGGACTTGAATGAAGGACACCATATTGCTTGGAGCTAGAAGGATTTTTAGCTGTGAGATAGAAAATGGAGATTGTTATCCTGTGCGTTACTCGCTGAAAGGGGAGATGGGAATATCTGGTATGGAGAATAAGGATATATTGATATTATATTGTTCTCCCAAAGCTAAGCTATGGAAGTTATAGTGTAGGAAAGCTTGGTGGCGAAGAAGTAGAAGACGGAGAAGACGGAGAAGACGGAGAAGACGGAGAAGATGGAGAAGAACGGAGAAGATGGAGAAGAACGGAGAAGATGGAGAAGAACGGAGAAGAAGAAGTAAAGGTACTGAAGTTAGCTGGCCGAGTGGTATTTTCCATATATAACCAAACACGGTAGTCGTCGGCCACCATCAAAACCTGCACGTTTGCGTCTGCAACTCGAAAAGCGGCCCCCCCAAAACAAAACAAAAAAAAACAAAAAAAAAAAAAGGTGGGGTAATTAATATAAAAGTAGATACCTACTGTACATACGGCACCACCACCAAAAAAATGTTGTATTGGGGTGTGCGTATTGTGTGCGTATTGTGTGTGTATTGTGTGCGTATGTATGTCGTATATACCTATGTATATACATTACACATATGTGTGTGTGTGTGTACTCTAACCTACAGTACTTGTATGTTGATGATGATGGGCTTGTACTGTACAGTACTGGTACATGCTGCCTCGCGCATCATTTGTCCCCCGACTGGCCCAGACCCTGAAATGTGTGACGTGTCTGCCTGCATACCGGTCAACAAGGGCAAAACCTCGAGGGGGCAAAAACTCAAGGAGAAGGGGCGGGGTACATGGGGATAGTTTTAGCGGGGCAAAGACGCCTCAGCTCGACAAAGCAGCGCGTGGGATATACACCGCGTGATTGGGTGGGCAGGAGGTTATTACTGTAAGACAAACAGGCCTGTTTCTGAATCGGTACGTTATTGGGGGGGAAAGGGGGAGTTTATGTATTCTGTGTATTCGTCCGTGGAGGTGCAGATGAGGCGATTCATCTGATCTGCAAAAATGCTGCTTAATCTTCTGTGATACAACACCACCCGAATCATCATCGATCATCGATCATCGTTCATCGACAGTGGCACGACAACTGCGCATACGACACATTTTTGCTAGGTAATACGATGCCACTGCACTGCATTATCTCCCGATCAATCGCATAATATTCCATACAAGAAAACGCGCATGCACAAGATCGTAGCATATCTTTTTTTGCAAACATCAATGAGCCGAGAATAACAAATCTTGACATTAACACTACCACTAAGTTATCGGATCTAACAGGCAAGCCAAAGGAAACCAACAGCACAAGACAAAAACAGCGCAACGCTCTTGCAAGGTGTATTCAAGGTGTATTCTATGACACTAGATGTAATCTCTTCAGCCCCATGAACCCACCTAGGCTCCTGTAACCCCCACGGATTCCTTTGTTCCGCCACCCCAAACGGTGTTGTTCATCTCACGGAGCCCACATCACTGTCACTACCAGAATCTGTAGCTCTAGGTGTAGTCCCCACATTGCACCTTCTAAGAATCGTAGAGGAAGTAGAGTGAAAGGACGAAGTTGATCTCCCCGCGCCTGGAATAAGAGATGACGGAAGGCTTGGAATTGAAGGCTGAGGAAAAGGGACATTTTGCGAGTCTGTCGACGAAACTGGGACTGGGCTTTCACCAACTGGAACAAAGCCCTGGCCCTGGATAAGTATACCAGGAGCACCCCGAGAGGCAGCCTTCTTCCTGTGATTAAGCTCCCGCTCCCTCTGCGTATGTTTCCCTTCTATTCGGCGGAGTTCCGCCTCTCTAGCTTCCCAGCGTTTCCAGGCCGCATGCTCCGCTTCAGTAATCTCAACCTTGCTATCACCCCTTGCTTGTGCGTTACGAAACGCCGCCAGGGCATTGCGAACAAATCGCCCTTCCTCCCCTACGTCGTAGCCATTGTTATAATCATCAAAATCCAAAGAACTCCCGCCTTGCGAAACCTCTAGTGGTATATCTTGTTGCCCCACCCTCCGTGAGTAGCCAGCTGCTGTGCTCAAAACAACATTGCTAGCCCCTTCTAAACCCCGCATCACACCACTTCCAGCCCAGCTAATCCACCCCTGGCTCCTCACATCCGCCCTCTCATTATATTGCTCAAAAGGATCGACATACTCCTTCCCAACACCCCCCTTCCCTTCTTGCTCTGATGGTCCATTTCTTTTTCCAATAGGAGCTCGCGGAGAGACCATCTTTAGACCGCCTCCTCGGAAAAAGCATTCTCGATAGGTTTATCCATGAATGAAGCGTGGCCAATGATGATGACGCCAGAGGCCCCGCATAGCCACAGGATGGTAGAGAAAGGGGACGCAAAGAGACCGAGAATCGCAGTTGCTGCGAAAAGACCAGTGTAAAGCTGAGATGAGGTCAAGGTAGTAGAACCTAAAACATGTCTTCACGTTAATGAACCTCCGAGGCCTTAGGGAGCATGTAAACCCTTGCACGGACCTAGCACCAGATCACTCCCACCCAGCCTTCCGATACCCCACATCCCTCCCACAGCCATTATTATGACAAACAGCAGAAGCATGTTGGTCAGCAAGCTGTAGATGCTGAGTAAGACAAAAATAACGGCATAGTTGCTAGAAAAGTAACTGAGGTTGTAATTGCACCTGCTCTGAACTTCCCCAAAGTTTGCAGGTTTGGAGACACGCCTGAAGTCGAAGAACTCGCTGAGAGGGCGCATGTTTGCAAAGCGGTTGGACAGTGGCATTCGAGCATTTTCCTTTTGAACATATTATGAGACATATCATCAGCTTCTACATGTAACAAAACGCAACTATGTGGAGAGGGAGGGGCAAGATATGGTACAAACAGTGAAGCGACCAAAGTTCATTCGCTCTGTAAGAGCAGATATAGGTATGTAAATTCCGGACATTGAGAAAAATGGTAAAGTTTCGGAGGTTAATGTTCCGGTACAGGTTCGTTATGGCGGTGCTAGTGATTTTAAGGACTTGTTTGGTTTCAATTCGTTCGCTATAGCCCGGGCTTGGTATGCTTACGCGACAACGTTCGAGAGAAAGAGTCACGGCTGACGCGGCTGACGGCTGTGTTATGGCTATGGGTGATGAAGGTTTCAACTTGAGTACGTGGCCTTAAAAGCAAACGTAAAATCTCCGAAAACAGTGGGTATGGCACCCTTAGCCACGCAGTGAGGAGCCAGAGAGAGAGAGATGAAAGGGTGAACGTAGCACAAGGCTGGATGGAATGCCATGCAAAGGTGAGAGGGGAGAGCCGTCTTGCCCCAACCCGCGATGTCGATGAAGTGGAGTCAGTTTGGCGGAAAGAAGAATCACATGGACGCACAGTCTTGGCACGTACTGTACCTAACCATCGAACGAATATTTATCGACGGGGGAGCTGTGGGAGCTTGGAGAGCGGTGAGGGCACCGTTTACTTTTATGATCTCTACAGAGGCCATGGGCATTCGCGTCGACAGACATTATCATTCGAAAGCGGGTAAAGAACAAGGCAGTGTTGTATGTAGAGTCGCCGAAGAGTACCACCGGATATCACCAGAGTAACCTACCGCTACACACAATTGATGGTTAAAATACTTTGATTTCGAACTGGCAAGGAAACATATGTACATAGGTATTCTGTTGGGGTATATTATTTATTGTCTCTATATTATATGAACCATTTGGATTCTGATTCAAGCATGAAGCCCATCAAGCAATCTAACATCACAGTTACCCTCAACCTTCGCCAGTTCTGGCCACGTCTTCCCCCCAAGTGGAAACAACTTTCTCCCCCAAATACTCTACGTCCCAATCAACACTTCCTCTCCCCCCAAACGAGACACACACATATAAAAACGCCGACATCAATTGGCAGCCTCCACCATGAGGCTCGCAGAATTCTTCTCCGCGGCAATGGTGCTTGGGGCCACTCTTGTCGCCGCATGGACTAAAGAAGGTTGAGATTCGGATTCACTCTCATGCATCAATTGAGGCAAAGATCTAACATCACTGGATCCAGACCACGAGATCTTCCGCCTCAAAGCCGAGATCGAGTACCACGAAGGCGAAAACGTCACCTTCTACAGTCCGTCCCACCCATTACCCAAATCTCCACTCCTGCCTTCCCGCTAACTCTTCCTCCACCCACACACAGGCTTCCTCGGTACCTCCCCCACCGCCACTGTCGACGACCTCACCAAAGCCTACCGCAAAACCTCTCGCCACCTCCACCCCGATAAATTCCAGCCCTCCCTCCCCCCAACCCCCCCGGGCTCCCCCCCAAGGAAACTAACCCGCAGTGCGATCGCCCTCCAAAAAAAGCACGCCGAAGAACGCTACTCCCGTCTCCGCCTTGTATACAACATCCTCAAGGGCCCAGAGCGTGAGCGGTACGACCACTTTCTCAGGAACGGGTTTCCCCGGTGGAAGGGGACAGGGTATTATTATGCGCGGTTCAGACCAGGGCTTGGTAGTGTGCTTGTGGGCTTGTTTCTGTTTGTGGGGGGATGGGCACATTGGGTGTATCTTTGGCTGAATGCGCGGCAGCAGAGAAAGTTTTTTGAGGGCTTCTTGAGGGAGGCAAGGGTTAGTGCTTGGGGAAACGCGGGGGTGCCGGGGTTGGCGGAGGTGAACAAGAAGGAGGTGGCTGCTGTCGCTGCTGCTGCGGTACCAGCTCCTGATGGGGGTGTGCAGCAAGAAGGCCCGAGAAACCGCAAGGAACGCAGGTTCCAGAAGAAAGCCTCAAGAAAGGATACCTCCGCCGACGCCAACGACGACAATGACAGTGGCACATCCTCTCCCGCACCGCAAATCATCGGATCTGCTGGCGCCGGTAGGCGCAAAGTCGTAGCCGGGAACGGAAAGGTCCTGATTGTCAATTCGACGGGAGAGGTGTTCCTAGTGGAAGAGAATGAGGACGGGGAAGAAGTTGAATCGCCACTGGATATCAACGAGATCCAGGGCCCGAGCTGGAAGGATACAGCGGTGGTTAGACTTCCAATGTGGGTAGTTGATAAGACTGTTGGGCGGTTCTTGGGGAAGAAGGCGAAGGACGTGAGTGAGTATGAGGAGGTTGTGGAGGGGGAACAGCAGCAGGAGGAGGAGGGGGGAGAGGGGGTTGGCGAGGGTGTGGAAGGGCCGGCGAGAAAGGAGAGGAAGAAGGCTGTGGCGAAGCCAGGGACTCCGGTGAAGGTCGAGAAGAGGGATGGGTTGCCGAGGAGGAAGGCGGCGAGGAAGTAGGCGGGGGACGGGGGGGAAAAGGAATGTATCTCTCCCCTTTCAATCCCGCTGGCTTTGTTGGGAGGGATTCTCATGTTCTTGCTTTCCTGTATTATGTCCTTTTTGCTTTCATGGTCTCTGTCGGTATCTTATTTATTTGTGGCTGGCATTATGGGTGGCTATATGGATGAAATGAGATGGAGTGTATGTGATGTTGATTTTTTCTCTCTGAGCGGAAGCATTTCCATTTCCATTTTCATACATGAACATTTTTGAAAATACAATATGACCTCACATATATATAGAACGAAATCTCAAATTAAATGTTACTATTTCTTAACACTCAATATCCATCCACATGGATTCCCCCCAAACAATCAAAAATCATTTTCCGTTGGCTTTGGAGTACACCAATCATAGCTCATGCCCTACCACTGAGATATAAGGTTTATTAGAAATATTAAATCGGTATCCACGCTCAAATCCGCGCAATACAGATACACCTCCCTCTCTCATACTTCCCCTCTACCTCTTTCAACCGCCACCCTCCAATCTACAACTTCGCCTTCAACAGATGAGCCGCTTTCTCATCCTCCAAAATCTGATTCTTCAAGACGTTCCTCAAAATCTTCCCACTCTGACTCTTCGGGATGGCTTCTACAAACCTAATGCCCCCTCTAATCCACTTATGCTTCGCCGCCTTCCCCTCCACATGCTTTAGCAACTCCTCCTCCATCGCATTCCCCCCCTGTATTCCATTCCCCAGCACCACAAACGCCCTGGGAACCTCCGTCTCTAGCTCAGGCATAAACACGCCAAGCACGGCACAATCGTCGACTTTGGGATGTGCAGAGAGAATCCCTTCGAGCTCTGCAGGGGCGACTTGGAAGCCATTGTACTTGATAAGCTCCTTGATGCGGTCGGTGATGTAGAAGTTCCCTTGGGTGTCTACGTGGCCCACATCGCCGGTTTTGTAGTATCCGTCGGGGGTGATGCTGGCGGCGGTGGCTGTGGGGTTGTTGAGGTAGCCCAACATGACATTGGGGCCTTTGAGCCACAGCTCACCTGTTTGCCCTGCTTCGAGCTCGATGCCGTCTTCAGACATGAATTTCGCAAGCATGTCTGGTAAGTTGGGGTGATTTAGTCGAAACCCAAAAAAAAAGAAGGGGTTTCTGGGAGGGTGGGGGTTGATATACTCGGCAATAACTTCCCCACACTGCCAGCTTTTACTCTCCAATCCTCCCATCGCTGCATATGCGTGGTAGGACTCAACTCGGACATCCCATAGCCCTGCTTAACCGGAATTTTGATGCGCGCGTATACCGCCTCAGTAAGCTCTTCCCTTAATGGCGCAGCCCCGGAGTTGATCATGCGCATGGATGAGAGATCGTGCTTTGCTACGCAAGGGTTTTTTGCGAGGAGAAGTACGACTGGGGGAGCGATGTAGGTATATGTTGGCTTCTCCTCCTGTATCGCTTTGCAGAAGTTTTCAATGTCGAAACGTTCCATTACTATAACGGGGGTGCCAGCGTAGAAGGACAGGTGGATAATATCTACGAGGATTAGCAAGAAGGGCATTCGTGCGTGGAGGCTAAGAGCAGCCTACTAGTTAATCCATAGACGTGGAAGAATGGTAGGACGCCTAGGATTTTGTCCTTTTCCCATGTCAAGTAACCCTTTGAATCTGCATGGTAAACTTGTAGAATATTGGAGACCATATTTTTATGGCTCAACATAACACCCTTTGGATTCCCCGTAGTTCCACTTGAATATACAAAGAATGCTACATCCTTTTCTGCATTAATCTTTGTCTTTCTCCAGGAGGCGGTGGCGCTCGGGTCGAAGATATCCTTCCAAGATTGGCCCCTATCCGGCCACCCTTCCGCAGGCTTCTCCCCTAGAAATATGATTCGCTCCTTCGGGATGCCGGCATTGGTAGCTGCCTTGAGGACGGTGGAATACAAGGCCGGAATGGTACAGATAGCTTTTGTGCCAGAGTCTTTGAGTTGAGAAGTGAATTCTTCGACAGTGTACGATGGGTTGGCGGTTGTGAGGACACCGCCTGCCCAGTGGACTCCCCAAGCAACAATTGCATATTCAATGTGGTTCGTGCTGGAGGTTTGCAATCAGCATGATGAGCACAACTGTGGAGTGCAGTGGTGGTTACCTGAACATGGCCATGACGTCTCCCTTCCTCCATTCCAACAGGCTCTTGAGCCCAATGCCAAATCTCTGGGACTGATCTCTGGCCTGGCCGAATGTAATCGTGCGTTTGGTATTTGCGCAGATGAAGGCAGCTGTCCCAACGTCAGTTCTCAATGCACGAATTGTATGAATCAATTTGCAGTGGAGGCAGGAACGGACGGTGGTCATCAGGAAATGGCCTGTCCTTGCGGTCATGCAAGAAGGAGTATATATCCTTATTCGGGATGTCGATAGGTGGGTATAGAGATGGGTGAGGCATTGAGAAGGGGTTGCTTCAACAATCGAAACAGAGGGATTGAGCCAAAAGAATGCAAAGGGCAACAGTGGACTGGGTTATATATCCCAATCCAACCCAGCTCGGTGCTACAGTGGAGGCCGCATAGTCCTGCATAGTCTTGCATACTCTTGCATAGCCCGCATAGTTGCCATCTCGGCAGAGGGTAATACAACAACTCAACACAACTACTACCTATGTACTGTATTGTACTGTACATGTCTACAGTTTTGGTTGGGCACTGCCTGGATAAATAATGGATGGTTATAAAGAGAACAGTGATCGCATTTGCACCCATGTAAGCAGCTCAATCAGACTATCTTACTGCACCTATCCTCAGTATGTGCAGTGTTGTAATAGTATATTATAATGTTCTGGGCCGCTCGGCCGCCGCATTCGGTATGATATTCCTTTCGTATGCAACCTTGGATCCAAGCGATATATATGTAGGGACCAGTGGCAATCGACAGTATACCCAAGTAGAAAGCACTGCTTTCAACTAGTTTGATAGACATTCCGCCGTGATACCCTGCCGCATTCCTCCAGAGCATGATGGTGATAATTGCTATTGCCTGTTTGCCTCTCTCTCTCTCTATGGCGATTGGAGAAGAAAAAAAAAGGAGCACGAGACAAAAGACTTCACCTCTCAACCTTTCGGTGAGAGAGGCTACATGTCCCCCTAACAACCATCGAAGAAATTCATTTCAGACCTTTCCAAGACTCGAACCCCGGGCCAGGCTCGCACTTTGCAACAGGTCTTACCATTCGACCATGTTGGTGGTTACGAAAAGAAGTGGTCGGGGAATGCTTATCAGTTAGCCGAGTTGAAGTTTATTCAGCTACAAGCTAGCAGATAAATTGACCTTCAAGAGCACGAAGCCTGATATACCTTTAAGAAAGACAGCAGCAAAGGATTCAGCCCTCACTATCTATCTCCCTAGGAGCAATCTCTAGAAATAGAAGTATTATATCTGGAAATGTTGCCAGCTAAGATGTACAACATGGTGAAAAACACTGCCCTGCTCCACTCAGCATAGGGAGAGAGGAAGTAAAAAATTGAGAGAACTTTTTGAATTTTTGAAATCCCCCCGAAATATGAGAAAGAACGTGAGACTTATGAATTTATTTTGCCTAGCTACAGTGGGGCGGTATTACCCTGAAACCGCTGTTTTCAGCACAGAAGTGTTCCTTTTATCCATATGAACCTACCGAACAGTCTGGACGCATATATATGTTCTGGGCTGCTTGCTGGCGGCATACCCACTATGCCGCTCGCGGGCAATATATGTTCTGGGCCGCTCGCGGGCGGCATACCCTCTGTGCCTCTCCACGGGCAATTTAAATAATTACTCAATTTGGTGTATAATGCACTTGTATTGATAACGCCAACCAGACTAGTATTGATAAAGGTTTACGAGTCCTGCTTTTGCTTTACTAAGGAAAAAAAAGAATTGATCACAGTATACCTAACTAGAGCTATCCCAGCGACTACAATAGATTCATGTATTTCCCACCCCCTCTAACATCCCAATTTAGTTCAGCTAGAGCTGAGAGGTTAATACAGTCATGATCTGTTAGTATTTTCGTATGTCAATAAATTAAGAATTTCAAATTATTCCCAAAGTATCGGCAACAACAGTTAGAGTAGAAGTTTTTGCAGAGACCTGAAACGAAAACACCAGTAGTTATATAACTACTGTAGATGCCTAGTGAACTGTCTGAAATATCATTCTCTAAGCCCGTAAGGTCGATAACCTTTGGTTAGGTAAAAGTTATCAGATACGCCATAGTTAACACAATTGATAAGATTCGGCTGTGATTTTGGAATAGCTTTGCACATAGCCCTTTGTTATCGGGTTTGGCCATATCACAACTGCAAAAATATGATGTTTGTTGTAGCATTGCCATTTGATCTCCCATAACTCTGTAAAATAACATTTACCTGTTGTATAATTCTAGGTAGAACCTGCTTCATTTTGGTTTGAAATCGGGGAATTGAAGTACCTTAGCAATCTGCATATAAATAAGTACCTGCGATTAAGAAAGTACCGTTTTGCACCTTACCTGGATCCTATAAGTAAGAAATAGCTGGAATTTTCTAGAATAAAAAGAAATCGTGCAACAAGATGTAGACAAAAAATATTATAATTATGATTACTCCAAACTTCACTGAATTCCATATAGCACATCGATATTCAGCACAAGATGGTCTATATAGCCTAAATCATAAGGCCCCGTCTATAAAAACCCCATGGATAAGAACCCCCGTAGATAAGAAACTAATGTTCAAAAATCTATTGCATAGGAAATGCGGCAATTTCTACGGTAGCAATAAACTCAGTATCCTCTTCTCCATTCCATTCATCATCAGAGATGAAGGTGATGAGTTGTTAACTACACAAGCATGTACTTCATCATTTGAAGGACTTGAGGTAATTCTTCTGTAATTTTCGCCTTGATTAATGTCTGTTGTTTCTGGGTGGTAAAAAATGACTTTATAGGGTATTTTTTGAGTGTAGCAGAACGTTTTGTTGATTCACATTTACCAAATTGAGGAATTATATTAATTGCCCGCGAGCGGCCCAGAATATATGTGCCAACCAGACTAAGAATATATATGTTACAGTATATCATATATACTACAAGTAACAGTGTATGTAACAGTATAGTGTATACTACAAGTTATGCTAGCTACCGCACAGGAACAGCTACACTTCAACGTTGCCTTGGCGGCCCACTCAACGAAATACTCCCACTTACCCTCAACCCGTCTCGCTCCCCAACATCCATCCCCACCCCACATCCACCGCCTATCCCCCTCTTCCCCCCCCCCAATGCCCTATTCCCTCCAGTCCGCCCTCCGGCGTACTATCCTCTCCTCCAAATCCTTCAAGCCCACCTCCTCCGCCGCCACACAAACCCGGCATGCTCGTGTCCTACCTACACAAATCTTCTCGCCTTCGCGGAGCAACCGCTTCCTCCAGACAACCTCCACGGATGCGCACGCCCAGGTGCTAGAGAACTACAAGGCGAAGCTGGAGGAGAAGATGAAGGCGTGAGCACTACCACTACCACTACCACTACCACAACCACACTACCTCCTCCTCCTCCTGCTCCTCCTCCTCCACCACTACCACCATCTGGCCCGTCTCCAATCACGGCCTAGTAAATATGGCTAACACGCACGCCCAGCGAAGGCGTCACAACCTTCACCGATCTCTGTAAAAAATACGCATCTAAAATCGACTCTCTCAAAAACGACCTCACGCTCCCCCCCCTTCCCTCCGACCTTCTCCCCTTCTCCTCCGTCAGCAATGCTCTCACCCCCCACACACCCATCATCCCCCCCCCCGCTCCGCCCACACCACCACCTCTTCTCCTTCTGGAGTCAAAACCCTCTCCTCCTACATGGACCTCCCCAAACTCAACCCTCTTCCCCCCTCCCAAATCGATTACCTCTGGCGGCTCCGGCACTCTAGCACACCCACCTCCCTCTGCGCATGCATCCCCACTGACACCTTCCGGCGGCTTCTCTCCCACGCCAAAGTCCACCCTATGTTCATCCTCCCGCTACCTCGCCCCGGGGGGGCAATTGAGATGCATTTCCTACAATGGACCTACCCACATAAGGACGTCGTCACCGTGCTGTTCACCTCCCTCGCGGCATACAAGCTTCACGGGGAGTTCGCAGTTCCGCATACGACGCTCACGCATCACTTGGAGCTCATGGATGAGAAAGGGCTCGTGCTTGCGCAGGGGGGCGTGGTGAAGGATAGAGGGGTGAGTGTGGAGGAGGGAAGGTGGTTGGTTATGGCATTACAGAAGTTTTATGGGGCGGATCCGGGGGATGAGGAGGGCAGGAGGAGGATTGAGTTGTTGGAGCAGTTTACGGGGGGGGAGAGGGGTTTAAGGTAGAGGATGTTATTGCCGAGGTGCAGAGGTTGTAGCAGATTATGTGGATGAGAAAATAATAGAGGATACAGAATTGTAATATATGACATTCACGGCTTGGTAGCCTGGGGAGAAGCTGGGCCACTGTGTTAACATCTCCTGGTAATAAATTCAATGAGGTTATATCACCAATGAAATGTTTCCATGTTAAAGTATTGACCAATAGTTCGTACATATTCCTAAGGGTACTTTACATCCCAAATGCCACCATTAACGTAATAATATGCATCTCATCTCATCACCATCATTACGAATATTATTACTTACATATCACAACATCATTACCCTGAGCCCTCACCTCACCCACCCCAGCTCCTCTCCAAACAAAACCTACAAAAAAAATTACAAAAAGTAATCTACTCACCTATTCTTCAATCCACCCCCCTCCCCTCCAAAAAAAAGAAAGGCATAGTCACCACAACCACCACTCAATCCCACCTCACATAACAACGCACAGTCCAAATCCATACATCGCCCTCTCCACCTCCCTCTTAACCCTAAACCAGTCCTCCCTCCTCTCCGCATACTCATAGACTTCCTCCACTCTAAAAATACCCCCAAATCTACTCGTATCCGCAATAATCGCGGCCATCTGCTTGGCATGACTCGGGTCAATTAGGTATATCTGCGACAGCTCCCTCAGCGCATTAAACGACGGTTGGAGATGTTTCAATTTCAGGGTTGTAATGAATGAGTGGTAGTAGTTAATATCTCTGCCAACCCAAACCAAAGTTAATTCCTAATCGCAACAAGACGAAAGTGGGGAGGAAGGAGGGCATACGTAATCAACTTCACTGCACCATCGATCGATATCCTCTGCCTTTTAATATGCTTACACAAACTCGTAAACAACCTCAGTCCAACCTCATGATTAAACACATCCAAAACATTTTTATCCGCCAGTCCATTCAACAGCGCCGTATGACTCGCCACAGTCTCCACGATTCTCACTGCAGTCCTGGTAGGCGCAGTATCGAAATCCCTAGGTGCAGCGAACGGCATGCTCATTCTATTTGTTTTTTCTTGTTCCGCAACTGACACCGGCGGCGAGGAGGACGAGGATGCCGCGCCGCCGCCCTTGAAGACACCGACGAAGCTCATTGAAAATGGTCGAGCTTTGGTTACCTCCCCGCTACCTGAAACCCCGGTAGAGGAGCCGATAGTGCCAGGGATAGTCATAATTCCCGGGTTAAAATCCATAGACTGCTGCGTGGTAGCAAACAACCAATCAACCTCATTCATCAGCACGTCGATCCCCCGATCCAAGCCCGCGGCAACCATTTCATCTAGCATCTTCTCAAACTTCTTCTTCTCCTTCGCGGCCGGGTTCAAAAAGTCATTTTTGTCCGTCAACTTCATTTCCACGAGTTCCTGTTCGTAAAAGACATCGACCATTTGCTGTATCAAGTCTCCCACATTCACCAGCTCAAGAAAGGTTACGAGTGGGGCGACGGCGAGGGTAGTATGCGATACCTCACGAGGATTGTAAGCTGCCAGATGGGCAAGGGCTTTGTCGAAGCCAGCTTTAATGTGTGAAGGGCCAAGGACCTGGAGGAGTGCAATGAAAATGGCTTCACATTGCTCTTTACTTTTTGGAGGTCAGCATATGGAATAGATCTGGCGGGATTTTCGTCAATATCAAATGACTCACGCTTCTTCCCCCGTCTGGCCCTCGATTCTTGCAAACTGTCCGGCTCGTTCCAAACTATTTTTTGCAAGGTGCAATAGCTTCAATGCAATCTCAATACTGAAAAGTGACCGTATACCCTCCAGGCGGGAATTCATTATTGCTGCTTTTGCTGCTAATTCTGTCGTCGGCACCGTGGATGTTACAGGAGTAGATGCTCGGCTGATATCAATTCCGGGCACTGGTGTGCCCGAACGTGAAGGGGCCTGATCCTGAATAACTAAATTTGCTGTTGTCACCTCCAACGACTTGTTATTCGATGAGCCCGTTATTATACCAAACGGTGCTAACGGAATCGCCTGTACAGGCATTAAAATCACTTTTTTGAATGTCGATAGAAAATCTCGTTTATCCGCTTCTCGATTTATGCCGCTCATTAGCAGAGAGACTGTTGCAGCGTCCGCCTCCGTAACCTTGGGGGTTTTCCTCGTCAGCAATGCGTGGCCGCGAATATTATGGCCCAAGTAAATACCTTCTCATTCCACTCATCAACCTCCCCTGTGGCGTTTTTCTTGAAATGATCCAATTCCTCTTGGAGATATAAATCCACATGAGGCTCAAACACCCTAGCCATGATTTGCCATACACTTTTCCTGAACTGCTCCTCCGTGCCTGATTGCTTTGGTCGTGCTACAGAAACCGAAAATTGCCGCAGTTGTTGAAAAAGCCCCCCTACCGCTTGTAGGTACAACTCGCCATCCCGCTCATGTGCTTCGTCAAGGATTGGGGTGACATATTCTCCTATGACATCTTCGGAAACTCGTTCAAGAAATGGTATCATGACATTGACGGTTTCTGGGAATACCCGATCAATCACATTGGCTTGCTCGTTTATAAGGGTCGAGAGACGTGTGAAGAACTCAAGTACCGGTTGTGTTGTGAACTCTCCTAGTGCACCCGCACTTTCGAATCTAGTCAGCGTGTGACAATCACAGGTCCCAGGTGGAGTTCGCGTACTCAAAGCAGTCCATTGGGTTTCCCAGTCGTTCTCTTTCAAACATGACAGGGTGCTTCTGCACAAACAGCTGGATTGCCGCCTGACCTCCATTCAGGTGAATGAGGACTTGCGCATAACGCTTCATCCGACCATCAATGTCTTGCGCCTCGTAACCACTTTTACACTCCTGCAATTAGAATCTCGCTTCGTATTGGGCCCTTTGCATGCTCAAGGAAATCAACATACCCCTCAAACTCCCTCAGTGCTGCATTCTCAAATATACTGGTCATAGACTCTAAACGATCCAGCCTATCCCTCCAGCCCTGGCTTGAATCCGCTTTTGCAAAGATCTTGAGTTGTGCCAGCATTATTGCCTGCTCCTCCGGCTCCCTAAACTGCCTGAATAATATAGGGTCGGTATGTGTCCGAGCCTTTGCCAGGTTGAAATATAGAGGCGCAAGCATCCCATATATCTTCCCAAACTCATATCGTGCATATCCTCTCGCGGAGACGATATTATCAAAAACCGCCAGTATCGACCCCGGTCCCTGTATTGGCGGTGGTGAGGACTGCGCAAGTGCTGGAGTAGCCATTAATATCAAACTCGGCGAACTAGCTGACTGGATCATTATGCCAGGGGGAAGAGCCTTCGTATTCCTCTCCTTTTCAAACTCCAGCTTCCTCCTTTCCTCTTCCTGCTGAACCGCCTTTTGCCTCCTCTCCTCCTCACCAACATCGAATATCGTCATACTGTCGGGCCGTGCCCTTCCGTTACTCCCCAAGCCCTGTGGGCCGGCTACACTGGTGGGCCGTTTCTTGTCTATCTCTGCTTTCCGCGCAGCCATGGCCTTCTCGTACCGTTGTCTCGCCTCTTCTTCATTCCAAATTCCCATATCTTTAAGCTTTTTTATCCATCGGGAATCATCGTACACCATCTCCTTTAATCGCCGGGAACATTTTGCAAAGTTCATGAGATCCGAGACTGGTAGATAGTCCAATAGTTTCTGTATAAGCTCTACACAAGTAGCTGTCAGCACCTAACTACGAATTGACCTAAACTTCGCGGGGGTATACCAAGTGGCAGTACTGGCTTTCCAGAATGTATCATCGCCGTTGCATGTAGCGGGCCCATAATGTCCCGCCGGATGTGCTGCGATGGCATAGAAGTTCTCTGTGGCCCTCGACTGAGAGAGGGCGTTGGCCTCGACTTCATCGTTAGGGTCCCCCGTTCCCCTCAACGCCTCTGGGAGATTTGTGTGAGGAAGTGTCAAGGACGAGCGGAGGTTTGACAGCTCCCTAAGCTCCTATCGTTGTAAGGAATTCAAGCCTGGCTGCAGCTGTCACGGGCTTCAGTCTGGTCGAGCCCCATATATGCATGCGTTGACGGCGTTGACGAGAGGCCCCGAATATTTAATTTACATGAGCTTCAGGAACATGAAAGGTGCACCACAAAATCACCGCTGTCGTTTAACCTTCGTAGGTACCGTATGTATGTATGTATGTATGTATGTATGTATGTATGTATGAGCATTGTACCTCCTTGGAAATGATGTATCCAACATCGCTAGAGTGGGGGGCAGCTTTAATACGCATCTGGTTGGTTCCCGTCGTATTACCAGTATTACCGCCGTTATATAGATGTACACTACAGAGCCGAAATTATATACGGTATGAAAGAGATTTCGAGATCAAAAGATGGAGTATATTCCCGACTGTACTTAGATGCAAGCGTGAATGTGCTTAAAAGCGATAAGCCCGAATAAGCAATTATCACCTGTCCGATGAAAATAAAAAAGAAAATGCCTATATGCTCCAAGTACCCTATGATGTGATATGAAGATATTGTTGTACAGTAGTGGTGCCAACAGAGGCCCTCATCCACGTATATCCAAGTTGACAGTCTGCTTTTCGTGCCAACCAGACTGCATTTTTCGCCACACCCTTCTTGCCGACCTTTAACGCCAGACTGCTACTGTCGCCCACATCATGCTCTAGCCGAAGTGGAACAATGTTTGCTTCTGCTTCCCTTTCTTCTTCTTCCCGCTGCCAGCTTCTTCGAGATCTGCCTCAACCTCCGTCAAACTGACATCATTGCTCTGCGGTGCCGTCCAGGCATTCACTGTACCCCGTCCACCACTTACCCCATTCCGTATGACCGGGCCAAAGCTATGCATCGGTGGTTTCGCTGGCAAAGAAGGAAACTCCGCAGCGGAAGGCATTGGTTTCGTGTTATGGACAGAAGATTCGGGGGAGCCATATGACATTGATACAGGTGTAGTCACAATGGTATGGACTGGCTGAACGGGCCTGTTTGCAACGGTGGGAGATACCCAAGGAGAACTTGCCGGTGTAGAAGACGCACGGCTGGTAGATGGCAGCGCTGGACCAGCTAATGGGGACGCCGCAGTCCCCCAGGCCCCTTGTCGTGCGCTTCGTGCCGAAGGTGTGGTAGAGGACTTAATCTTTAGCACGCGAGCACCGACAGTGGATGGGGTGGAGGCCCCACTCCCGGTGAATGGAGGGTAATCCTCATTCTACACAAGTAACAAATGTTAAATTAAGCCATCCAAAGGATAAGGGTACCAAACTAGAGTATTTACGTACCACGGCCTTCCAGCTATTCCAAGCAGTTAATAACCCAGTCCTCTTATTTTCGTCATCATAAAGCTCGGCAAGAGCTCTGATCAAGATGCCAAGCTCATTTGCGTTCGTATCAAAGAGATTCCAAAACTACCACTAGCATTAGCATAACTCTTTGGCAGGATTCTGAATTCTGAATTCGGTAGTGTGAGGAAGGTGTACCGAATCGCAAGTTTCTCGTGCGGTTTGAACACCAGTTCGATACTCGCTAACATAAGTCCTGAACGTGTCAAGCTTCTTCGCATCATGTTTAAGCATCGCCGAAGCACGCTCGACAACTGCCACGTGACGACTAATTCTATAAATTAAGATTTTACGATGTGAAAAAGGGTATAAGCTCGTACTCACCTTTTCTTGTTGTCATCAACGTCCGCTGGTGTCCTTGGCTGGGCCGTTTGAGACGGTTGGACTGGTCGGGGTGCTGAATAGTATTAGCTGGGACTCTCACTGGTTATGCCTCTGCGAGGGGTAGTGCAACCAGACTACTGGTTATGTTGCTGGAATACTTACAAGCGCGCAACCGAGAAAGCTGGGCGGGTGAGCCATTTAGTGGTAGAAACTGTGTGGGCCCCACCAGAGGGAATGTCACTGCAGCAGGAGCGGTTACTGGTGGTCGAACTGGTGGAGCAGCAGCCGCAGTTGAAGACTGAGTAGCACTCAAAGGTGGAAACGCAGAGAGGGCAGTGATGGTTGCCCTGACCGCTGGTATAGTAGCTGTTTGGACTGGTACAGGCCTCGAGACATGCGCTGGTGTGGGTTGGGCTGCAATAGCAGGACCGTTGACTTGCGTCAACTGGCCACCGAAAGTTCGTGAAGTTGTTGATTGCGAGCTTTGTACTGCTAAAGTCCGCTGATATGCCAACTCGTCTCTCCGTAATGGTGGTTCTGTTCTTGCCGGAAGAAGCTCAGCGTTTGGGTCCCGACCACGACCCCGGCCTCGGCCCTGCTGAGATATTTCGAATTGAGCCATATCTATTCTCCGAGCATCCCTCTTGGCAGCCTTCGATAAGCCGTGAGGATGAACCTCCAGCTGATGAGCTTTCAGATCCACATCTGATTCAAAGACAATGAATTTCTTCTCAAGGCAATCTTGTTCTGGGCACATGAGATGTTCCTTCTGGAAGTGCACAACTAAGGCATCGTAATCCAGGTAATATTGCTGGTTCTGAGAATAATTTTGTCGATCACAAATGAAACAACGCTCGTGTGCTTCTCTACAGTGGTTGTAAAGTTCATCGCTGCTGTAGAACCTCTCCCGACAGAAGCCACACTCTGGATGACCCTTGAAACCACTCTGATCAGCGGAGCCTGGCGCATCGTCGCCCTCTCTCTCATGCTTCCTCAGTTGCTGAAAAGTGAAGAGGGCATGCTCATGTGTAAAAACTTTCTTATTTCGAGTACACAAACGGCTGTCAGATATTTTGATTAGATTATACCCATCACAGAGTACTAGTTGAAACTGAATAATACCATAGGACCCTATCATGAGCACCTTTGACGTGGCCATGCAAATTTTTCCATGACAAGCAGGCGACATCACAGCTCGGTTCCGGACAATTGTATCTCAGAATGAGAACAGTGTCATCGTGAATAGCAGCAGTTGCATATTTGATACCCAAGTTCGTATCCGTCTTCGCAATAGATGAATTATCGTACTCTTCGTATTTCTTTGCTTCATCTAGTGCGAAAATCACATTTTCAGACTCCGTCTGCGAACATATCCTCAGTTAGCTTGTTTCAATCGAAGTAGAAACAGGTATTTTACCCTACAGTGTGCGCAAGTTTTAACTCCGTAAAGAGCTCGCATCCGGAGGGAGCATATATGGCAGGTTGAGTGGCCACATGGCGCAATTGAGTGGTACACCACGGGGTTGGCGCAAATGAAGCACACCGACTCCTCTGCATCTCCATCCACAGTTTCGCCCTCCTTTGGTGAACAAGAGACGTTCAATGCCCTAAGAGGCGTTTGAAGTGCGCTTGAAGGGTCAGGGTCCCGTACATCTGCCCCTCTACCTCTACCCCTACTCCCCCGCCCTCTCCCACCTTCCCCACCTCTCCGCCCAAAACCTCTTCCCCTACGGCCTCCACGTTCTTCTCTGTGCTGTCCCCTCCCCTCTCCGTCCCCACTTAACCGTGCCGCTCTGTCTTGAGTGTTTTGTAGTGCCGACTCAGTTGTTACTAAAGCCATTGCAGCCTTAGGTCTAGCTTCTCCCTTCAGATACAGGACAGTCCGATATGATTGATATGTAAGTGTACCGAATCTGCTGCCGCTCACCGGCTTTCAGGAGGTTTGTGGGTTCTTTTTTGGTCTATGGTGCCACCGGTTGCGTGGAAGACTGTTCTCGATATATGGTGAACGTGACTAAGAACCTTAGCAAGGTACCTCATGAGTGGTCTATGACAGAGCTTAAGCTTGTGTATGCGTATGCGTATGCGTATGCTAATGCTATGCTATGCACTACAGATTTAACTTTATTTCTGCCCTTATAAAGTCCTTATATGTTGCCCACGTGTGTCAACAGCGGGAGTCACGAGAATTGACGTTGTGTGCAGATATTACCCAATTGAATCCTCAGTCCCAAAGATAGATCTATAAAGTCATTCCAGTCATACAATGATATGCCGTTAAATCCCCAACAGTGCTCCAATACAGAATGACCTTTAAACCCCCACTCGCCCATAATGTGCAATCAAAAAAGGGAAGATGTTGACGATAGTAGTTCAGTCCTCAATGTAGCCGCATAGGTCTAATTTCTAAGTACTTCCCGTTTCTTCGGTCTTTTTTGGTAACGGGAATATGTGGTTTGATAACACTGTTTGTTCATATTAACACCCGAGTTGAGTGTCCTCAAAGCTTTCAAGTGCTCACCTTTGTTCATCGTGAACATATGGACTCTAGCGGCTCCGTTAAAAACTCGCTTCATTGATTCATCACAAATAATATATCTTTTATCTGTCGGGTCTTGTAGGCCGTTTTCCTTCACATAGGCCCAAATGCTTTTCACGCACTCTGGTCGAGAACACTTTCGTAATCGCGTCAGAATGAACTCTACAGATGGTATTCCTAGCCTACTTACCTCGGACTTGCCAATGAGCCCACTGAGAGCTTCAGACAATTGCATAGGCGCCTTTGGCGGGATATTTGTTAGCACTGTTGATTGCGGCCAGGGGTGAGGTTAATGCTCACATTAAATGGATTGCTCCTATTAATGGTCCTTTTCTTTTTCTCCGGCTCTCCATTCCCATCAGCTGATAAGTCAGAGTTAATCTCAGCTTTACCTTTCTTGACAACTTTCTTCTTGGGCGCCGACTTCTTCTTCTGCGAGGCGGATCCCGATCGAGAGGGCCGCCCAGCATTAAGCTCTTCATGAAGTTTCGCAGCCAACTTAGCATCCTTATCTAAATTAAGTTTCCTTTTGCTCGATGTTTCCTCCGTCTTAGTGGTGCCATTGGAGGAAGGCATTGAGAAAGCTGGTGAATCCGGACCAGAGTGGCCATCATCTGTTGTAGCAGATTCTTCCTTAATTTCCTTTTTCACTGTATCATCGCTATCTTTCTCGTGAAGTATCTCATCGAATCTCTCTGTGATTAGGCTTTTGATCTCGGTCTACTGAAGGTCAATTACACCATAGTCTTCAAGATACCACGGTGTTCGCTGGTAAGTGCCCGTAAACACACCTTTACGAAGTCTAGATCATACCCAGCTTTCTCTTGGAGATGTGCTCGGACAGTGCGCAAGGTTATTGTAGTGAGGTCAGAGCTTCTTAGGAAGTCATCGATGATGCGTGTGAACTTGGCAGCTGTCAGTGTACCATAACTCTGATACGTTGGAATCTTCAATTGAAAGGCAATTATGCAAACTTACGGCTTTCCTTTGATCTGAGTTTACTTTGAGAGAGACAGATGTTAGCACAAAATACAAGCCGCTGAATGGAACACCTCATAGAGCGTATGGGCCTTTAACGAACCTGTAGCCATATTTCTTGAACGAGATCCTTGTAGATACAAGGAAGTCCTGGAAAACCGAGACCAATAGTTTTGCTCAGATTGGGTATAAGAGGGTATATGGGAGGAGAACTGGGATGAAAATGTCAAACGAGATAAAGTAGAAGAGAAGCGATTTCGGTACAGCTTGAACTAGGAGGCCAAGTTTGCTCAGGCCGGAGCTGATGCAGGAGGGTCTAGGGAAAGTCGTAGCTAGAGCTAGATGTAGGGCGTATACGTGCAGGCTACAAGCTCTCGGGATTGATGCGAAGATCCAGATGTCGAACTGCACGCTTGCAGACTTGGCCGACGCCTGCGTGCTGTAAGTTTGGTATCGTATTTGAGAATGAGGAGTTTTGTGGCATGTACTATTAGTTGTTAGTAAATAACAATATTAATCGATAACACTGGAGCTCAACCTTCAATGCAGGGCGAGTATGTAAATCCGCTGTGTATTGAGGTATATTGAGGCTATCCAATGGAGAGGTCTTATGCTCAGGTATGTCCCCGACAATCGCAAGGATAGGAATATGGTGATCAATATCAATGGTCTGCTGTAATTGTAATAATAAATACCTGTCTGCAGTAGTTATAACGAGCAGACGACCTAGGTCTCCAGTCTCGTGACAGGAACTTATGCCAAGCTATCATTTCAAGGGACCAAGCTCAAAAGTTGGTGCATAGAAAGTTTGGACTGTCTTTTGAACTCTTGGCATGCACCAATAACCCTCAACCAACAGTGGACATTTTGCACTCCCAAACCATCAAGCTACAGCATTCTTTCATACTGGGATCGCACCCAGATAATATCAAACATGGCTCCCCAATTTCTTGACACCGAAGATAAATATGATGACGAGGATATCGACTTCTCTGGTGAGACTCACAACAACATGGATAGGAGGTGGGGTGAGTGGAGCGAGCCTTGGTACTGACCTTCTTCCTTCAGACCTTAAGGAACAATATGATGTACGATTGGAGGAAGGTCTTGATGCATTCGTAGTTGTCGATGGATTGCCATCCGTCACAGAGGCAATAAAGCCAAAGCTGGTCAAAGTCTTGCTAAAGAAGTTGTCCGAGGTCGGAAGGACCAATGCAGATGCTATTTTCATGCCCTTGAATGATGAGACCAAGAAGACGGAAGGGTAAGTTGCCATATTCATCTTGTCATTAAAGTCACTAATTCGTTGTAGCTATGCTTTCGTAGAATATGAGACCCCAGAGCAAGCCTTGGCAGCCTGCAAAAAACTCAACGCCTTTGCTTTGGACAAAGCCCACACCATCTACATCAACAAGCTCACAGATATTGAACGTTTTGGACGGGAGGGCCGCATCGATGAAACCTACCACGCTCCTGAGGTTGAGCCATTTGTTGAACAGGAACACCTTCGTTCGTGGCTTAGCGACCCAAACTGCCGTGACCAGTTCTGCCTCTACCGTGGTGATATGGTTGGAGTGTTCTGGAACAAGAAGAAGGATCAGCCAGAATCTGTTGTCGATCGTAGCCACTGGACAGAGTCATTTGTACAATGGTCTCCACTGGGTACTTTCCTGACCTCGATTCACCAGTTGGGAGTGCAACTATGGGGTGGCCCTTCTTGGAAGCGTATCATGCGTTTTTACCATCCATATGTCAATCTGATTGACTTCTCTCCTGACGAGAAGTACCTGGTCACTTGGTCAAACAAGCCCATTTCAGTAGTTGAGGGTAACCCCACTCTCGGGCCAGAGGAGGAAGGCAAGCAGTTCTTGATATGGGACATCAAGACCGGTACATTACTTCGGTCTTTTGCAGCAATCGAGACCCCTGATGCTCAGCCAGAGGAACAGAAGGTAGATAAAGCGGCTCCTGTTAAAAGGAAAATTCACTGGCCAATCTTCAAGTGGTCGGCGGATTCCAAGTATGTCGCCAGAGTCAGGCCTGGGCAATCGATTGATGTTTACGAAACCCCTGAAATGGGCCTTCTAGACAAGAAAGCTATCCGAATTGATGGCGTCGTTGATTTCGAATGGGCACCAGCGATCCCTACAGCTGGAGGAAAGAAAACTCCAGAACAGATGCTCTGTTACTGGACTCCGGAGATGGGCAATCAAACTGCCAGAGTATCCCTAATGAATATCCCCTCAAAGACCATTGCCCGTCAACGAAACCTAGTTAACGTTATCGACGCCAGATTACATTGGCAAAATGAGGGTAAATATCTTTGTGTGAAAGTGGATCGTCACGCTAAGACCAACAAAAAGGCGACCTCTACCAACCTTGAGTTTTTCCGTGTTGCAGAGAAGGATATTCCCGTTGAGGTCGTGGAGATAAAGGAAATGGTTGTCAATTTCGCTTGGGAACCAAAAGGGGACCGGTTCGTCCTGATCACAGCTGGAGAGCCTGTCGCAGGCGCGGCAGTTCAAACGCCTAAGACGTCTGTATCATTCTATTGTCCCGAGAAAATCAAGACTGGTGTCGGTAAATTCCGCTTGATCCGCACTTACGAGAAGAGGAACAGCAATGCTATCTATTGGTCGCCTAAGGGGCGATTTGTCGTTGTCGCTACTGTCCACTCCCAGCAAGGAGCCGATTTGGAATTTTACGATTTCGATTTCGAGGGAGAGAGAAAGCAATCAGAGAAAGATCTCACTGCCAACCTACAGCTCATGGGAACGGCCGATCATTATGGTGTTACAGATGTTGATTGGGATCCTACTGGGCGTTACGTCGTGTCGAGTGTTAGCATGTGGAAGCATATGGTAAGCTATAAATTTTATACGACAGCTCAACAACAGATGCTAATGTTTTAATAGATGGAAAATGGTTATCATATTTGGGATTTCAAGGGAACATCGCTGCTTGAAGAGCATGTCGATCGCTTCAAGCAATTCCTCTGGCGACCACGGCCCCCTACAATGCTCTCTAAGGAAGAGCAGAAGGAAATTCGCAAGAGGCTCCGTGAATACAGCAAGGTCTTTGATGAAGAAGATTTGTATGAAGCCGAGTCTGCGAATAAAGAGGTTATCGACAAGAGGAAGAGGCAGCTTGATGAATGGCTGGCATGGCGGGAGAAAGTTGAGAAGCAACTGCGAGAAGAGAGAGCAAAGGAGGGTCTTCCAGAAGACCCTAGGGAGGAGTCCTGGGCTGGAGAAGAAGAAGGGGATACCGTTATTGAGGAAATCAGGGAAGAGGTAATTTCGGAACATGAAGAGGAGGTGATGTAGGCGATGTACTTGCCGTTCTTACAGGTGATCACCTATGTATTAGATAGGGTATAATACGACGCTGGTACTTGATCCTGCTCAGAGATAGATCCTGTTGTAGAAAAAATGTAGACGGGTCCCGTAAATGAATGCCGACACACTGGTATCCGGTACGAGAGGGGTCGGCACGGCTTATCGCGATCGTGATGCCAGTCTGCTTTCGATCCCTGCCCAACAACATCAGCTGCAGCTGCTACCAGCTGGGAGCTTCTCACCCAGTACACTGCATGATATAGACACCAACATTCTGCCAAAGTTCCTCAGGCACTCCCGGGCTCGAAGTACCTTTGCTCCGGTAAGCATCACTTCTGCGACCATCCTCCTAGCAGCACTCTATGTAAGCACCTGGAGCATTTATAGAATTTGTAGCATTTGTATTCCGGAAAAATAAAATATGACATTGCACCCGTGATTACATCCATTACGTTATACATCTCCGTATATAGCATGCTTTCCGACAGACTTGCCGTGCCGTTGGCAGGGAAGCAAGAACACGTCCCTACCCGCCTTGGGCCCACCCAGCCTACGAAATTAGAAAATTAGAAAAATCTCAGTTGATTATTCGGCGACCTAAACTCAGTCCCCGTTCTCTTCTCCGATCGACTAGCAACCTTCAGGCGTGTTACTCTACCCTAGCCTTGAAAGCGAACCCCTGTCACGAGGAGGTTCGGAACATCGCCACAGAAGCTGGTGATACGGGATTCAAATCTCTCTAGCATGCCCTTATATGTTCGCCGTATGGCGGTCGATGGGCCAAGCAAAGCTAGGAAGGCCTTGCAGGTTATGACAAGCCGTTCAGGGCTCATATTCGTCAAAGAAGGGGATAAAGGGGAGCTCCCCTTATACATCGATGGGGAGTTGTGAGCGGATAGCCAGCTGAATGACATGCCGGCTGGGTCTTCGATGCTCCACGTTCACATCCATCAGAGGGACATATATAAGCTATACGTACCCTGAGCCCAGCTTCTCAACAGCCATCCGAGACCCTGCCCCGACCCCATTCGTTCAGTTCATATACATATATTCCCAATTATCCATCTTGAGAGTCCGCTTCACACGCTGCAGGGCCCCCCGCACATAAGCAAAGTTAGACTGTCCAATAATTACCCTCACGATGCCTGCCGCACCCTACGGTACGAATGATGGTGGAGAGCTTTACGGAGTGGTATGTGCTTCACAATTGTGCCTCATACCTACAGTGCAGACTGACCTATTATGCTCTAGGTTAGCCATGGTGTGTGCTATTCTGGCCGTCTTTACTTAATCTTTTTAATACTTACACAACTAGACAGGCCGAGGGGGAGCTGGAAATATAGGCGAAGACATCACTGAGCCAGAGAGCGAGGCATTCCCACATCTCACTAGTCCTGTCTACACAACTGGTAAGGTACTCTACGTCTGATGTTGACTCCATCCATGTTAACGGAGATAAAAGGTCGTGGCAGAACGGGAAATATGGCGCTGAACGATCCAAAGCATCCAGAGTATGCTCGCGCAGCCCATGATGTCGAGCTCCCCACACCTCACCCTTCCTGCACAGATTTTCATGGCGGCCGCGATGGTGCAGGCAATGTGTATCATCCGGGTGAAGAGGAGTCCATGGCAGCTAAGCTCAGGGAAGAGGAGGAGAAGAACACCAAAACAAGGCCTCCTCCGGTGGACCATAGCAAGATCGACTACCGTGGCTGGGCTGACAAAGGCAAGGATCTATTATTTGGGAGGAGTAAGAACAATCGCTGAAGGCAGCTAATGGAGATGCATTAATTCAGTTCACCCTCAGGTCACGTAAGAAAGGGCTACGGGATCCTTGGTCGAGGTTGACCATAAACCCCTCTTCCCTTACTTTTCATCAAAGCTTTTGGCAAAGTGGAAGCAACTTGACCACAGATTAACGAAGTGAAAGAGAGCTCTAAATGGATTCAATGGGTTGGGTGATGGTTTGTGGTGACATCAGATTTTCTGGGTTTTTTTGGTTCATTGCTTTTAGTATATCCCCTGCTGCAGGTTTTGATTTTTTGTCTGCTTTTTCTTGTCTTATTTGCATTTTGGGTCTGTTTGGGCGGTGAAACAAGGATTTCCTTTTTCAACATCAAATATCAATCTAGAAGTTAATTTCGGGCATGTCGCCACATCGACCTTGTTCTTAACGTAGCATGGGGGAGATATCACATCAAGCTACTATTTCACATATAACCAGTCGGAGGGCGTCGCTTTCATCCACATAATCGGGATTACATATATCCACTGCCTGACTGCACTAAACGCTTACCACAAATATCGCATCAACCTTATATCCCACAACATAGTTAACCATATCCCTCAGTCGTGCAGTAAAGGACATACATGAAGCATATGTATGCCCATCATTGAAAATCCTCAAGTCCTCCCGGCAGCAAAATACGAGGGCCCGAATCAGGCGTGCATGGAAGCAGGACAGGAAGTGTGAATTGATTGAAATGGGACGATAGCATGTTGTATGATCCTTCCCAGGGAATGGCGTAGGATCTAAGGAGCCAGCAGTCAGGGGCCTTCGACGGTATGTCAGGGTATCCTGTCCCTTACAGCAACATGCACGAAATTTGGACATACACATGAATTTAGTTCTCTCACGGCTGTTGACTGCCAGGCAATGCTCACGGTGTTTGGGCTGGATAGAAATAATCGGAACCAAGACATACAAGTATGCCTTGAGAGCTCAACTTTGCTCTCCCATAAAATATTACGATCTATCCATCGTTTGACTACAGACTACATCGAGAGTTTACTGTCGAACAACATATTGAGAACTTAGGGCCTTCAATAGAACCACGAATTTCCCTTCTGTATGGATCGGCAGAAGCCCTGGGATGATGAATTTAGGTACAGAGTACCTAAGCGTATCATAGCACACCCTGCTCGAATATAACCAAAATTCTCAGACTTCGAGGTATCTGAATTCCTTTTTTTCTACCTACGAGATGTTCGTGTTCTGCTGCGGTGATAACACCCTCATCCCGCTTTATTGATATAACTTAAACGACACTAATATACATTACATATACAATCACGGGCCTAACGCATCAGGAGACTTTACACGCAAATGGGCCCATAAAATTGCATACCAGGTACAGCATCTCGGGTCCAACCAAAATGACATTTGAAGTGTTTCCACCGCCCAAGGCGTTGGGCCTCGGGATCCCCCCCAGGTCCTGCAGTTACCCCCAACCTTTGTTTCAAGAAAATTTTCCCCGGAAATGGCTATTTGAATGCAACCTGGCTTTTTGGTTTGAGAACTTTAATTAGCACCAAGTGTTTTGAGATTGATAAACGATGGAACGGCTAGCCGGTGATTGTATTGTTCCAACATACTTCCTTCTTCTGAGTAGATTAATGCTTTAACATAACTTTTGCTTTCGAGTTCAATCAACGGCGGCTTTACGACTTTCTGGTTTGCTAGATGTCATTTTTGGGGGTTATCCACCAAAAAGACCTCTCTGAGGAGGGGAATTCATAAAGGATGGTACATACGTCACACCCACAGGCACCATGGCGCCATGTTCGCGTGCACCGGAAAAAAAGGAATTCTGACACTGTGAAATGGATGATCAGTGGAGAAACCTCCTGTGGGGGCTCGGTACTCTATGGGAAACAGACCACGGATGCATCCCGAAGGCAATCTCGGAGGTGAGCAATGAGTCCCATGTCAACCCCGCTCAGTGATAACTTCCAGGCGTCCTACAAGATGGTGTAGTCTGGCGAGAGGTCGTGCAACCAACCTATCACCCTCTCCACTAATGACAACAACTAATCACAGTGTCGGTACTTAAGTACAAACGACTGCATGAGAGATAATATATTTCGCCAGCTCTGCCGTGGTATTGGATAAAGCCCGCTTGCCTGCAGCAATATATTGGCGGTCATATGTATTTTTTCCTAGTATTAACAGAAAGAAACCGCCTGCATGCGCGCTACACTTCTGTGTCAGGAGGTACCAGTATGCGGTGCATGTATATATGCGAGGGTCGACGTCAGCCACGAATGCATGTACACTATCAATATTTTCCAAAGTTTTCAACTTCTCCAGCGATGGGATATCATGCCGGTAAGAAGAGTATATGCACAATTTCGGGAGGAGTCGCCCAGTCTGGCTCGAGTAAGTACCTCATTCAGCCTTGCATATCCGTTGTTTATTTACTTCGGCTAAGGCGCCTAGGCCTTGGGCACTACATTAAGTAGATAAGTATTCAGCGGTCCCTTCTTACCATCACCAATGATACTAAATAGTCTCATGCCAGATACTAAATACAGGGCTCATCTGCCATTTCATACTTTAGTCAGACCCAAGTTTTTCACACAATTATATTAAATTTAATAATTCTGTCTACACATGCGTATATGTAGCTAGTAGTCTGGTTGCGCAGACAGAGATCGGTTATTAGCTAAGAATCATCACTGGTCTTTAAAATATGGATTATGATTGGTGGCTGTGGGAGGGGAGTTTAATGCAAAGAACTCTCAAGAAGTCAAGATGTTCATTGTTACTTGGTAATAATAGCAAGTAAAGTGCACAGGTTTTGGTAAGGCAACCATTGGCTGCAAAAGCGAACTGTTACGAGCGTAGAAACTAACTATACCTGTGCCCCTACCTATCTGCTCTAGGTACAACCATCCATAACGGGCTGTCTTATTAAACATTTGTTGGGATCGAATTATTTTCATTATTTGATAAGGGAGGGGTGGAAACCAAGTTTTTCCCCCGTTCCTTTGTTCTGTGATTAGATTATTACGGTGTGCGATAACGGTGTGTGTCAACCAGACTATAACGGCCGGGGCGGAGCCCTGCAGCGCTGCAGGTTGCGGAATGGAAAGTATTGAGTCTAAAGTGCAGCTGGGTAATTATGAAAAAAATAATACATCCCCCTCTAACTTATATTATTTAATTATTGTCCCGCATGGATTGGATTCTCCAAGTACAGAATGTCCACGTTCTATCAATAGGTTTACCAGTACCATACCCGGTACTATATCCTAGTATAATTCCGGTTGTCAATTGCCACATTGGCCAACGTCATGTTGACAGGGGCATAGATCCTGCTCTGATCAAAGCAATAGTAACCCATTCGAACAATCACAGTAGTCCAAACGACCCACATTCTAGCTAATACATATCTGGCTCGTTCCGGAACGAGAAATATATTAGAGAAGGAACTTGAGTACGTGCTAAGTACATCTGCATTGGCTTGCTGCTCAGAGGTCGTTGTGCCAACCAGACTAGCTGCGTGCTAACGCATGGCAAAGTACATAGTAATCATCGTCGTTGAACTTGCGTAGGTAGCTGTTGTCTGTTTATCAATCAATCGATAAGCTCTCCAGCTCGGCAGCTGGTGTATGACCACGACAGGCGGGAGATAAGCAGCCAGTCCGCTGTTAGAAATTGGTTCCTTGATTAAGGCTAATTAAGGCATCTTTCTCAAGCAAAATTGGGCTGCAACGCCGAGCGCAAGGGTACAGTAAGGGAATAAGGCAAGGTCCATGAGAGGTCGAATTGTAGATTAGACTGATCGTACAGGCGGAGCAGTGTGCACTCATCACACAGTTCAGTCCTTCGAAGCCAGTGGCGCTCTAGACCAGCGGGCCCTTATTTGGCGGTACTTACCTCAAGGATTCAGTCTTTGTCAGCTGCGGTCTATGTCGTGCAGTTATCTAGGTCTTCGATGCAAGTGTTTTTGTACAAGTGAATGTGTAGACGATGCTTTTGACAACTTTGAAAGCACATGTACAGTGTATCTCGTAGTTCGGTTGGCAGATCAGACTACCTACGGTCTCGTGGCCTAGGTACATCTTGAACTGGGCACCTATGGGTAGCCAACCCCCAACGTTCGTTATAAATGACTGTAGATTCTTTTCCTTAAACAGCCTTGCAGCAATTGGTGGTGCCAATTCCGTCTTCCCTGACCCCGGTAAGTCCCTACCAGAGCTCGATTCGAACTTGTACTCCAGACTACCTGGTCTCAGGCCAGAGCTGGGAAAATAGATTAGCTGTCCATATTGCGACGCAGCTGCCCTTGGCAATTCTCAACCTTAACTTCGGTGTGTCCCCCCTTTGACTTCGATATATGCAATGTAATGCACCCCACCCCAACGCATACATACCACCAGCTCCGTCAATTGTTCAGGTCCCCAAATATCCATATATCCTCGCTTCGATCACTACTGTCATTGCCTTGCCGTTCCTAGCACATTGCCCTCTTTATAATTTTGTTGCTTCGTTCTTTCTTGGCTTTTCACTTGGTCCAACCTTTTCGTGTTCATTCTGTCGCGATACAAAAAAAAGGATTGTCATACCTTACCACCCCTCCCACCCTCAGAGGATACTCCCTCCCCACATACTGCATTCGATCTTTTACACGAGACTTATGCGCTGTTCATAGCGCCTCCATCATCGTCCTCCATCATCGTACTTCGAAGACGCATCCTTCCAGTGGTCCTTTACTCCAGGCCACTTACTTATCTCACAGCATAGCTTCACTGTGTGCGAGTTACTAGCCTCAGTTCCGGAAACCAACCAGATTATTAGCAGTTATTGAAAGGTGTGTTAGTTGCCAGGGAGTCTAAAAATTAGACTAAGGACGTTAGAAAAGGGCAGCGTTTCCGACCTGCAAGAAGGATATCTCACTCGCTCGAGGCTCTTCAGCAGAAGTATATAGGGTGTCAACGGTCTCTGGACGAATAGTTTATCATAACTGAAGCGGCTGCACCCCCCAAGGCTGTTGGGATCAAGCAATCCTTAGACGCTATTCGGGGCGATCTAAACGTAGGGTCCAAACAATCCTCCCATTCCGGAATTCGTTTGCCTGGATTTTTGGGTGCAAGACCGGACATATATAATGTATTTGGCGCACACGCACACGCACCCATCCCATCAGGGCCATGTCGACTCGAGGCATCATGGCATTCCTCCTAGTCTCGGGAATATCCCCCCATCCTTACCATTGACACGTAACCTCTCCACTGGGTCATCACCCTCACATCTGAATTCAGGACCTTCGACCGCACTCATGCCCCAAGGGCCACCTATGCCTACCCCACCATCGCAGTCATGTCGGATGGACGGGCGGATATACAGTCTCGAGGTGAACCAGCAGCCGATACGGGCACGAATGTGTGGATTTGGGGATAAGGTGAGGAAAGCCCGCAAAAGAGTTAGGAGAATAAAGCTGACGGGATTTTGCAGGATCGACGTCCAATTACCCCCCCTCCATGCGTTAGACTGGTTGTGAAGGATGCCACGACGGGAAAGGAAGTTGATATTAAGTAAGGTTCCCGTCCCAGCCTGGGCGTGTAAGCTTAAGCTAATACCTTCGTCACTCCAGTGAGGTCGACACATCTTTCTACGTCCTTACCGTCGACCTGTGGTCCGCAGACGCGACGAGAGAAGTAAATCTTGTCCGACATTCGGCTACCTCACCCTCAATATCAGCAGCTACCTCGTCTTCATATCCTCCTCCTCCGCCAACTCCACCACCTCTCCCTCACCTCCACCCCCATCAATATCAGCAACATTCAGGATACCCTCCTCATCAACAGCAGCAGCCGCCAAACCAATACTACCCTGGGCCAAATGGATACTACAATCCTGCCCCACCACAGCCGTATTATTCAAATATGCAGGCTCCACCAACTCAGGCCCAACTGCCGCCCCATGCACCCTCTGGAATGTTCACAAGAAACCTGATTGGAAGTCTGAGTGCAAGTGCTTTCAAGCTGACGGATCCTGATAATAAGATTGGTGTCTGGTTCATTCTCCAAGATCTTTCGGTGAGAACCGAGGGATCCTTCAGGTATGAGCATCTTTAATATGGGAGAAGACTGGCAGCTAACTGCTGTCTCTAGGCTCAAGATGAACTTCGTCAATGTCGGGGACGGGACAGGACTGAATACTGGTGTTGCACCTGTTCTTGCCAGTGCCTTCTCTGAAATATTCCAGGTCTATAGTGCGAAGAAATTTCCTGGTGTCATCGAGAGCACGCCTCTAAGCAAGTGTTTTGCTACCCAAGGTATGTTCTTCTTTATCCTGGTTACTGTCGATGCATAGACCTAATCCAAAACTGTAGGGATCAAGATTCCTATAAGGCGAGACAAGGCAGATGGCGATCTATAGCCCCAATCAAATGGAATGTCCCTTTTATGAACCTTTGCATCATGAATACCTTTCAAAGCATATAGTCTTCGTACTGCGGTGTCTAATTTCCTTTGCTTTTCGTAACGACCTACACACGTGTTCTTCCCAAAAATCATCTCATATCTCACTAGGGCTCATAGAAACGGCGATGGTCTTCATCATCTTGGAAATCACACATTTCATCATCCAGCAAACGTCATTGGGCTTGTTATACCATTTTGCTGGTTCTGTTCTAGTTCGATATCCTTTGCATGCCATGACGTTTACCCCAATGTTGTCTATACATAGTCGTCACATTTTTGGGATGACATTTTATCTTTCCTTGTATTTGTTTAAACAATTGCTTTTTCAGGGTTCGCATTTTTGGCTTATTGGTGGCTTGGGTATGGAGATATTTTTAATGCTAGCTGCTCCTGCTTTCTTGCACAAATTGCATATTCTGGAGACTATAAAATGCAGCTTCTGGGACCAATAAAACAGTGCAAATCGAATAGTCTGTGCGTTTCGAGGCAAGGGTGATGCACGACCAATAGATGGCCATGTGCAAACGGTGTCTACGTTCTCATGTATACATCTTCAACTGGGTGAAGGCGTCTAGTAGAAGGAATTGAGACTTCACACCCGTAATCAACCAAGTCCGAGGCCGTGACTGGCCCCGCTGCGGTCGGTTATGCCTTCTTGACGCGGGGCGTGTTCTTCTTGGTGGGGGTACAGGTTTTCAAGCCACCTAGAGTCGCCACATGTGGCAATTCCGGGTGTCTTATACAGTAACCCGTCCAAATTAGATTGGTTCCACAAACAAGTTACCCACTTTTCAAATTTACCGTTAGAGTGGCGAATTGCGACATGTACTCAATAATATCAAATCCAAAAGTAGGGTTACTTGTTAATATATCAACACTCTAGAATTTCTCGGGTCCCTATTAAGTGGTTCAATGTACAGCAATAATGTCTATATTATGCTCAATTTCATCATAACGTTTTTGGTAGTCCAATACTTATATAATCATAGCGCTGGTATCTGGCTTAGACCTCCTCCAAACCCGCATCAGTGAATAAGCCTGCCTCATTCTCATTGCTCGCTATCTCCACGCCGTCTTGGTTATCATAATCAATTGCCTCCTGGCCATTCTCATCTGTCTCATTTTCAATTATAAGGTTGTCCATTTGTGTGACGAACTCATCCTGAAGTTGTGCTAGGAAGGAATGCAAGGTATTGTTATCCATCTTCCCTTCGTGGGCCTGAACTAGTGTCTCTTTCAGGGCCAGAACCACCTTCCTTCTTCTTGACACTATGTATGCTTTTGACTTCTTCTTGCGGTCATTTATATTTTTTGCTAAAGCCTCGGAGACGACAGTTGCTCGCTCCAAAACATCAAGTGGTAAGTCCACAAGTTTGGCAAGTGCGAGCCCTGAACTGCTTCAGCAACTTGAATGGTTTTCGTAGTCATGTGTATGACATACCATAATGCTCTTCCTCTGCGGCGCCATCGGCAACCTTGTACAGCATTGTAACTTGTTGCTGCTGACTTACCTATTATATATAATTATTTTAGCATCGGTATTCCAAAAGCAATATATTTATTGCTCTGTATACCTCAACCTGCATATGCAGATTAACCACGCCGGTTTGTTCTCCAAGGATTAATGCCAGATCTCGGAAGTGTGTGGCAAACCACACAAATGCCTGTAACCAGTTAAGTCTGAATTGTTCTCCTGAATACTGCATGTAGAACCAGGAGTACCTTGCTTTTTACCATAGCTTCACATACACTCAAGGCAATTGCTAACCCATCCCTGGTACTTGTTCCCCTGCCAAGTTCATCCACTATAATCATGCTCCCCGGACCCACATTGTGCAAAATGAAGGCTGTTTCTCTCATTTCCAAAGCAAACGTTGAAGCGTTTGCTTCAATACCATCGTCCATAGAGACCCTTGCAAATAACTGGTAAATGATTGGAAAGGATGCATAGAGTGCTGGAACACTAAGTTGGTAACGGAATGTTACACAAGTCCAACTGTATTAGGAAATTCACATGCGCGCTTACAACGAGCCGATCTGGGCAATAACTTGTGTGAGCGCAATCGATCGAATATACGTAGACTATAGCTATGGTCAATGAATGCTTGAAATCCCGTTCCTCAAGGAACGTTGAACCTTTCCAGACATGTTGCAGCCTTGAACACGTCAGACATTTCCCCAGAGTAGACAATATAACGGGCCACACATACCTGTGATAATCTGAAATCGAGATTCGGTGCTTGCATAGACATCATTGGGGACATATCTGGTTTTGTGGAATTTCTCACGGAGCGGATGTCGCCCAGATTTGATACCAAGGGTGTTGGTAAATTCTGGGCGGACTTATAGTGGTATTAGAAGGGATATGCTTGGGCAGGGGTTAGGGTATTCACCATAGTCTTGAATCGTGCAAAGTTGACAAAATGAGACAATCATATCAAGCATGGCAATTCCCTCTGCCACTTTATAGAGTGGACCAAATTCCTTGCGTACTTCCTCAATCAGCGACTGCACTGTTTTGTCGCCTATCCTGAAGTTAGTAGAGTCAAGACTGTGGATAATGCATTGCATACTCATTAACATGACTTCCGAGAGTGAATTATTAATCTGCATATTATGTGAGCTGGGTTCCTGGACAGCGTGGAGTCTTGTATACTTTTGCATTCCGTTTTACCAGCTCCAGTGTAGTGAACTCCACCATCTTTTTACGGTCTATGATATTGACAAAAACTCCGGGTAGTGCTTTGTCTTCGAGGTCCAATGCTGACAGCCTCAGATAATATCCTCGCCCATTCTCGAACCTCAGTTCTAACGGGAAATTGTACTCCTCTTCTATTCATGTAAGTAACTTTGGGAAGCGGGAAGCATAGCAGAAGGAGAGCACCTGTCAACTCCTGAACCAATTGAAGGACATCCTCGGTAACCTCTTTATAAGTCTGTCGAGCAACGTCTAGAAGACCATTTACCCCACTCTATGATATCTTAGCTCACATTGGACTTTTTTGCACCCTCCTATTCTTACTATTAGAGGGAGGTACTCCACTCACTTTTATAGCATGACATCTTTGGTTTCGAATATCTAGAGGCGATTTTGCCCATACCACATCCTCATTTATTGCCTCATTGATCATGTCCTGAACAACGGAAATCATTTCTGGCCGACACAGCTGGAAGACATTAATAACAGTCGCCGCCTTGTGGCTAATGACTTACATTTCGAATAGCCAACAGTAATTTGCTCCTTGTGCCAGTAAGAGCTTCAAAGACTGGATTTACGCTCATAAGTGCCTGTTTCAGGATAATCACGTTGTTAATTGCCTGTTCAGATAATTGCAGGGTTGCTTTGACGGGAATTGTGATGAGCTACATCTTGGTTAGTGATAACACGAAAATGGAGATTATATATGCTTACTGCAGTAAGAAGCCTGTCCATGTCAAGAAAGGGCTTCAGGGATGAACGCAAAGCAAAGAACATCTCTTCACTTCTGGTGAGTTCTTCGAGTGCGTCAAGACGTGCGTTGAGGGTATCTAAGTCAGTCAATGGCTGAAGAATATTCGACCGTAGTAAGCGAGCCTAGATAAACTATCAATCTTGGGCCTTATGGTACGGATTCGGTACTCATTTTATACCCCCATTGGCGTCAACGTATTATTTAACAAGCCAAAGAGACTGTCAGTATTCTGAGGGTTCTGGACATTCTGGATCAACTCTAAATTGTAGACAGTGCTGGAGTCAATTAACATCGATCCTGCTGGTGGTTAGCAGCAGCAGTCGGCTTAGGTCTTGACAAACTGTATACCTTCACTAGCTTCGTATTTAATCCGGAGTGAATTGAGTGCAAAGCTGATACCATGGTTGATTTCGACAAATTTGAGCACAGCGGCAACAGTAGACATAGCATAGAATTTAGCAGAGATGGCAACTTTGCTACAAGGACGTTAGTCAAGATTTATATTTTGAAGTGGTTACATACATTGCTTCGGCGTCTTCTTTCAGTGTCAATGTTTGAATATATGAATGCCCAGTTTGTTCGTTATAGTATTTTCGTGGAACCTATACAAACACTCACAACTTAGCATCTTTCCTAACTACCAACAAAACTTTAGTCACAGGTATACCTGTATAACCTTTGCACTAGGGATATTGTCTTCCACAATGCTCACGAGTTTTGACTTGATTGGCGTAAAGGCTGTACTAGGCACTAGTATCTGTGAAAAACTTCCAATAAATACTAGAAGCACTCATAATACCTAGGTAGGGCCTCATCACCTCCGTAGGATCATAGACATGCAGCTTGTGCAGGGTCCGCACATATTGCTGGGAATCACAGATCTCGCTCAAGACACATTCTCCTTATCCGTGTTAACAAGGATGCAACGAAATTAAATCTGCAAAGCCTTACCCGTAGAAAGATTGACAAAGCATAATCCAATTGTGGCAGAGACCCCTCTAGACTCGGTAAGTGCACACACGATATTCTGTGGGCCACCAATCCTGCTCGTACCAGTAGCAGGCCGCTGACGGGTGATTGAGTTGGTCCCCGGCCGTGACGCCGACCGGGGCGGCAGGGGAGAGCTAGATATCCTTGAAGCTATCGACTGTGTAGTCTTTGTAGCTCTTGATGCTCTTGACGTTCTTGACGAATTGAATGTCCTGGTCGCCCACGAGCTTGTAATGGATGGTGGACGTCTGTAAGGATGCATCGACAGTGTTGTAGTCGATACAATCAGCAGAAAGAACTGTTAAAATGTAATGAATTCAAATTGAATCCTAGAGCTGCTAACTTGGGAGTTTTAGAGTTAGGCAAGTAGAGATTTAGTCTGGCTGGCAGTCAATTGACGAACTAGAGGAGAGCTGAAGTCGGCCTTGACTACCAGATTGGGAAACTGGCCTCTTTCGGTAGTGGTGACAGTCACGTGATGTGTAAATGAGGGCCAAAGGAAAATTTTTCAATTTTTCAGACAATATCCAAACAGCAACCTCGGACCGCGAATAAGAAAGCAAATATAAAAGTACAAGATCCTCCACAAATGGGGATGCAGGTGCCCGAGTGTAAAAAGCTCAACGGCTGCCCTACTTTCTCTTGGGCTTCCCTCTTCCTTTCACTATGCCAGCTTTGGCTTTCCGGATTTCCTTTCCTTCCATAGCCCTTCGTATCTTTGTTGCTTTTATCTTGCGGGTAGTCTCCCTCCTCTCCGCTTTTGTCGAATAAGTGAACTTTTTCCTCTCCTTCTTGGGGTATGTCTTCTTTGGCTTTTTGTCACCTGTTTCCTCGACTTCTTTCCGCTTTGCCTCGGCTGCTTCTTCATCCTCATCCTCCGAGCTTTCCTCAAAGTCCATAGGCTCGACTGTGACAATAGTGAATTTTTCCTCGTCCACGTACTCATCCTCACGTTGAATATCGTTTTGTTTAGGTGCGGATTCAACGTCGGGCTCGTCACTGGCGTCAGAGCCGCCCACAGTTTCTTCGTCCGATTCACTGACAGGTCTCAGGGCTGCTTTGATGGCTTCGACATGTTTCTTGAGCTCCTCCTTTCGACTGTCACGCAACTGCGGGGGATAAGGTCAGCCCGAGTCAATGGCTCTGGCGTCAGACAGGGAAGGTACCTCTTTCCTCTCCCTGACTCTCTCTTCCCTTGCTCTTTTCGCAGCTTCTTCTTGCGCTTTCTTCGTCCGCTGGACCTTTCGCTTGTGGAACCCTGAATCAGTCCGCAGCGTCAGTGAAAGAATTGTAATTAGTCATGGAGCTTGTCCAACCTGTCAGATAGTCCGCACGAGAGTCCTTGTCGAAGGTGATGGCCTCGGTGGTGTGTTTTCGCTTTCCAGGCCGTGGCATTTTGGCAGCGTCTGGACGTGAGTAGTTTAGTGTGTGTTGCACTAGAAGTCGGGATTGGCGTCCACACAAGCTTTTACCAGTGCAAATCCTTACAGGGTGTCACAACGCTGATCCTTGTTCGAAGCCTGAACTTTTTTTCTGCGGGGAGAGAGAGAACCGCTGTATCTACTCGATTGGCACCAGGAAAGTGGCACAAAATACCCAGCATTTTGGTATATACTATAGAAACATAGTATAATATAAGACATGGCGACCCAATTCCCACCCAAAAGCAAACGAGTCAAGCTCGAGGAATCCAACCGGGCCAAAGCACAGCAAGAAGTCGATCTCATACCAGAACATGTCCCGAATGTCGTTATAAACTTACGTGCTTCAGATACAGGAAAGCAGCTTGGAAGTGAGCTACACATACCAGGCAATGCAACCGCACAGCAGCTGGGACTAATCGTCAACAATTTACTTGGAACTGTATCAATTTCTTGCTCTCTCCCCACTACCCCGAGATTCATCAGACTAACATTTCACAGGATGATGACAAAGTCCCCTACACCTTCTCCCTCCTCTCCGACCCCACTAAGGAAGATTCTCCCATAATAGACATAGCCGGTGACCTCTGGACCTCGATTCTCAAGCCCTTCCATAAATCCACTGAAGATATTCTCACCCTCGTATACACCCCCCAAGCCATCTTCCGTGTCCGTGCAGTCGCCCGCTGTTCCGCCGCCATCCCTGGGCATGGAGAAGCCATACTTGCAACACAATTCTCTCCTGCCTCTTCCTCACGCATGGTATCCGGCAGCGGTGACGGCACTGCACGGATATGGGATTGTGATACGGAAACTCCGATGCACACATTGAAGGGTCACACGAGTTGGGTTCTCTGTGTGGCATGGTCACCAGATGCAAAATTTATTGCAACAGGTAGTATGGATAATACAGTACGGCTCTGGGACCCTAAAACAGGGAAACCATATGGTGATGCGATGAAAGGGCACACCAAATGGATCACGGCATTAAGCTGGGAACCGTTCCACCTCAGATTGGAGACAGCGCGGTTTACTTCGAGTTCGAAAGACTGTACGATCAGGGTTTGGGATGCGAATATTAGGAGAATAGTTATGACAATGTCGGGGCACAGTGCAGCGGTCTCGTGTGTGAAATGGGGCGGAACAGGATTCATATATTCAGCTTCACATGATAAGACTGTCAAAATTTGGGATGCAAAGGATGTAAGTCCTTTCTTTACTGTTACCCTGAGCTTACGGCCTATGGCAACTAAATGACTCCAAAAAAGGGTAAACTTATTCACAGCCTCAGCTCCCACGCCCACTGGGTCAACCATCTCGCCCTCTCAACCGACTTCGTTCTTCGCACAGGCTTTTATGATCACACCAAAGACAACCCCAAGTCCGAAGAAGAGCAAAAGGCCAAGGCCAAGACTCGATTTGAGAAGGCTGCTACAATAGATGGAGTTCACACTGAGCGACTAGTTACTGCCTCTGATGATTTCACAATGTATCTCTGGCATCCCGCACAGACGACAAAACCCATTGCACGATTGACAGGACACCAGAAACTTGTAAACCATGTGTCGTTCTCACCTGATGGTCGAATTATAGCCTCTGCCAGTTTCGATAATATCGTGAAGTTGTGGAATGCTAGGGATGGAAAGTTCTTGTTTACATGTCGTGGGCATGTGGGTCCTGTATATCAGTGTTCGTTCTCGCCGGATTCGAGGCTGTTGGTTAGTAGTTCGAAGGATACCACATTGAAAATATGGGATGTCAGAACAGGGAAGCTTCACACAGATCTGCCTGGTCACCAAGATGAGGTGTTCGCTGTGGATTGGAGTCCGGATGGGGCGAAGGTTGCCAGTGGTGGGAAGGATAAGGTATGTCTGGCAGGCCTAGTATCGGCAGTCTGAAGGCTAACAGTGTGCAAAGGCTATTCGGTTATGGAAACATTAAGTGGAAGAGAAGAAGTAGAATCATGTGGTAAGGAGTGCAGATTGTGTTGGAATTGCTCTTCAATTTGTATTTAAAGCTCAGAACACTATGGGAATTTATGCCATTAGGTTATACGCCTCCCCACCGTTCATCAATGTCGGTCGCGCTGTCTCAATGAGTTAGTAAGCTTTTCTCAGAGCAATATGGTGAAGGGTCACTTACCGCTCGTGGTCTCGCCCTGATGATATTGTCACATCTCAGTAACATCTCAGCAGCCTCAGAAGCCGATGACACGACCGCCCTTTTGAGTTTATAACTCTCGATCTATGCTCTGTTAGCCTCCATAAGAGTTAGAGTAAAATTGTGGGAGCTTACCACTCCCAACTCCCTCATGTCTGCAATGGCGCCTCCTGGAGTGTACAAGTCCAACCCAACTGTGGACATACCACTATACATCGCACTTCTTAGCTTCGCCACTAGTTCACTTGAATCATAACCCGCGTTGTCTGCCAAAATAGTGGGAAGTTGTCGGAGAGCCTTTGCAAAAGACTCTACAGCGATAGCCTTCTTGCCAGCTGTGTTTTGAGCTACGCTATCTACCGCCTTTGACATCAACATCTCAGAGCAGCCACCACCAAGCACTGTTCGGGTCTCAACGACTGTTTGTGAGAGGACAGCCAAAGCATCATGCAGAGACCTCTCCGCCTCATCAAGAAGTTGTTCAGTAGCGCCTCGAAGAACAACAGTACAGGCTTCACCAGCTGCACAACCAGAGAACTTGACCAACATATCCTCGCCGATGATTACTTCTTCAATAAGGTCACATCGGCCAAGTTTGACCAGCTCTGGGTGGTCGAATGTTGACGCAATTTCAGCTCCTGTGACCAGAGCCAATCGCTCAATGCCATCAAAGTCAGCATGCTCAATGGACATGATACCGGCCTCTGCAAAGAGTTGCTCCGGGTAGTTGTAAATGAGCTGCCTGTTCACAAAGCAGTTGATACCATGGGCCTTGATTTTCTCCACCTTGGCCTTCATCTTCTCCTTCTCGGCCTTCTCGAGCTCGGCAAGCTTGCTGGTACCCTCGACTCGAACTCGCGCACCGAAAATCTTGACCTTATCGGTGTCCATAGCTACCTCACATCAGTGAATTGTCATTAGAAGAAAGATAGCGACAAGAAATTACCCGTATTGGCCACCAATATCTTAGCGTTCTCTAGTCGCTTTGGGTGGTTGGTTCCAATTCGCTTGTCGAGAATGAATCCCTCATCCAAATAGGAGTCCCTAAGTTTCCCACCAGCTTTCTTTATTATTTGGATATTGTTCAGGTTGGTACTGCCTTTTAGTCGTAAGACTGCATCTACAGCCAGAATTGCAAAATGTTCCTTATCTTGACTAAGAACCTTAGAGCTCAAAGTCGTTCTGGCTATGCTGAGCAAATCCTCCCTGAATGCCTTGGGGTCCTTTCCATGATCAACAGCCGACTTCTCCAAAGCTTTCTGGGCAGCTTGACTGGCAAGTCTGTAACCTTCGATGATGGTCTGGGGGTGAATCTTCTGGTCGACAAGCTTTTCTGCTTCGCGAAGTAGTTCCGCCGCAAGCACACAAACAGAGGTGGTCCCGTCACCAACCTCGTCATCCTGGACTTTCGAGATGTTGACCTAAAATCATCAGCACTCAGGCTGCTCTGAGGTTTGGGAGTGCAACATACGAGGACTTTGGCAGCTGCATTGTCCAATGCAATGCTCTTGAGAATGGTAGCGCCGTCGTTTGTCACCATGATCTCTCCCGTAGAACTACCGTTGTCAGATGATATTTTTCGTACCACCAAAGTGGGCACATACGCTGACTGTAATATCTTGTCCATCCCTTTGGGCCCCAATGTCGTTTTGACAAGGTCTCCGACCGCTGCCCATAGATAAGTTGTCAATTGTTGAACTTCCGCTTCTGAGGTTAAAGTTTCTGACCTATAGCTCCAACAAATGCGGACAGACCTGGAGTGGGGATATATCAGTAATTGTACTCCTGGTTGACGCCTGTAAGCATGTGAGCACTTACGGGCGTTTTCTCCCTTCTCCTCTTGCACACCTTCTTCGAATATCTGCGTTGGATTGCTCTATGTATAATGTTAGAGATGATTATACCAAATCAGCCTGGAGTATAAGCAACTACCATTTTGTTTTGTGATATGTAACGGATGATGTGGGGTCCTATCCTGAGATGTGGGAACAAAATTAAGGTAGCCACCCCACCATGAAGTCACGTAAGCCTCAAGTCTTGGCAAACAGCTCCCAATGTAGCATTGGAGATTGACTTGGTTGCCTACTTCATCCCCAGAAAATTTCAACAGCATCAGAATTCGGGAAGCTCCCACTCTGCCTTCGAAATAGATCTTCACGGCACACGAGGAAACCCAACGGCCCTTCCCTTTAGAATGGCACCAGACCCGGAGAGAGAAGCGGCACTTGATGGGTTCAGGCAGAAGCTCCTGGAGCACAGGGAGTGGGAGGCAAAGCTCAAAGCACTACGAGGAGAGATTAAAGACCTACAAAAACGATACGACCAGACGGAGGACAACATTAAAGCTTTGCAGAGTGTCGGACAGATTATTGGGGAGGTTTTGAAGCAGTTGGATGAGGAACGATGTATGTTCATTCTTGGGCCCATTTGGTTAGAAGGAGCTCTTTACTAATACCTCATGGCCTTTGTAGTTATTGTGAAAGGTATAAGCTACATTGTATATCTGGATCTAAGCAAATATTAACAGCGCCTAGCCTCCTCTGGCCCCCGCTATGTTGTGGGATGCCGTTCCAAGGTTGATAAGGCCAAGCTGAAGCAGGGTGTTCGGGTTGCTCTTGACATGACCACTCTCACGATTATGCGAATGCTTCCTAGGGAAGTTGATCCGCTAGTATACAACATGTCCCTTGAGGATCCCGGACAGGTCTCATTTGGTGGCATTGGCGGGCTTAATGATCAAATAAGAGAGTTAAGAGAGGTTATCGAGCTTCCGCTGAAGAATCCAGAGTTGTTCCTGCGAGTTGGAATAAAACCACCTAAGGGAGTATTATTATATGGTCCTCCTGGAACCGGAAAGACCTTGCTGGCAAGAGCGGTGGCGAGTAGCTTGGATACCAATTTTTTGAAAGGTAATGAATACTGCCTTTTGGAGCTTGTACGGCATGTTGACACTTGATACAGTCGTATCTTCTGCCATTGTCGACAAATATATCGGAGAGTCAGCGCGTCTGATCCGAGAAATGTTTGGATATGCTAAGGAGCATGAACCTTGTATCATATTCATGGACGAAATCGATGCCATTGGTGGTCGTCGTTTCTCCGAGGGAACCTCAGCCGACAGAGAAATTCAGCGAACGCTCATGGAGCTCTTAAACCAACTTGATGGTTTTGATTATCTTGGCAAGACTAAGATTATCATGGCTACAAATCGACCGGATACTCTCGATCCTGCATTGTTGCGAGCGGGGAGGTTAGATAGGAAGTTGGAAATTCCATTACCAAATGAAGTTGGTAGGCTAGAGATTTTGAAGATTCATGCTGCGGGAGTGGAGAAAGAAGGGGAATTGGATTATGAAAGCATTGTGAAGATGAGTGACGGGCTGAATGGTGCGGATTTGAGAAACGTTATCACAGAAGCGTAAGTACTACGGTCGTGGTTGTAGTTGGATTGATTGCTAACTACATGAGCAGTGGTTTCTTCGCGATTAGGGATGAGCGCGAGTCTATAAACCAGGAGGATTTGAACAAGGCTGTGAGAAAGGTTGCAGAGGCCAAGAAGCTTGAAGGTATGGCTCCGCATTCACTCTGTTTGAAGAGTGTTAGCTGACAACTTGTCACCCATAGGCAAACTTGAATATCAGAAGTTGTAATTAGAGATGTCCAGGTAATACTTCTGTAGGAACTAGGAATGCATAGGCTCCCATGGGGCGAGTCTACCCTAATTGTTAGTCTGGCCTAATTATGGAGTAATAATAAGGTTATAGCTAGCCAGTTTACTGTGTGATGATATACCATTAGTCTCAGTTGCTGGTTACATTCCCTCAGGTGACTTGTTACGGGATCAGCACTTGACGGTCATCTGTTGTAACTCCACATACGCCAGTTCATGCAGTACAAAATGTAAGTATCAGTGCAGACTATTATCTCCACATAGCAGGAAGCACTGCTCAGGCTATAAAATCCTCTGTAAACCATCGCGTTTCTAGAATTGGAACACAATATCGTCCTCGTCAAACTTAATCTCATCCAAATCCACCCTTTCGTCGTCCACAACATCACCAGCAATGTCGGCAAACATCATCTCCCTCAAGACTTCCTCGGCTTCATCCTCTAACGTTTTGCCGGTGGGTGACTTGGGCTCCGCTTTAATTGGTTTTGTCTTGCCTTTCACGAAAGACGAGCCACTCACGGCTTTAGGCGCTGCAGTGCTTAGGCGGTTCGTTGATTGGGTGGTACCATACCTGGAGGTGGTTGAGGCAGCTGAGGTGGGACGAGGGTAGGTGGGCTCAGCTATGTTTGCTCTGCTAGTAGGCCTGCTTGTAGTTCCAGATCTGCTCGTCGGGCGGGTAGAGACGCCATTCGTCTGTTTTGTGTTCACGGGGGGATGGGAAATAGCTGAAACAACTGTTCTGCCAATTGCGGTTGGAGTCTGCCTACCAACCCTGGACGTTGGCCGAGATGTCTTCTTGCCACCAGCAGTAGGTGGGTCTCTTCTGACAGCCATTGTCTTCTTAGGTGGTGTTTTCTTTGGTAAAATAATACCATCAGCTTCCGCAAGCATTTCCTTCTCCTGTTCCTCAATTATGGCGTCCATTTGCCTCTCCAGCTTTGTTTTACCATTTTCATCACGAGCGTCCAGGTAGAAAGAGTATGCATTAGTGAACATGTTATTTCTAATGACGTTATAATCAGGCTCGATGAAGTCATCGGGGATATCAGGAAGATCGATGGGCTTGGGTGGCATGTATTCAATTTCGGGGATCTCTTCTTCATTATCGCGGATGACGGTTTTGGTAACGGGGCTTTGCTGAAGCTTCAATTGGAGCTTCTCCTTCTGCTCTGACCTGGGAGCTTTTGCGTTGGTGGTTTTGCCGCCCAAAGGAATCCTCCTAGGCCCTGGGATATTGTCAGAATACGACCCTGGAGTACTGTCGCTGTATATTATGAAACTCACCTATCGGAGTCACAAACGCTGATGGATCAAGTTGGAAGGCAGACTTCTTGACTGTCAGCCCCTTTTTTGCCGTCTCAAAGTTTTTTCTATCCAAGGGCATCCGGAACGGTGTCTTTGGGGCAGGAGTTTTGGGTGCCATTTTATTTGCGCCAGCCTTTCCGGGCTGGAGCTGGGGTCCGGCATGCAGGACATTTTCCTTTTCGTAGGCAAACATTGTGGATAGCTCCGTGATATGCTGCTCCTTGTGGAGATGAACGTGGTGCTGGATGCTGTTGGTGGGATGTTTATAAATGTAAAATACCAGAGGTGGATTCCTTGCACAGTAAACAAAACCCTGCTCGTGGTTAGTCTGGTTGCTCGTGGTGTTTCCACAGCAACTGCCGAATCAGGGTAACTTTTCAAAGTAGGTGGGCCAACGCAGCCACAGGCTTGCAGTGCCAAGTACTTGTACAATCGAGACTGCCGCTCAGGGCCTCTCTGAGCTCCTACTGCCAAGCCTCATCCCTAAAACGTCTTAGTAGAGCAACGAGGGGGCTTACCACTTGGATGTGACCTTATATTCCGTCCCCTCTCCCTCTCCGCTAACAAGCGTACGCCATCCTTCTCCACAAACGTCCTCGAATAAACCAATAAAAAGGCCTTTGGTCAAGTCTTTTTAGCTTCCACACCTCTTCTACTCAATACAATCATCATGGATAAGCTCAGGGAGGTAAGGGAAGCCCTACGTTACCCCTCCATGCAGCTGTCGTCATTATGGTTATGATTCATCAAATGACCCCTTGGTCTTTCAATCACGGAATTGCAGCGGCTTGCTTCTGGATCCGATCATGCCTTTGGATTTCTCTTCGATGTATAGAGCTAATATACTATTATAGAAAATGAATAGCCTCCGTATGGAGGCTGAGGGGGCTCACGAGAAGAATGTCGAGCTTTTGGCCAAAGTTAAGGCTTTAGAGCAAGAAAACCTAGCGAAAGAGCAAGAAATTACCTCCCTCTCACACCGCAACCAACTTCTTGAAGGCGACGTCGAGAAGCTTGAAGAAAAAGTAAAAGAGCTCAAGTCGTCTGCTGACTCTGGAGCCACCTCCAGCCAGGAGGTTGAGAGTTTACAGAGAAAGGTCCAGTTGCTGGAAGAGGAAGCCGAAGAAGCTGACAAGAATTTGAGAGAGACCAATGAGAAGTACGTTCTACAATTCTAACATGCGAGACACATTTCCACACAAATGAAGAACTGTTAACATTATTTTTTCTAGGCTACGTCTCACCGATGTCAAGGCCGAGCACTACGAACGAAAAGTCGCCACCGTTGAGGCCGAGCGTGACCAGTGGGAGAAGAAGTACGAGGAGATCGGCGAGAAGCTCAAGCTGTGCCAGAAGGAGCTGGACGAACTCTCCACTGCTGTGGAATCCTTGTAAAGTCCGTGTCGACTGTCTTTTGGTATCCTAGTTACTTCCTCCATTCTACCCTCGGCTTCCTCGAACGTCACCGGCTCTCTTTCAGAAATCTCTCATTGTCAAGTTCGGCCTGGTTTGTTGGGGGGTTGGCTTCATTTGTGATGGTGAAGGTATATGGTGGTCACTTGGTCTGGTTGACTGAAGAATGCCTTTCATATTCTGTTTTCTCATCCTGTCTACATCTTGCAGATGGATTTGTCACCGATATCACTATTTAAAGAGTTTCCTAGGTGTCTTGAACTCTCCTTGATTTGTTGTAGCTCGAGCTTGCAGCAAGCGATTACCTTGGCTGTATTTGTGCTGAATTTGTGTTACCGTATTGCGATTAGTTTGTATGGGATCGTATACCCTTCTTGGAGTGTTTGCGGACCATGAGGCAGACATGGGTTTGATAACCATGTGCATTTGACTCATGAGCAAAGCGGCTCGTGATGTATATGTACCAGCAGTTCGGTTGCACACTCCCAACCTGTTCTTGAGAGAACACACGAGTGAGGTATGTAGCTATAATTCCACCACCTCCATCATTTGTGCCAATAGATCATCAATATCGACAGGTCCTCACCCGGTAAACAGGGAATACCTTGAATGTGACTGCCTCCATTACCTTTTGCCGGAACAAAATGACTGAGCACGAGGAAGAATAACTCCCAGTTGCGTTTGCATAAAGGAGTCAGGGGCTGCACACCACATAAAATGCAACTCTAAGGTTCTGCAGATTTAGAATTTTCTGCTCCTTCTGCAGCCGAAAGGGTGCACCGCAAACCAAAAGAAATACTTTGGAATATTTTTGTACCCACTAACCTCTCGTTCTGGCCGTCTTCAGACTCTTCAGCTGCGCTAGACTACACATCCTCGTACATTCCAAGGCCAGCCACTTTTTCTCTCCCCCGTACAACTAGCAGCTTCGGCAGCTAATATTGAGCGTTACCCTCAACTATATCCCTAGAAGCAGGCCTCTCTCTGCTTAACGAATTGGCTCGGTGGTCCGCATGAATGTCGTGGGTTTCGCTGGCCACTGCTGGTGTTAGAATGATTGCCTTAGGGAGAGCTAAGTACGTGGGCCTTGCTGAGTGCCCAAGGCATTTCCCCCAAGCCTATGATCCTCCCAAGATAAACCTTGGATAGGGTACATGGAGACGATATATATACGATATATACGAGCCATTCGATTGATACTACAGCTACCAAACAGTATCTACCGCCTCTTGTTGGACCAGCACATACATATAGTTCTAGGCTCTCTACGAGAGGCTTGTGCCAACCAGACTAGTTCTAGGCCATCCTGCAACGCAAAACACCGCAAATGACCAAAAGTGCCCTCTTTTGGAAAAGTTGACAAAATGCCTTAGCTGTGCCGCCACTTAAGACCACCACAGAGAACTAAAGCTATCAAACTCACCCCCATATATTTTTCTGAATATGTTTTCCATGGAATATCAAAAAAACTACAAGCACAGAATACCCACTAAAAGGCGGAGGTTGTACAAGTACATAGTCATCTCATACATATTTGTATGTATGTGAAAAGTTACATGACAACCATATCCCCAACTTTGCAGAGCTTTATAACACGCAAAATTCAGTTTCTGACTCTGGGACCACAATTAATTTATTTCAGAGAACTAGGCTCCCTGTGCTTGAATGACAATATTGGAAAAATGGACAGTTTGGGTGTAAAACAGGTGGGGTGCGAACAGGATGGCACGTTACTGTATTATCTGCCAGCGTTTTATCCCCCGCAGGCTGGCTGTTACTCTTCGAAATCTTTATATATAAGCCATGTGAGGTACAGCTAGAGTAAACAGTTCACTATACAGGCCCAGCTATCCTAGAATTTCTTTAGAGCTTTACCTACAATACATTAGTTTTGTGACGACTCCAGCATAGCAGGCGTATTGCGCAGGCATCTTCAGCGGAAGATTACATCGGAACAAAAGTGCAAGGTAGTAGGTAGAGTAAGGATAGCTTGATCATATACTTTTGAATATCTCAACCAACCATAAAAAAGCTAGATACATAAAAACCAAAAAAAAAAAGTATATACAAAAGTGTTCTTGAAACATATTTGTCAAAATGGTAAAAAAAATCAAAAAAATCCGTATACCGGCCATCTGCCTTAATGAGCGTCGAGACATACCTACTCTCAATGAAGTTGTCACTCACTCAGGGATTTCCTCTCAGAAATTGCACAGCGCTTTTCCAATGGCCTCTTTCACCACTGGAGCCCCCTGCTGTCATGCGAGCAAACTCTAGGAACTATTGGTGTAGCAATTCCTTGCGCTTTACCCAGATATGTTCAATTGGATTCAAGTCCGGCAAGTAAGAAAGGCCACTTCATCACATTATACGCCCATCTCCTGAAAACATATACCTATGTATCCCCCCGCATTGTTTTGCATAAAGATATAGGTATCACCTAGCACCATATGAGGGAGTCTTCAATGGTAGCCTGAGCCTCCTAAGTTTTCTCCGGAATGGGGTCGAATCAGCGTTTTCCGGATGAGGTCGAATCATCGTGAGAACTCGTGATCTGAGGTCGTGGAGTACGGAGGGGTAGGCAGTTCTCCTTGATGTAAGGGGTTGTGTAAGAATGATTGTAGCGCATCATCCATATATTCATTTATTCACTAGATCCTGAATTGAGATGTTTTTATTTTTTTAATTTTTTTTATTTTTTATTTTAATTTTATTTTGGTTAATCCTTAGTTAACAATAAGTGAAGTTGCTAGAGCTATGCAAAATTCGATCGAAATATTCTGCTAGGAGAGAAAAAAAAAGAACCTCTGCTGAGAAGATTTGCTTTCTACCACTGTTTTGCTCATAGAAATACATACTTGAAAATTACCCTGAATCACGAAGCTAGGTTATTATTAATAACCGTTCGAGTGCTCTATTGCTGGTGCATTCTCTAATCGACGGTCATTTAAATGTAGTACAAGAATTTCAGCTTTAGAACTCCAATCACAATACTGAATTCAATCGCCCAATTGTTTGACAATCGATATATCTGCAAGTTACACGAGACAGAAAGAAACCCAAATACCATTCTACCAAAGCAATTTCCATCCTTCATTGAAAAACAAAAGGCCAAGAGCGCAACGAAAAGAAAAAAGCGTATATGCGTAAACCCACAAACAAAAACCCTAACAGGCAAGAGATATCAACATTTAATACATTAAATAACCTCGCTCTCCCTCTCCTACTCCTGCAAATTAATGAAGAAAATGAAAAACTCTAACTATTCCCCCAAACCTTGCTCCCTATTCCCCTCACCTCCACACACAAATTCACCACCGTACCTACGCTCCACAGCCCGACCATCACCCACCCAATCCGCCTACTCATTTTCCACCCGTTCGCGGGTACACTCACCAACAAAAACACCAACGTAATCAACAACGTCGCCGCACTAACCGCCAACATCGGACTAACCTCCACCTTATACCCCTCCCCATTCCTTTTCCAACCAATAAACATTCCACTGATGCCCACACCTAGCAAGATATTGAGCATTGGCCCACCAAAACACGCCGATAGCGCCATAACCGGAAACCCCAACTTCGCAATCGTGATATTAGCCACTAAATCACCTAGGGAGTTTCCCATGGCGAAGATTGTAAGCCCGAGGATGGCGTCAGAGATGTTGAAGATGACTCCAATGGTTTTTAGGACGCCGACGACTTCGTTTGCGATTGTGCTGATCCAGGATATGGATACGATGAAGCCGAGGTAGCAGAGAAGATGGCGGTGTTTTGGGGGCTGGGTAGGGGAGGTGAATATTTGGAGGAGGAGGAGAGAAATGAGCCCTACTAGTAGTGCGTAGAGGAGGTGTTTTACGATTGTAGAGTCTGAGGTCTCGGTCCCGTCGGCGTCGAAGAATACAAGGGTGACGAATATAGGGGCGAAGATACATTGGAGGGAATGAAGCCAGCGGTTCCAGTTCCCCGGGGGGATATCATTGCCAGGGAGAGTTTCTGGCGGTGAGTCATGCATTCCCGGGAATGCAGCTGCTGATTGTGGAGATTCGAGCTCGAGAAGGAGTGGGGTGGATGCCCCATTGGTACGAGATATTTTTGGTTCGGGCGCCTTTGCAGGGCCGGTTTCTTCGACTACGGGCAAGGTTATTGCCAATAGAAAGACGCTAGGAAGAGCCATAAGTGCCATGAGCTTCTCCATGAGAGTCTTATCCCCAAACTCCTGAAGTGTAGGGAAGAGCTTTGATGTAATGAGTTGCGGTGGGGGGAGATAGTCATAGGGCCAATACCGGAAACGGGTCCATTTAGGGTATGCTTCCCCTGATAAAGTCTGTCCGGAGTCTGCATCACTGATGATGAGTCGCTCTCTAAGCAGGTCTCCGTCTGGTGGGTAGCTATGTCCCTCGGGCAGGTTCATTATGGGTGGTGTGGAACTCCTTCCCTCAGTAATGATTGATGGAGACCTGGTGAATCGTAAAGATCCTTGACTGTCAACACTCCTCTGAGGCCGATGCCCTGCCTTAATTGGAGAGAGGCGGGTAGACGGGGAGACTGAAGATGATGCAGGCGATGATGCAGGCGATGATGCAGTGGTATCTGGTGCTGGACCACCCGGAGGAGCAAGGAAATCTTGAGATGGGACTGTTAGCTTTAGTCCTGTCTCTCTTCGGTGCACCCCGCTATGTGAAGGGAGGGTTAGCGTGATATTTGAGACGCGATTCGCTGCCTCTAACTGACTGGTATAATGATGATTATATGTATGACTCTCCAGGCCGTTCACCGAAACTGCTCTCACTCGCTGGGGGTTCGGACCGGGCCTGGGTGGATTAGAGATAGTAGGGAAATAACCTTGCGACTCGTGTAAACTGGCAGATGGGGTATTATGCATTAGAGTGCCTGGTGCTGAATATCGCAGTGGATTTGAATGCAAAGCTGGATTGTCGGAGTACCTGCGCAGGTATATTGACCTGCCTCCAAAGTTTTGGGATTTTTTAAGGGAGGTAAGGACGGAGCGGAACTATAAACAATTAGAATACTCGAGGTTTCTCCTAGGGTAGGTAGGATGTGGGATACTTTACCTCCAAGGCTCCAACAAGTGAAGGTCTGATGAATTGCGGTGTCACAGGAGGTAGTTGCCCCGTATCCGATCTTGACCGCGTTACCCTCATATTGTTACTCAGCTCCACATAAACTGCCTGCTCCTCCTCTTCAAGCTCATTCTCGTCCTCTTGGCTCTCAAGAAGCCGTATATCAGGTGCTGTGCCCAATAATCCACTCCCTTCTGTGCTCCCTACTCCCCCATCATCATCATCACCAATGTGACTCGCCTCTTCCTCTCCCGGTGGAAGGTATTGATCCCGTGCATGAGCATCCGTCATTCTTATTCTCTTATTCCTCGTTGCCCACCAATGCCATATGCAAACAAACATGACATAGGATATGTAGTAACACACCATTACAACACACTCCCAAGTATGAATCTCCCCATCCGCTAGCACAAAAATACCAAACAAGATCGCCACAATGAAAAACAATATATCACGAAGGAATGGTCGTCTGGCGACCTTGAACGGCCGAACGATGGCCATTGAGCCAGCAACAACCGCAACAATGAATGATGCAGCGCCGATAAGCTCCCCGACTGCAAGGGAGCCGGAGTTGATCTTCATGGCAGCGAAGGTGCTGAACACATCTGGCGACCCGTTGCCAAATGCTAGAAATGTGACACCCGCCTACAACCATTGAAAACGCAAGATGCGAAGTTACTATCATGATAAAATGTGGGACAGTGGGTGTGGATATAGTGTCCCTACCATGCTCTCTGACATTCCCAGGACACTGGCTATTGTGGAGAGATTAATGCAAAAAAAGTCACTGGCGGCGATGCCGAGAGTCTAGCATTCCGGTTAGAACCAGAGCTCTAATCTTCATCCTCAATTAGGTGATTATCGTAGGGAGTATTAGGGACTCACAGTAAAGAGTATCCCAAGCCAAACTGCCATCGTAATCAATGCAAGCACCGGTGCATGGGGTAATTCACAATAGTACAGGTCAAGATAGTTGAGCAAACCGACTGACTCGTCCGCACAATTTTCCCGTATAAACTTGCATTTGTTTTTAGCGTGGTGGACATGCCGACACTGTCATCGCAAGGTTTCAGCTTTCAATATCTACGGGGAGCCATGCGGGCGGGTGGAAGCCTACCTTTTCATCATCTCGTTTCCCTACCAGCCCATCTCTCTTTCCCAACTCCTTCGTATTGCCAGCAATAAACGTACCGGGCGTGGTCTTTGATAGTTGGTGCGCAGTTACAGAATGCACCAATTCTAACTTTGCCGCATCCAGCCTGTCGGGCCTGAATACCCTTTTGGCATCAACCGGGAGACTCGTTTCGCAGGAAAGGAACGCCAGTAGTAGTGTAGTACTGATAAGTACCGACAGGAAGCGATGACTGGTCGACTTCTTCATCTTGACGACGGTATTGAGTGCTGCGAAAGACCGGCTTGCATTTTTCTGGACAGAAGGAAAGGAAGAAGGGACCAGGTACTGTACAAGTATTGCTCTTTCCCCTGTAGAAATGCGACCTGGGGCGAGGCACAGCAGATAGTGGGGTGGAGCTCGTCAAGGTGGTGGCAGTTCAATCGATAGGCTCTGATGAGCGGCAGGGGTTGTAGTTTCTATGATATTAGTCCGGCGACGGTAATATGTATACGGGTATCGTATATTGTTTTCGGTGGGACCTGATTAGTAGTTGCCTCTTGCCTTCAATGCGCAAGTGATGAATCCACCCGGGGCTGATTGGAGGCAATTGAGGTACAACATGTGTGTATATTATTATTATGGCGAACGTTGGGAAGATGAGCACGAGACCCAGGAAGAAGACGGATATGGCTGTCACCCACGGAGTACCTATTGGTTTTATTCAGGTGAGGCGGTGCACCCAAGTGGCGGAGGGATACATTAAGTAGGTAACGTACCGGTAGGACTAGTTAGCCTGGGGTCGTCTTTGCAATTGATTTGACCCATACAAGTTACAAGATAGATCACTTTTTTTTTGCTTCTTTTCAAAATGACATAGTTACTTCTTCGATGGCTTCAATCAACCAACCGTTTCCTTACCGTACCGTACGGTAGGGTACATACATAGTGGACAGACTGTGAGATAAATCCAGTACATTGCAATGTACCGGTACCTGCGCCAACGGTTCTAGACCTGACATGACGATGGGCTATTTGCGTATATGTAGGTACAAGAGCTCTAGTTTCAAAATACCGAGTATATATCTACCGGTACTGTCTACATACATGTACTGTACTGTTATTTGGTGTTTTTTTTGTTTCTGAGCGCAGCTGTTTTTATGAAATATACCATCGTACAGTATCTACAGAGTACCGGTAGTCTACTGTACCTATGTACATTACAGTGTAGGTAGTGTGTACGTTGGTCCTGCCAAAACAAACGCTTGGCGCAGGGTCCCCGATCGATCCATCCGGTCCGAGCCGCTTGCGATGCCGGAAGAATTGGCAACAAGGACATGAGAAGAACGATGAGGAGGAGAAGAACAATGAGGAGGAGGAGAACGACGAGGAGGAGAAGAACATGAGGATGTATTTACATTTGTTCTCATAAAATAATAGAATATCCTCAGGTATGACAAAATTGATTTCCGCGCATAATTAAAGCACCCTGGAATGCAGCGATAAGGACGGGGGCCCAGTCTGTAGATGTAGAGGTACTGTACATATGTACAGTACAGTATGTAAGTAACGGTCGGTACCTCTGAGTTTATAGCAGCCCCTGTATGCCGTACAGTATCGATCGTGAATTTACATATTTACAGTATATCTAAAAAAAGGTTGGGCCGGGTGACGGCCGCTGCGTTGAGTAACTGCCTAGCCGACGGGGCCTAGGTAAGGTAGAGGAGCTCGGCTATCTCGCCAGCCATTGGGAATCCTAGCCAACATAACCACATCGTTCACACCCCCCATATTTATGCTCTCTGCGTCTTACCCCCGCCTTAAGCTACGTCCTACTATTCAACGACCCCGGAGAGCAAACTTGACGATCGTTTAGATTCGGAACTGGAAAACCCCACCATAAGGCAAAAGCTATGGCCGGGCGTGGCATCAAGAAGAAGCGTTCCACCATGAGCTTGGGAGAAACGACCACACCTGACCCACCATCGCCAGCGTTGTCAGCTATTCATGCTTCCGGGGTGTCTACCAAGTTTGTACTCAGTGGCTCTACTGTGGCGTCTTCAGTTGCCTCATCCCTCCTCCCCAAGAAGAATGGGGCAGACTCAGCTACTGCAAATGACAAGAATCAGAGCAGGCCGCAAATGAAGCTTCCAAAGGACAATGAAGAGGTAAGGCGACCATGGGATGCTTTTATGTAACTCTACTAATTGGAAACCGGTGCGGCATGCAGGATCTTACCCAATCACGCTGGTTTATCCGGACATGGCCTCTCAGGTCAACACCGGCCTCTCAGGTCACACCGGAAACCTTTAGACGAGAAAGCCGACTTTTAACGCCTCCCGAGCAAGAGACGCCAGTGCTTGGGCAGGTCAACCTAGGAGAAGGTGAATTAGCGACGATAACAGACGGTACTACGGCGACAGGGCCTGGCTCAACAGACCCTTTAGAAAATTCTTCCAACGTTTCACCCCCAGATGGTCAACCTCTTGCCCCAACCGGTGACGCAAGCATTGACAATGCAGAGCAGTTGAATGGACCGGCTAGTGCACTGAACACGCAACAGGGATGGATTGGATGGTTGTGGTATGGAAATCCGCAGCCACCAGCTACCACCAGTGCACCAGAAACAGATGCTTTAAAGGAACCTGAGGTCCCTGTCACTGATTTAACCTTGCCACTAGAGGATGTCATCGTAGACGACACTACTGGCACAGGTCCACCTGTTGAACAGACAAACAGCAAACCCACAGCTCCTTCCGTGACTATATCTGAGGCCGAACCTGAACTTACACCTCAAGTAGCGCCATCACTGGCTCGGTCTTCGTGGTTCGGTTTCTGGGGCGGATACCGTGCAGCGGGGCCAACTATAGTTACAGTTGATAAGACGGGAAGCGCCCAGGGAGAGATACAAGAGAATGAGGATACTCTTGTTGCAGCTAGTGAAGTTGCCCCAACAGTGGAGGAGCAATCGTTTGTGACCGCAAACCCACCTGATACCATACTGAAATTAGAAGAAATTACTGCGACCAATGATGTCCAGGCTACTACAAAGGTTCCAGCAGCGACCAATGATGTCCAGGCTGCTACAAAGGCTCCAGCAGCAGGTTCATCTGGGTGGAGCTTCTGGTATCGCTCTGGGGTGCCATCAAATCCCGTTAGCGGTGCTGGGCCTACCAATGATGCCGCCGTGGGGGTTTCCGCTCAAGCACAACCTCAGGAAGTCACCGACAATACACCACCTTTAGCAGGCTCCACCAAAGGTCAGGCAAATCAGTCACAAAAACCCGGAGTACCTACGGCTATACCAGCTGTTGTCCCAAAAGAAGACAAGGCCACCAAGGACAAGAATGGTACCGCAGCGCCAGTCCAAATGAAAGTGCCTCCCCCTATCCCAACGCCCAGCCAGGCACCCCCTGCTGCCTCGGCTGCAGTAGATAAACTTCAACGAATCTGTCCGCCAAATCATGTGTTCCCGGACTTTGACTCGTGTTACAACCTGGTGGAGACACCTCCGTTATATTGTAAATTCACACGACTATTCAAGAAACCTGCGCAGACACCCAATGCACACTTATTCCGGGCACACGGGCCGCGACGGGTGAAGAAAGCTGTAGCAATTGGCGTACATGGTTTTTTCCCGATGCGCCTCGTGCGTACAGTGCTTGGGGAGCCTACCGGAACCTCTGTCAGATTTGCACAATCTGCTGCAGCTGCTATCAAGCGTTGGGCAGAGCAGAATGGTATAGAGATAGAGGTGGAGACAGTTGCACTGGAAGGGGAGGGAAAAGTGGCGGACCGAGTGGAAATGCTGTGGAAGCTTCTTGAAAAATGGATGGATCATGTTAAGAACGCGGATTTCGTTTTGATAGGTGCACATTCCCAGGGTGTGGTGGTAGGGCTGCAACTGCTTGCGCGGATGATTGAACAAGGATGGGTGGATAACGCAAGGGTTGGAGTTGGTAAGTTTTGAGAGATGTTGGTACTATGCAGTGCTAATTCAACTGTAGCTGCCATGGCTGGTATCAACCTGGGCCCATTCTACCACCTGCCAACGAGCATCCTGACCGGTTCTGCTAAAGAATTGTTCGAGTTTCAGAGGCCCGAGAGTGCAGTGTCAAAGAAGTACATCCAGGCTCTTCGTGTGGTCCTGGCTCACGATGTCCGGATTGTCTTTATTGGCAGTATTGACGATCAGCTAGTACCTCTTGAGAGTTCTACATTCACAAATATTCACCATCCATACATATATAGGGCTGTTTTTGTTGACGGCAGAGTCCATGCGCCAAATTTCTTGAGCCATTTGGTTGGTTTTGCTATGAAACTTAGAAACCTGGGTATTAGTGATCATGGGTTGATCCGGCAGCTAAGTACACCACTGGCAGGGAGCTTGTATGGAGGGGAGGGGCATTCTCGGATTTATGATGATGACAGGGTTTATGAGTGCGAGGCCTCCTATTGAAGTTTTTCACCAGTAGCTAATGTCATTTTTACAGCCTCACCATTCGTCATGCCCTAGAGACCACCGATTCTCCTGGTGTCCCCCTCCGCGTTGATTCTTTTGAGCTGCCCACGACCAATAATAACCCATTCTTTCTACCATGGGCGATGAGGGGGCTGCTGGAGGAACATTTAGTGAGAACAAAGTTGGAACAAGAGAAGAACAATCTACTACAACAATTTGATGACTGGAAGCCAACTAGCAAGGTGTTGAAGGATGTCAAGTTCCGGTTAGAAGGGATAAACCAAACGAGACCGAAGCTATAGAGGTCGCTTACAACACAACCATCATGTCTTTTTGGTTTGGGCATTCTTGCACACTTTTTCTATGATTACATACGCATCATGGTTTCATAATTCCGTGAACCGGATATCAGGAAGGTCTGATGGAAAGGGTTTGTTTTGTGTTTGGGTAGTGGTGTATTGGAATACTTCTGAGTTGGGAACACTCTGAAGGTATAGGGATTGGTTGTATTTTAGCGTTGGGGGAAGAGGTGGTGCACGGCGTCTTTGGTCCTTTTGTTCTTCTATTCTCTGTACGATATTGGCTCCTTCAATTCGCTTCATGATAGACTTGTAAGATCAGAATTTAATTTTATCGTGCCTCCTCACTGTTTCCGCAAATTACCCTCAGTCCTGATTTGCTGATGATGCCGTTAAGCTCCCATCCCTTGGCGTAGATCATCCCGGCGAACTCAACTGCAGCAAAAACACGACAGAACTCCATCAACACACATTTCAGAGCTTTCACGACCCAGATATCCCAAATCATGGGAGTCTCATCAACTACATACATCGCCCTGGCAGCTGCGTTGCTGAGCAGCTTGCAGGGTGTTTCGGCGTTCTCAAATACCTCTCCTTTCTTTTTGGTGACGAGTTTGGAGTGCGTCACCTCGAAGCTCTTGGTTGGAGAATGGGAGAAAGCTAATTTCCTAGGTTGTAGGATCCCAAAGATGATTATCCCTACTACGAGTACCAGCACACTCACTACCGCAGAGTTTGTCCGAGTCGCAAAAGATGTTCTTTCGCAGTGTAGTTCGGACGGATACGTGATTGCCACGCAGCCAGGGTTGCATGTGAGTGATTTTAGGAATGGACATGTGGGCGCGATGGCTGTGGAGGAGGCGGGGGGATGGCCGGGGATGCCGCATTTGAAGCGCGCGTTGTCTGGGAATGGGAGGTCGTTAGTTGTGCCATTTACAAGGCGGGGGGGGGAGGTAGAGGGGCTTAAGGAAGTGAATGGGGTAGCGGAGGTGTTGGGGGAGTGGGTGAGGGAGAAGTGTGGGGGGGAGGTGGTGAGGGTGGATGCTAGTAGTACGTTTGTATCATTTTGCAGATTCCCTGTGGGTAATTGCTTTTGAGTGATGCTGACATGGTTTTGGGAGGGTTGTAGCGGGAACGTTTGAGATGTTTGGAGATATGAAGCCAAAAGTGATGATGGTTAATTTCGAGCCCTTGGATGAGTCGGATAGGGAGGTGCGGGCGAAGGAGCTGGCTGATACTGGTATTGTGTCCCACCCCCTCCAATCTCGGTGAACTTTCTACACTTACTTACATTCCCCAACTACAACCACAGACGCCTTCCTCTTCTCCCTCCTCGAATCCTTCCCCAGCACCCGCTACACCCTAATCTACACCTCCACCCCACGCACCACCGTCCCCAACCACCCCTCCTCAAAAATCCAAGCTCCCCAAACGCAGGACGAGCTCCGCCGGCGCTTCGTCATCCTAGACAAGAAACCGAAGCATGTGGATGTAAATGCGACAATCCCGGTGACGGGGTCGTTGTTCAAGAAATATGCGTTCTTCACTCCCGGAATCTGGATGGGGTATCTGGCGGCATTCTTTTTGATTAGTATTGTTTATGTGGGGTTGAATGCGTTGACGAGTTTGAAGGTTTCGTATGGTGCGTTTGAGAAGGAGATGGGGCCGGCGGCGCAGAAGAAGCAGCAGTAGAGACTGGAGGGGGCAGTATACCATGGTTGGAGGGGTGTATTTGTTCAAAGCTCTGCGGCTTTCGTCGAGCTGCTAGCTGACCTATCATCACCGATGTGTGTATCTGTTTCTTTTATTTCATTTCTGTTGATTTATGCGTGCATGCGAGTTTGTATGACTACATCTATAAATATTTGGGACTGATACATTGAGTGCACGTGGATATGGAACTTCCATACTATGTATCTCTATTATACTTGAAGGGGTCAGCAGAGAGCATCTTACTAGTATGGTAAGTTTGCTTCCTCGATAATTTTCAATTGTTGACTTCCCTTGCAAATTTTGGGAGACCCCTATATATTCTTTTCTTTTATAGAAAAAACACTGTACTCGTATGCACCTCCATCAGGGGAAGTGTGACGAGCCACCCAAAAAGCCCGGTGTGGATTGAAGGGTAAAGGCAAGTTAACCTGCTGCCTGCGACTGTACACACTCTAGTCTGTAAATAAAAAATTAAAAAAAATAAAAAAAGAATCCCTTATCTAAAAACCATGTAGGATTTTACAGTAAGTATGTATCTGTTCGGTAGGTTCATAAAATACTTCTGAGTGTAAGAATTAAAAACAGCGGTTTCAGGGTAAACTGCCCCCCTGTAGCTGGTCGGTAATCTTCAACCTGAAATTTATAAGTCATGCCATTCTCATTTGTTGGGGGAGGGGGGTGGGTTAAAAATTTAAAAAGTACTCTTACCTTTATCAAGGCCATATTTTGACTTCGGGTTTTTGAAGGTTCAATTTATCTGCTAGCTTGATAGCTGAATAAACTTCAACTCGGCTCAGTGATAAGCAACCCCAGACCACTTCCTTCCGTAACCACCAACATGGTCGAATGGCAAGACCTGTTGCAGTGCGAGCCTGGCCCGGGGTTCGAGTCTTAGAAAGGTCTGAAATGAATTTCTTAGATGGTAATTAGGGGGACATGTAGCCTCTCTCACCGAAAGGTTGAGAGGTGAAGTCTTTTGTCTCGTGCTCGTTTTTTTTTCTTCTCCAATCGCCATATAGAGAGAGAGAGGCAAACAGGCAATAGCAATTATCACCATCATGCTCTGGAGGAATGCGGCAGGGTCTCACGGTGGAATGTCTATCAAACTAACTGAGGGCAGTGCTTTCTACTTGGGTATATCACAATACCCGTCTATTGCCACTGGCCCTACATACATATTGCTGGATCCAAGTGCATACGAAAGGAATATCATACTATATACTCCGTAACTCCTTCAGCTTTGACTACAGAGGCCTGGGACGTAGAGTCTAGAATTAGTCCTAGCATTATAGGAACCATAACATACAATGTAGATGGAATAATTACCAGCTAGCTAATACCTTATTGTTGTTCTATTTATCATCTACCGTATTCCATATTTACATCTCTCCTAGGAAGTTCTAGGGTCTGTACTGCAGCAGATTACAGCGGCATGCAAAGAAAAAATAAACCTAATAATACATTACCTCTTCTCTTCAGGTATGATATACTTATCCTAAATAGTAGTGACTGTAAGCCGGAAGAATAGGCTGCAGCTGGAGAATTAATATTGCAAATCCAGAAGTTAGATAGGTAATAATTTGGAAATGGAGATATTCCGTTACCCTCAATCCTCGCCACCAACTCCGTTTTCTATGGTACAGTCCGAGCACAAAACTCCTGGTAATCTAGCCGCCTAAGGATTGACGGCGAAGGATGTGGCCTGCATACTGTATACCTAGACCTTGTACGTAGTAGCCCTTGAGCATTTTTTCACCATCCTGGATGTCTATGTGAGCCGTCATTACACTCTTGAATTTGTGACGGTATACTGCCCAGCTATCTACCCTGAAACCGCCGTTTCCAACTTGAACGATCTTGATGAATATATATACATATTTACTGTAATTTCCTACACGGTTGCTAGAAACATAGATAGATAAGCGTAAGCGTATGTTCAAAAAGTCATATAGGGGTTTCGTTTACTTTTTCTTTTTTACAGATCCGGATTGTATACGTAGGTCATGCAACAGCAGATTAACCTCAATCCACTCCGGACTCCCGGGTGGCTCGTCATACCTCCCTGATGGGGGTATACACGAGTACTGAGTTTTTTTTTTTAAAAAAAAAATTGTAGGAGTTTCCAAACTGGTTGTAAGGGAACTCAACAACCGAAAATAAATCATGGAAGCAAACTTTTTTACACTTCAAAGTATAAATGCTACTTTTGCTGCTACCTTAGTTTTAGGTTAAACTGGTAACAGTCATGTGGCAATGGTTACCCGTAACCCAGTGTTAAGGAACACTCGACCACTTCCTTCCGTAACCACCAACATGGTCGAATGGCAAGACCTGTTGCAGTGCGAGCCTGGCCCGGGGTTCGAGTCTTAGAAAGGTCTGAAATGAATTTCTTAGATGGTAATTAGGGGGACATGTAGCCTCTCTCACCGAAAGGTTGAGAGGCGAAGTCTTTTGTCTCGTGCTCTTTTTTTTCTTTTTCTCTTCTCCATCGCCATAGAGAGACAAACAGGCAATATTATCACCATCATGCTCTTGGAGGAATGCGGCAGGGTCTCACGGCAAAATTTCTATCCATTACCACCGGTCCCTACATACATATTGCTGGATCCAAGGTTGCATACGATAAGAATATTATACTATATAACTCCTTTAGCTTTGGCTACGAAGGCTTGGGACGATAGAATTAGTCTTAGCCTTATGGGAATCATAAAATAATTATCAGCTAGCCGATTCCCTATTGTTGTTCTAATTACCAATTCTACCGATTCCATATTTACTAGTGTCCGCACTGCAGCAGATTACAGCGGCAAATTAAACCTACTAATACATTACCTACGAGAAACTTCCCTTCAGGTGCCAGCACTGGCAGCATATCATATACTTATCCTAATATAGTAGTGACTCTAAGCTTGAAGAATAAGCTGGAGCTGGAGAATAATTGATATTGCGAAGTCAGAAGTTAAATAGGTAATAATGTGGAGATGAGGATATCCCGTTACCCTCAACCTCTGCCATTTTCTATGGTATGACCCTTGCCTAAAACTCATAGTAATCTAGCTACCCAAGGATAGACGGCGAAGGATGTGGCCTGCATACTTTATACCTACACCTTGTATGTAGAAGCCCATGGGGTTTTTTTTACCATTCTGGATGTCTATGTGAGCTGTCAATACACTCTTGAAGTCGTGAAGATAAATTATGTCCCCTTACTCACCTCTACACGTATTCAGGCTGGTGTACGGCTGAAGCAGCTGCCTTGCCATGACTTTTGGGCTAGGACTGTACAGTCTTTTGTGTACTTTTAACTTTAACTAACTTACCATGGTATACTTGTTTAAACCTCTGTGGCTTTAATCGAGCTATGGCCTACCATCATGAATATGTATTTCTGTTTCTTTTATATTATTTCTGTGGATTTATACATGCATTCAAATTTGTATGACTACATCTATAAATATTTGATACTGATACATTTAGTGCACATGGATATGGACTTTCCATACTATGTCTCAATTATACTTGAAAAAATCAGGAGAGATTTATCCTACTACTATGGTCCTGTATGAGAAAGGACATGAGACTTATGAAGTTCAGATGAAGATAATGCCGAGCTGTTTACCCTGCAACCGCCGTTTCCAATTCACAAGCGTTCCTTTACACATATGAGCCAACCGAACGGTCTGGACGAATAGATATACATATTTACCGTAGTATCCTACACAGTTATTAGGTACATACATAGATAAGCGTAAGCGTATGGTTAAGGAAGATACCACGCTCTATTTTTTTGGGGGGTCTTACATAGAGAGTCAGATAAGGGGTTTCATTTTACTTTCTCTACTTTTACATATCTAGATTGTATACATAGATCGCGAGGCAGCAAATTAACTTGCCTTACCCTTCAATCCACTCCAGTGGCTTGTCACACCTCTCTGATGGAAGTGTATACGAATACAACTGTTTCTATTAATAATAATAAAAAATGTGGGAGTTTCCAGAATTGGTTGTAAGGAAAGGCAACAATTGAAAGTCTTATCTTACGTATAAATGCTTCTACGTCTAGAAATTGCAGGCTGGATACTTTTCTGCTACCTGTAATAGTCATGTGGCAATGGTTACCCGAAACCAAGTGATAAGCAACTCCCTAACACTTCCTCCTGTAACCACCAACATGGTCGAATGGCAAGACCTGTTGCAGTGCGAGCCTGGCCCGGGGTTCGAGTCTTAGAAAGGTCTGAAATGAATTTCTTAGATGGTAATTAGGGGGACATGTAGCCTCTCTCACCGAAAGGTTGAGAGGCGAAGTCTTTTGCCTGGTGCTCTTTTTTTTTCTCCATCGCATGGAGAGAGACAGACAGGCAATAGCAATTAACACCATCATGCTCTTGGAGGAATGCGGCAGGATCTCACGGCGAAATGTCTATCAAACTAGCTGAGGGCGGTGCATATTACTTGGTTGGGTATATCATAATACCTGTCTATTGCTACTAGTCCCTACATACATATTGCTGGATCCAAGGTTGCATACGAAAGGAATATCATACTATATAACTCCTTCAGCTTTGGCTACGGATGCCTGGGCGCAGATGGCACTGTTTAGAATTAGTCTTAGCCTTATGGGAATCATAAAATAGTTACCAGCTAGTCGATTTCCTATTAATCAATTCTGCCGTATTCAATATTACTGAGATATCTAGCTCTCATAGGGTCCGCATTGCAGCAGATTACGGCGGCATGCAAGGAAATTAAACCTACCAATACATTACTTATGAGCAACTTCTCTTCAGGTGCCGGCACTGACAGCATATCATATACTCATCCTAATATAGTACTTGACTCTAAGCCAGAAAAGTAGGCGGGAGCTGGAGAAATAATTATTTTATTTTTTTGTAAATCTAGAAGCTAAATAGGTAATGATGTGGAGATGGGGATATTCCGTTACCCTCAATCCTCGCCACCAATTCCGTTTTCTATGGTACAGTTTTAGCCCAAAACTCATGGTGATTTAGCCTGCATACCGTATTATTTCGAGAATTGGCTAGCGCCTCAGACGTTAGAACCACGGCCATTTACATTCTGCTTCTACATCATGCAGCCACCCTACACTACAGTATCAAATAACTTAGTCGCACACTGTGATTTCAATGTAAATTGATACCTATCTAGATCTATGGAGGGGTAACAGAAGAGGGAACAGTATGTACATAATCTTCAATGACCCAAGTATACTCCAATGCATCGGTATCATCCCCCCTGGCTGGTATGAGCGGCAGAAGGCTTCCAACTCTATATTTGACCCTGGATGAACACTGCCATTGCCAATAACAAAATCTGCAGCTGGAATACCATTGATACTTCCACCTTTTTTTCTCGACCTTGTATGTAGTAGCCCGTGAGCGTTTTTTCACCATTCTGGATGTCTGTCTATGTGAGCCGTCATTACGCTCTTGAAGTCGTGAAGGTATATTATGTCCTCTTACTCACCTGTACACGTATTCAGGCTAGTTACCATTAGGAAAGTGTGTTTCTGTTTCTTTTATATTATTTCTGTTGATTTATGCGTGCATACGAGTTTGTATGACTACATCTATATATATTTGGCACTGATACATTGATTGCACATGGATATGGGCCTTCTTACTATTCTCTATTATACTCAAAGGTATCAGGAGATATCATCTCACTAGTTTCCTATATGAGAAAGGACATGAGACTTACGAAGTTCAGGTGAAGATACTGCCCAGCTATTTACCCTGAAACCGCCGTTTCCAATTCATAATCCTACCGAACGGTCTTGATGAATATATATATACATATTTACTGTAATTTCCTACACGGTTAATAGAAATATAGATAAATAAGCGTAAGCGTATGTTTAGAGAGTTTATAGGGGTTTCGTTTACATTTTCTTTTTTTACAGATCCAGATTGTATACATAGATCACGCAGCAGCAGATTAACCTCAATCCACTCCGGACTCCCGGGTGGCCCGTCATACCTCCCTACACGAGTACTTTTTTTTTTAAAAAAAAAAAGGAAGGAGTTTCCATAACTGGTTGTAAGGGAACTCAACAGTTGAAAACAATCGTATCTTACACTTCAAAGTATAAATGCTTCTACGCCGCAGGCTGGATACTTTGCTGCTAACCTTAGGTTTAGGTTAAACTGGTAATAGTCATGTGGCAATGGCTACCGGAAACCAAGTGATAAGCAAGTCCTTACCATTTCCTTTCGTAACCACCAACATGGTCGAATGGCAAGACCTGTTGCAGTGCGAGCCTGGCTCGGGGTTCGAGTCTTAGAAAGGTCTGAAATGAATTTCTTAGATGGTAGTTAGGGGGACATGTAGCCTCTCTCACCGAAAGGTTGAGAGGCGAAGTCTTTTGTCTCGTGCTCTTTTTTTCTTTTTCGCCATCGCCATAGAGAGAGACAGGCAGGGAGTAACAATAATCATCACCATCATGCTCTTGATGGAATCTGGAAGGACCATACGGCAGAATGTCTACCAAATCACGGGTACTAGAATGTCCTAGGAGAAATAGTTATCTCAGTAAATGTGGAATAGATAATCGGCACAATAATAACCAGCTGGTAAGTATTCCACATTGCATACTAATGATTCTCATAATTCTAAAGCTGATTCTAAACAGTGCTATCCGTCTCTGTAGCCTGAGCAGAAGGAGGTATAGCATACATGATATGCCTTTCACATACAACCTTGGATCCAGAAACATTAGTCTGGTTGGCATAACTGTTGTGAATAATTCCCGCTTGTACCTATAAAAGGTCACGAGGGTAAGCAACCAAAATAAGACAATTGGGAAAGGACTGCGAAGGATAAAAGAGCCGGAAAAGTACGCAGGAAAAATATCTCTTTGGATGGAAGAACACAAGGACCATAGCGAATAAGTCTATAGCGATACCTTTGATAGCTCTCTACTTTGAATATACACACACAATTCTCATCACGATTCCTCCGCTGCATAACCTCGTAACCTTACAATAACAGGCACAACCAGACTAAGAAACATGTATGTAGGGCCCAGTGGCACTAGACAGGTACTTTGATATGTATGGCACACCCTCTACGATAACTACGAGGGTCTGATCTGTTGAAAAGCACGTGAGTTCACATATGTCGGCCACTCATGTCATTGCGGCTACTCAGGTCATACAATGACATTCATTAACATATGTCATGTCTGCCACTCATGTCATTGCGGCTACTCAGGTCATACAATGACATTCATTAACATATGTCATGTCTGCCACTCATGTCATTGCGGCTACTCAGGTCATACAATGACATTCATTAACATATGTCATGTCTGCCACCGATGTCATGTCGGTCACTCATGTTATTGCGACACTCACTCACGTATCTCCAGCATTTCCTGCTTTCCAGCAATACTCCTTTAGCATTATCCCTTAAGTGTATATAGAGCTGGCCTGACTGCCTCTTCTTTAGAGGTTAAGGGATAAGCAACTCATACATTCTCGTACAACTCATACGTTCTCGTACAACTCATACGTTCTCATACTGGTGAAGTGACTCTTCGTTGATCATTAGCTATCTTATCCGCTCGCTAGTGTTGCTACTCCTACAAGGTCATTCCAACAGGTTATGACCCCCGGTGCACGCGCAAGACAGTATTCACCATAACTCCTCTTTACGAGAACTCCTCCATAACGAACTTCTTCAACATGGAAGAAACAACACCCGCAATGACTGTTGCTAGCAGCTCTCAAAATCAAGTTGCACCCGCAACGACTTCTGCTACAACGACTCCTGCAACCACAATCTCTCTACCTCCTATCATCTCTCCCTTTCCCAGGTCATTTGCTCTCTCAAAAGACTTTCGCCTGAAGTTAAGCTCAATGGCATTGAGCCGCTCGAGGGGTTTAAGAATTATGAGAACTGGGCATCTCAGATGACCATGGTATTTTATACCATAAATGTATTGGATATCGTTGTTGACGGTGTTCAACCCGATCCCAATGCATCTTCAGCTGAACAGGAGGGGTTTATGTCTCTTTCAAAACAGGTAATGCTAATCCTTATTCGAGTTATTAGCAACCCTCTTCTGAATAAGGTGTCTAAATACAGATCACCTCATGATATTTGGAAGTACTTAAGAGAGACTTGTTTTAAAGATACTGCTTTTTCATTTGTTCACCAAGTCGCTTGCCTCGGTGTTCTTTTCTCTGGGAAACTTGAAAAAGGCAAGCCTATATCAGAATTTTTAGATAAATTCGACAGTCAATGGAACAGGGTCTATCAAATGGCAACCGGTCCTGATGAGTATAGGCAAATGCTCAGAAAATTCCTAGAAGCAGACAAGGCAAAGCGGGATTTCTTATTGGCGGCTTTAAGCCATGAGTATCCCAATCCGGTGGATAATTTGACTACCAAAGCTAATCTGACATATACAGAAGTCAGACATCATTTTCTGGGACTCACATCCAATAATCAATTGGATCTCTCAGTTAACCCACCAAACGAAGCTCTGTTAACTCAGGCTCGTGGTCCTAAGAAAGACCGAAAACGCCCTTCGGGCACAAAAGAGCAGAATAGTGAGAAGACCTGCACTTACTGCAAGAAACATGGAGGAATCTCCAACGGCCATAACTGGCAAGAATGCTGAAAACTCAAGCGAGATCAAACTCGCAAGCAGGATAAGGCGAATAAGGACAATTCTGGCAATAACAACCAGCAACCCTCTAAGCAATCTGACCAAGGTCTTATTGCAACCGCTCTTGTTACTGATGCCATGGACGTTGATCTCGCTCATGTCAGTACAAATTCATACTCCTGGAAGCTTGATACATGTGCAACAGCTCATATGACCTCTGATATAGGACGATTTGAGCACTTACAGCAGAGTTCTGGAACTGTGAATGTCGGAGGGAATAACTCTCTCTCTGTGGAAGGAATTGGCTCAGTCTTACTGAATTGCCTTCTTCCAAATAATGTTCACAGAATCGTTCGTCTTACTGCCGTGCTTTACATTCCTTTACTAGGTCATTCGCTTGTTTCATGGAATGTATTAAGGAATAAGGGATTTATGATGAAAGCGTATGGCAATAAGATTGTTGTGTTACGTTCTGCTTGTTGTTCTGCCAATTCTGTGTCTTCCGACAATTCTATGTTTTCAGGCAATTCTACTATTACTTCTGAGGAGGAAACCGAGCAACGTGTATTTATGGCCGAATTCAAAGGCAATCTCCCCTTTATTATCGAACATACAAACAGCTCGTTGCTTGCCTCTAATCAGGTCGCTGCGGCAATACCCTCTAATCAGGTCGCTGCGGCAATTCCCTCTAATCAGGCAATACCCTCTAATCAGGTCGCTGCGGCAATTCCCTCTAATCAGGCAATACCCTCAAATAAGGCCTCTAATCAGGTCTCTAATAAGGTTATCGGAATGCCCTCTAATCAGGCCTCCAGAACCTCCTCCAAAAGAGCCCTCGAAACTGCAACGGAAGCCACCGATATGCTTGCCAAAAGGCTCAAAACACAGGCAATACAATCCTATGACTTTTGGCACAGATCTCTAGCTCATTCGAGCAAAATGACTCACAAGGCATATATGGACGGATCGCTCCTACCCCCTATGCCTACTGAATTCTTCTGCAGATCTTGTATTATGGCTAAATCTGTGAACGCAGTCCCACAGAGCCTTACTCAAGGCCGATCCACTCGCCCTTTCGAGCTGATATACAGCGATCTGAGTGGAAAGCAATCTATACCTTCCTACGGAAACTCACAATATTACATTACTTTTATTGATGATTTTACCAGGATGGGTTGGATATACTTCTTAAAGAACAAATCTCCGAATGCTCAACAGATCATTCAGGAATATATTACCCTCATGGAAAGGCAGTATAATACCACTGTCTTAAGCATGATTACTGACAATGGTGGAGAATATATAGAAGCTGATAAATATCTAAAAACCAAGGGGATTCAGCATATCTATACACCTCCATATTCCCATCAGTCGAATGGGGTCCCAGAGCGCTATAATAGGACAATACAGACAATGGTCCGCAGCATGCTAATTGACCTAAACCCAGCTAACGGTATCTCTGCAGAACCTGGCAGCTCTGCAGACCCGCGCCTTTGGGCAGAAGCATGTCTAGCCGCTATCTATATCCGTAACCGCTTACCCCATTCTCAGCTTCCTCAGAGAAAAACCCCCTTTGAGATGCTGCATAATGTACAACCTTCTATTGCTCACCTCAAGCCCTTTGGCAGCATCTGCTACATCCATATACCTGTAGAACGCAGGCCTCCTGGAAGCAAGCTCCAGCCAAGGGCTGAAACAGCAATATTCGTTGGTTATACAGAATCCCCATCCATTTATAGGGTCCAGCTAGCTAATAAGTATATATTTACCGTTAAGGCATCTAACTGCACATTCGCTGAGCAATTACCAGCTAATCGAGCTGAGCATATACCAGCGAGTCGAGCTGAGCAATTAGAGCACATACTAGCGAGTTGAGCTGAGCAATTTCCAGCTAATCGAGCTGAGCAAACATCAGCTAAATTACCTCAACTCGAGCCTACCAAATCCACTGAATCCACCAAATCCACTGAATCCACTAATGTGCATACATTGCTTGCAACCGCTCTTGCGGTCAATGAGACTGAACCTAGGACGTTCAAGCAAGCAACCGAGTGCGCAGACTCTCCACGATGGTATAAGGCCATGCAGGAAGAGCTTGAAACTCTGACGGATCAGTCTGTTTGGACGGTTGTGCCCCTACCTCCTCCAAGGCACAATATCGTAGGCTGCAAATGGGTCTACAAGATTAAAAGGGATTCAGCAGGCAACATAAGCCGCTACAAAGCAAGGCTTGTTGCTCAAGGGTTTTCTCAGCAACCGGGGACGGATTTCGACGAGATCTTCTCTCCTGTTGTGAGGTACGATTCATTGAGATTACTGATCGCTCTATCAGTTTCTCTTACCTGGCCTCAGCCAGATCAGCTTGATATTAAAGGAGCTTTTCTATATGGTTCTCTAAACGAGGAAATCTATATGAAGCTTCCTCCTGGTTATGAACAACCAGGGCAATGTGCACGTCTTCACAGGTCAATATACGGCCTTAAGCAGTCACCGAGACAATGGTATCAGAGGTTGACCGGCTTCCTTTTACCACTTGGATACGTGACAGCAAACTTTGATCCATGTATACTTATACATGTCAAACTACAAGTGATTATCGCCATATATGTGGACGATATCACTCTTGCGGGTCCCAACAGCTTAGAAAGGGAAAAATTGAAAAATTCCCTTAAGGAGGAGTTCAACCTCAGCGATCTCGGTCCTCTAAGCTGGCTACTGGGCATCCAGATCGAATGGCATATTGACTGTGTTACCCTCTCACAGCAAGCATATATTGACCAATTGCTCCTAAAATTTGGACTGCAGGATTGCAACCCGGTCTCTCTTCCCATGGATCCCAGCAGATTGAAGAATTTGCTAAAGGCCCGTGAGGGAGACGACCTTGCTGATTCCTCCAACTATAGGCAGATAATTGGCTCTCTTATGTACCTAGTGATTGGTACCAGGCCTGATCTTGCTTTCACCGTTTCTTCTCTCTCTCAGTTCTCGTCAGAGCCCACAAAGATCCATATGGGGGTGTTAAAACAGACCCTTCGTTACCTTAAGGGAACGAGAAATCTGACACTCACCTACAGGAAACCCATTACTGTGAATTTATCGGGCTATTCTGACTCAGACTTTGCTGGTGATAGGAATGACAGGAAATCCACCACGGGAAACATATTTCAGATTGCTGGCAATACAATCTGTTGGAGATCGGTAAAGCAACGTTGTGTTTCAACCTCTACGGTCGAGGCTGAATACATCGCTCTTAATACCTCTTCCAAACAGCTAATTTGGTTGCAGAATGCACTGAAAGAACTCCATGTTGTGATTCCTTCTGCTTTAAACGCTGACAATAACGGGACTATTGATCTTACAAACAATCCCCGTATCAGTGACAAAAGCAAACATATAGACGTTGCCTACCACCACATCAGAGATCTTGTGGAAACAGGCAAAATCAACGTCTTATGGATACCAGGTAACAGCAACTTAGCTGATATCTGCACAAAGCCGCTGCCACGGCCTCATTTTCTTACTCTAAGGGAACAAATAATGCGAACATCTTGATTAGCACTCTTTTCACCTGCTTTTTCCTACTGGGTTTTGAGGTTTTTAACGAGACTAATCATGTTCGTCTTGCTATTCAGCAGTATCTGCTGAGGAGGGGTGTTGAAAAGCATGTGAGTTCACATATGTCGGCCACTCATGTCATTGCGGCTACTCAGGTCATACAATGACATTCATTAACATATGTCATGTCTGCCACTCATGTCATTGCGGCTACTCAGGTCATACAATGACATTCATTAACATATGTCATGTCTGCCACTCATGTCATTGCGGCTACTCAGGTCATACAATGACATTCATTAACATATGTCATGTCTGCCACCGATGTCATGTCATGTCGGTCACTCATGTTATTGCGACACTCACTCACGTATCTCCAGCATTTCCTGCTTTCCAGCAATACTCCTTTAGCATTATCCCTTAAGTGTATATAGAGCTGGCCTGACTGCCTCTTCTTTAGAGGTTAAGGGATAAGCAACTCATACGTTCTCGTACAACTCATACGTTCTCGTACAACTCATACGTTCTCATACTGGTGAAGTGACTCTTCGTTGATCATTAGCTATCTTATCCGCTCGCTAGTGTTGCTACTCCTACAAGGTCATTCCAACATGATCGAGACTATGGCACACATTAGTCTGGTTGGCACAACACCCTCCTTTGGTGTTGTGCCAACCAGACTAGGCACACATCCACGTAGAAAGCACCGCCTTCAGCTAGTGATCCGCTGCAGTGTCATGGCAAGGAAAAGTTAAACCTGTTAATACATTACCCACGAGCAACTTTGCCGGTACTGCCAGCATATCGTATACTCCTCCTCTCTCAAGTAAATAGTAGTGAATCTAAGTTGGAAAAATGGGCTGGAGTTGGAGAATATTAATCTTGCAAAGCCAGAAGTTAGATAGGTAATGTGGAGATGGGGCCGTTACCCTGAATCCTTGCCGCCTTTTTCTATGGTACAGCGAGACACTAGCACTCTTTTGTCTTTTAACTTCAGCCCCACTATATGTAGTCTTGAATCCTTCGCCCGCTGCTCACAATTTCAAGGTAATTTACGGCTGCGAAGGCCGATACTTCCGCATCGGCTCATATGGAGGCAATGGGGGAGCTTGGAGGTTTGGGAAGATATTGATTTATGTAGAGGGGGCGTTTCTCTCGGAGAAAGCCTCCAAATATTGACGGCCACAACCCATTGCTGACCCGGGTCCCCAGCTAGACTTTTTTTTAGGGGGTCAATCTTCAGACCATCTAGTTATGACAGGGCAGCACGTCCACCAGGATAAGAGTAGACCCTTATGCCCTGCCTCAGGGGGGGGAAACTGTATTTCCTCTCTCGAGATTTTTCAAAAATTATGCAATTTCATAAGTGAAGCAAAAAGGTCTAACTTTACCTAGATGCCAAAGTTGCCACCCTACCGAAAACTTGTAATATTGGAAAGGTGATGTTTGCTCTGGGTCATCTGGGTCATCTGAATTATGGAGGTAGAAAATATCTCAGTCGTGAGGATCTTGAAGGACGCTATATGACATATCCGATTTCCCTGATATATACATTTATATGATTATAAATGGAACGTTCTCCTTCTCATCCCTCAGAAACGGTTAAGAAGACTATAGAAACACCCCCCCGATACCTATTTATCTTGATGAAACAACAACCGTATACCCCACTTCTAGTGAATGTATTCTATGTATTCTAATGGGAGGTGTCTATGTATTAGCGATTCATCAGGGGTGTGATATAGAAGTATCTAATTGTGTGGAAATACCTTTTTGAAAAAAATCGTGAATGAAAGGATATCGTGGAAGAGAATTGGGAAACGTTGGGTTTTTGATTCTTCTACAGATTTAGGGTATAACAAATTCGTTCTGAAAAACGAGAAGGGTAAAACATCAGCTTTTAACCCTTCTATGATTTATTGTATAAAATTGCTTCTGTCATTGATGATATACAAAAAGTAAGACGAGAAACCCAAAGGGTAGTTTCCAAAATACGATTATTATCGGGTAATTCGACAGTTCAAAGAAGTGTGGTCACGTGAATGCTTGTTGACCATCCTCAATCCGGCAGAACAATACTAAGGCTCATTCAATTCAGGAGCCTTGAATATAATATATTCATTTGCGAATGTCAAGTAGCAAACGGTAATTTCGTAAGTGAACGCTGCTTCCTTCTTCTCAATACCCCTTAGCAAGACTGACTGCCTCTTGTATAGTGACTTCGGCCACTGCTTCCCTTCCACCCAAACATCGTTTTTTTTTCGTACAAAATCTCGGCTGTTCTAGATTTCCGCATCCATCCAGACTGTCGATACCTTGTCCCCTCCGAACTACATCAGGAAAAATGACTGGAGCCGCGAGCTAAAGTAACCTAAAAATACCCTCCTGTGTGTCTTTGGAGAGTAAGAGCAACTATAGGAAGAGTGGTGACAGGTGCCAATTCACCTTTGAAAATCCACGGTAATGTCGCAGTCACGGTATGGGTTTTGTCTGTGTTCACCTCAGTCAATGCAGCGTCGTTCATCCTCTAAGCGGAGTGTCTTTCTTGGCTGCTAACAGGTATAGGGGCCACAGGCTTTGTGAAAATGGGATTTGAATCCCCTGAAAAAGCGTGGGAGCAGGCGCAAGACACAGTTTCCCCTGGGAGGGGCGAGGTATTGCAATCTTCCTTTCAGTTCTGGATGTCCAATTAGCTTATCAAAATCGTGCTTCGTAGGTTTCTAAAAACCCTCAGATCCCTCATTCCCACGTCAAAGAGCATTTCTAGAGGTCCCTTTATTATATGGAGACAGAGGGGGGGGTGGCTGAGGGTATACGCGAGGCTGCAGGTGCTGATACTTAATGAATCTCTTCATTCCTTGGGTTTATCAAACCCTCCGGCGGAGTGAAAAAGCCTGGTATATGCGACCCGTCCCATGCATTGTCCACCAGAGACGGACCTCGGATTAGCGGGGCTTTTGTAGAGCTCACGTGGGTGGGGTTTCCGATAGTGCAAAGGTACCTTCACAGTTTGAACCCGGCATGGACGAGTCTAGGATGAAAGCACCACCATGCCATCTTTTTATTCGAGCAAGAGGCGAGAGAGTACTGACTGAAAATATATACACTTTTATAAAAAAAAGATTCCTTACTCTTGAGAAATTCTGATGCACACCAGGCTTATGTTAGCGCATGCAAGCATACTATTTATTGTACAGCGATACATCCTTTGAAGTGTCAAGTCAGAAACAAGTGCGGGGGGCTTCAATACCCATATTCTGTTTTGTGTTCTACGTGATTACACTTGGTCTTCCGCTAATATACATATACCCGTACCACGACTCCACTTCAAATCATTTCATAGATAAGCCATCAAAGATACCATCAAAGGAGGCAGTCACAACCCACTACCTAGGAGCAGAGTTATCTGTCTCAACAGAAATCAGCAAAAACCTACCCCAAAACAGCTATTTCGCCCTATGGTAAAGCAATAAACAGTTGAGATCTTGGCGAAATCGAGATCTCCGCCTCAATCACGAGATAGGAAACCTCAAGCCGCAAGAATTAGTCTCGAACCTTTTGGCATATCAATTTCACAACAGCATTGGGTTATATGAGCTATTGCCTAATCCAGTCTCACTTGTGGCCGAAACCGGATTGTTGCAATATAGACGGATATTAATCTGGTTGGTACGACCGGATACGCATAAACCAGAGAAAATGATGAAAGGGGATTAGTCCTATCATGAGAGCCCAATAGTTTCCCAGTTGCTGGGTATTTTTCATATACCGGGCTGTGTTTATTGAGGGTGCTAAATGTACCAGTGTAGCATACTACCGGCTAATCTACCGATATTTTGAGCCTTTGTTCCAGCCAAAGGTGGCTTTCTATTCAGAACTACATTCGGACATGATTCTATGCGATTCCAGACATAGCAGCGAAAAATAATGGCCTGCTGTTGTCATAGCCTTTTCTTTATCACTTGGTCGATCTCAGCACTTGACTTCTGAATAGACGCCACGATACTTATGAATAGACGCCACTGCACTTGATGCTATGGTACCGGTTTGAAAATGGGCTTTTACATCGGATACTCCTGGAGCTGCCGGCTATCTCTATGCCCCAGTCCCCAGTGGTGGTTCACTGAAACAAGTGGGCCCTGAGCAGTTCCTGAATTCTCGATTGGCTTGGGCGGGGTACTATCTAACTCTCTGAATAAAGAGGCCATTCTCAGCGTTCAAGAAAGGTGGAGGCTGAGGTTGGCTAGATTTGTCCATCTGAAGAGAAGGGGTGTATGTCGCAACGTATACTGCAAGACCAAGTTTTAGAAGGAGACAAGGAAAGGGACAGTATCAAGGAGCTTCTGAATAGACAGTGCTTTCCTAAGGGCATATGTTACCTCGATGCTTTGTGCATAATAGTTTCTGCGGGAGGAGGGGCCTGGAGGAAGGGCCTAGAGGAGACATTAGTGTGGTTAGTTTTGTGTGTGGCCAAATGTTCCTTCTCCCTTATCGCTTTGAGCTAGGCGTGTGCCTGCTAACTCTTGTTAGCCGCTCTTCCACTCACTCCCAAGATCTCCTCTATTCTTCTATTCCGCCCATTTTAGTGGCCATCATCAATAACTTCCTTACCCCATGATACTAGTCTTGAGCCCGCAGTGAACCGCTTCCGGGCTCCGTTCAGAATAGAAATTATTCGACAGAGATCGTCACTTACAAATATATTTCAACTAACTGGTAACGTTATTCTGCCAAAAGCCCCCATTCCGTGGTATTTTCAAGACATGAAAAGAGAAATCAATTTATGGGCACTGCTCTTGCTTTGGCTTTGGCTTAAACAATGCTATATAAACCCTTTCATGGCTTCGTCTCAAAGAACAAAGATCTATACATACATATACCACACATTACACACCTTCCCTAGTGTTCCCCTCCCCTCTTCTACACCTCGCCCTCTACTAATTCACCCCTTAATACCTTCCTCATCATGAAGCTCTCAATTCTCCTCTGTCTTGCGGCAGCAGTCGTGGCATCAGCGGACCCATGGCGCCCCAGAGCAGGTCGTGGTGCGTACAAGCGTGATGCAGCAGCAGTATCCGAACCCTTCCAAAAGAGGTGAGATAGTGCGTATATTGCCAGCATTTATCAAGAAGCTAACAATCGAAAAGCCCATATGTTGCCAAACGAGATCCTGGGCCTGGGCCTGACGCAGAAGCCTTCCACGTAAGGTGAGTAGGATTCAAAATACCTTATATATACAAAGTTTAACAAGAAACAGACCTGGAAACCCCATCTACACATATGTTGCCAAACGAGATGCAGAGCCTGAGCCTGAGCCTGAAGCAGAAGCCTTCCACGTGAGGTGAGTGGGATTCAAAATACCTTATATATACAAAGATTAACAAGAAACAGACCTGGAAACCCCATCTACACATATGTTGCCAAACGAGAGGCAGAGCCAGAACCCGAGCCAGAGGCAAAGCCGTGGAGACCTCGCCCAGGGCGTGGTGCCTACTAAGGTCTCATATTCTCCTAGCTGCTTCTCAACACCTTCATTCTAGAACGCAGCTCACCACTTCAACCAAGCCTTTTGGTTTCTCCTCCGATTATGTCCTTGTTGTTATTTTATGACCTTCTATTATCTTAGCCAGAGGCAAAGCCGTGGAGACCTCGCCCAGGGCGTGGTCCCCTACTAAGGTCTCATATTCTCCTAGCTGCCTCTCAACACCTTCATTCTAGAAAGCAGCTCACCACTTCAACCAAGCCTTTTGGTTTCTCCTCCGATTATGTCCCTGTTGTTATTTTATGAACTTCTATTATCTTTTTGATGCATCTGGCCTCGTCACTTGTGTTTATTTTTGTTTTGATCAATTCACAGATCAGTACGTGCCTGGACACCACGATACTAGACTGAATTTCTTTCCTTTGTTTTTGGACGGACGGAGTCGGTTGTTTTGCACGAACTTGTAATTTTGAGTTTTATGAATTTTTTGGGATTGATATTAAGCTTTGTTGGTAGCCCTACATTTCTCTGTGAACACATAACTCGAGGCCTTGCATTGATATTCCTCGTCACATGTATCACTCATTATATCTCGGCCTAGTTTGGTTGCGCCTACGGGTCTTGGGATTCTCCAATGATGGGGATTAGGTTGGCAAACATGTATTTGCCTTCTGGTTTATCTTTGGACAGACGGACCAGAACAAACAAAATACCTTTTATCGGGCTTGCTGCATAGGGACTTTGTTTTCATTTGACCGTGTCCTCAACCTGTCTCTCATATGCTGAGGCAACACCGCTACTTAACCTGCCGTGCAACCAGACTTCGCATAAAGTAACCTTAAGCTATATTTGGCGCGTGTTCAGAATACCGCCTCAAGAGTCTTGCGCTGCCGCTCATTGTGATTGAATCCAATGTAGTCTCATACCACCAATGCACATCGGTATACCAAAGCTCAGCTTTTATTAATCAAGCCGTGCCTCAGCTGTGGCGCTGGCTCCACCGAACGGAAATGGAAACGGGGCGGTTCACAATTCCCAAAAGTCTCGTGAAACTGAACACCCAAGCTTCAGCGCGGTGCTTCAAAGCGGTGCCTCTGCCTGGCTTCTTGACTTGCCCTCGTCCCTTCTCGATATTCATTACTCTCCAAGCCCTCCACCCCTTCTCCATCTCTTTGGACGCCCTCACTCGTTCTGAGTACATTTGTATCTGTAATCAGCGTGGCCAACCAAATTCCCCACAGGCACTTTTCATTATTACATATATCCCTATATACTTCTTAAACCTAGGCTTGCCGGAAATCAACTGACGCACCTACTTTTACTCCGCCTCAAACAGTCAAGCTTATTTGACAGTATCCCCGGTCTTGCCTGGCCTGAGCACGCCCTTACCCATCACCGGACCCTGGCACCAGTTCTGGAATCTCCGTCCCCCTCACCCGCCCCATCCCGGTACAAGCACAACCAACCTGCTTTCAAGCTACGAACCTTACATATAAGATTCCCGTCCACTCCAGGTCTTTGTAGTGAGCTCAGTGTACCGAGTTCGCACGGTGTTCACCTCAGAGAGCTGTCACACGACACCAAAGATCGAAGTATACTACCAACACCAACCGACCGTAGCGATGCTACTTCCCTTCCTAAGTACCTACCGGCATATGAGTTTTCTCCAGGTTGCATTCATGCTTGTGATTTTGTTACTAGCGGTGAACGCCATGAGCTTGCCTTTCGGTGCATCCGCAATGGGCTTGGCCGAAAAGGAAATATACCCACGGGGGCAGGAGAACTTTGGATTTTTGGAAGGGGGGAGGTGGAAAGCGTTGGCCGTATTTCAGAAGAGAGGGTTGGGTGGTAGGGGAAAGCAAGTTACAGGTCTAAAGAAGCAGAGTGCGTGCTTCCTGGGTTGAACCTATTGCTCTACATAATTCGCTCTGGTTGATCCGAGTCCTTGCATTTCTGTGTGCTAATTGTTGGTCTATATTACAGAGAATTATGCTCGGTCAGAACCATTTCAGGAGGTGTCGGGGAATCATCCAACAGGGCATTCTGCTGATCGTGGGACGGTCGCCGTGATTGTGGGACTGGTCACTTTGGTGGTTGCTGGGTTCATGGTCTGAAGGGGTTTCCTACTGCACCACCGACCAAGGAGCGAGCAACATCCCCGAAGAAAGATAATGAGAGAGGGGACTATTTTGGCATCACTTACTTACTTGCTTGCTCATTCGGATACGGGCACGGTCGGTCAGCACTATAATCTTCTAGGGACACATATTGGGTTGACAGTTACATAGCACTACGATGGATCAAGGATCCCCACATATGAGCAATTATGGAATCACACTCGGATGGACGGAGTGGATCATAGACATTTGCTATCTACTTACTTCATATCGGGAACGGCTTTGGTCTCGCTTCCTTACTTAACGAACCTACGAAATATCAAATACCACTTTTTGGATTATGTGGACAGGACGAGAAAAACTCATCGGAACTCAATGCCTGACTAGGGATTAAAGCTATTCCCAGCGCATTCCACTAGGGCGAAGAGCTTATTATGGAAGTGGGCTGCTGGATGTAGGTGCTGGTGGAGGAGACTAGATTTTTGATGATTATTCTCTCGCTGACGGGGCAATTTCTTTATCTTTACCTGGTTTATTGCATATCTTGTCATCGGTGCACGGCTTTGCGTATATATTTGTTCTTTTTTTTTTCTGGGCTTGCAAATGGGATATTGGTGTTATATGATTGTGCATATGGTTATGGCGTTATACCTTGGGCATGACCGGTTTAAATATTTATACGGTCTTTGATTTGGGGTTTCTTTTTTCTTCCCTGGGGCTTTGGGCCTTTTGCTTGCCTTCATCGATGCCTGGCTTTTCTCCGCTCTTGTCTTGCTTCTACAGAGACAGCTAGGTCTAGTTGGTCGGTTCATGGTAAGTGCTACGGGTTGCAGTCGGACGATGGTTGGATAGCTGGCAGCGGAACGGACGTTTGAGTTCCCTCAATCAAATAGAGAGGGTGGCTCGGTGCCTATATAACCTGATGCCCACTGTGCTGCCCTTTCTGAGTCCAGCCTGACTTGTGTCAACTGACGATCGTCGTATCGATCCTTGTCCCAAAGCCAGTTTCTGCCCCAAAGGAACCCCTCACACGCTGTCAGCCAACCGGCTCATGTCACACAAGGCGCCGGCCTGATTCCTCCATCTCATCTCCCTCCCCATCCAGTTTTTCTTTCCCTTCTTTCCTCCGTCCTTTCCTCGTCACGACGTCCTTGACCCCACAGAGAATCGACGCGAAGTCGTTGTGTTAAGACAATCTCCGCTGTCCAAGCTGCTCCAGCTGTCGTTGCGTCGCCACTATTGTTTTTGTTTACCTACGTCAAAACCTCCACCTTCAACAACAAATAAATAAACCCCACACTTGCAAGCACAACAATGAAATTCCCCTCCCCCTGCATCACCACCACCACCCTCCTCCTCGCTACCCTCCCCCACACCACCAGCGCCTCCCTCCTTGACACCATAAAGCTCAAACTCGCCAGCACGCTCCCCCTCCCGAGCTTCCTCCGCCACAAAATTGCTACCCCAGCCGACCACTCCCAGCTTCTCTCCCTGCACAAATCTCTCGTCGAGATCCCCAGCATCACTAGCTCCGAGTACGCCGTCGGAGAATGGCTAGCTCAGTACCTGATTTCACAGAACTTTACTGTCGAAACGCAGCTCGTCGATGGACTCGAAGAAGGCGAGGAAGTTGAGGGGGTAACCAAGAAACGGGAAAATATCTTTGCGTACTTGGGCCAGACTAGGGAGACACGTACACTCCTAACAAGTCACATTGACGTTGTCCCTCCGTATATACCCTACCGAGAAACTGCCTCGGCGGTCTACGGCCGTGGGAGCTGCGACGCAAAGGCCTCTGTCGCAGCGCAGATCACTGCTGCCTTGGAGCTCATTGCAGAAGGGAAGATAAAGGAGGGGGATATTTCCCTGCTATACGTTGTGGGCGAGGAAACCACCGGTGACGGGATGAAGGCCGCAAACACACTCACCTCCTCTGGGTGGGGGGCTGTGATCTTTGGCGAGCCGACAGAGCTGAAGCTCGCTGCTGGGCATAAAGGGATCGCGGAGTTTACAATCAACAGTGAAGGGAAGGCAGCACACAGTGGATATCCCTGGTTGGGGGTGAACGCGAATAGTAACCTGGTGAAGGTTCTGTATAAGCTTGATGGGCTTGATTTACCAGCTTCCAGTTTGTTAGGGAATAGTACTATCAATGTAGGCCAGATTAGCGGCGGGGTGGCTCCAAATGTGGTGCCTGCTAAGGCGAACGCGGTGGTGAGTGTGCGCGTCGCGGAGGACTTGGACGAGACGGTTAGGAGGATTAATGAAGTAATTACATCCGTGCCAGGGGTGAGTGCGGATTGGTTCGAGACGCCTCACTATGGCCCCGTGGAGCTGGATTGGGATGTGGAGGGTTTCGAGACGACGGTGTGCTCTTATGGAACTGATGTGATGTATCTCAGGGGAGATCATAAGAAGTATCTTTATGGCCCAGGGTCGATTCTAGTTGCCCATGGGGATGGAGAATTTGTGCTCAAGAGTGACCTATTTAAGGCTGTCAGGGGGTATAAGAAGTTGGTGTTGGAGAGTTTGAGCCCCACGAGGAGGGTTCCGGCGATAGTGAGGGTAGAGGAGGTGAAGAGTGAGGAGGAGATGGTGGTGCAGGAGCCGGAGGTGGTGAGTAAGAGTGCGACGGTGGTGGAGGCGGAAAAGGAAACGGGGACAGGGGAAAAGAAGGGAGCGAATGAGGAGGAGTTGTAAAGAGTGCAGAGGGGGGGGGGGGGAGGGGGGTAGATGTATGGGTGATTTAAGGGATCTTGTCTCCGGAGGTAAGGGCTACGGCGGTCCGCAGAGGACTATGATTATGGTATATAGATTAAAAGAAGAGCAAAGAAGCCTATACATATATACATGGGCAATTTTGGGAATTTTGAGGAGGGGGTTTCTTTTATGTTCCGATTTACGACTTTAGGATTTCTTATGATTTGTGTTGTATATTTTTGAATGTTTAGGTAGTTAGTCACAGGGGATCTTTTTATGAAAGAAGAATGAAATGATGGTATTTTTATTATCTTTTATCATAAAAAACCGCAGATGGTAAATGTTGGGAAAAGCCGGAACGCCCCCCAAATGTAAGTGTAGCTAATGGAGAAGAAACAAATTTTTAAAAAAAAAAAAAAAAACGTGAATACCCAGTAGAAGACAAAAACGGCAAATACCACCACCCCCCTCACCCCCCCTTCCCCCCCCCCCAACTTCTCCCCCAAAACAAACAAAAAAGTAAATGATTTTGATTGAATAAGAAGTCAAAAACCCATGACCCCTACAAACCGATATTAAAACCCAGACAACCATCACAACAACAATGCAAAAAAAAAAAAAAAAAAAAGGGTAATAATTCAAAACTGTATCCTCCTTTTCCTACCCGTATACTTCGAATCCTGCCCTACATCTCTCCCCTTCTTCCTCATCTGCTCCTTCTTCCTCAAAATCCAGCTCCTACTCCCCTTGACTGCCTTCTTCTGTACCCTCCCGCCCTGCACCCCTCTCCCTGCTCTAGTATCATGCACCTCTACTCCCTCCAGCCCCTTTACCACCTCCGTGATATCCCCTTTCCTCCCTTCCTCAATTTCACTCCCAACAGTCAACACAAGATACAACTTTCTATTCTTCGTCTCGGGGTCATCCTCCAACAGCCCCGCACCGAACCCGGCCTTGGTCGCGGCCGCGCAGATCATAGTTTTCTGCGCATCATTTTTGGGATAGAACTGGCAGACGGCCTTCCCACCTCTTTTCAGCGAGGCATACAGTCCATCAAAAAACCTCGCCAACCTCTGCTGTGGGGTGCCGTCACATTCGGAAGTAGTCTCGGAATTACACAGCCACTGGATCGCAGAGATTGAAATCGCAGCGTCGAAGGTGCCTGGGCGGAAGGGGATCCCCTGGCCCATATCCGCGAGGAGTAAGTCGCCGCTGGTTTCGGAGTCCAGTGCGACAGCAAGCATGGATGCGGAGATGTCCATACCTACCCAGGTGTGGCCTTCAGAAGTGAGAATTTCGCCCGACAGGCCGGAGCCGCATCCGATGTCGAGGATGAAGGAGGGGCGCGAGAGGGAGAGGAGGGAGAGTGCACGATGGGTCATGGAGGATTGGATATTGCGGATGCGAGAGGAGGTGGTGTATTTGCGGGATTCGGTGTCATTGTAGAAGAGGTCGGGGGGGCTATTTTTTTTTTTTTTTGGGGGGTGGAGCAATATCGTCAGTAAGCGGAAGGGTGGGTTGGGGAAGCGGTGGAGAACTCACAGAGTGTCTTCTGGTCGGGACATGGAGGGCTATTTGCGATTGTTTGCAATTGAACGAGGGGAATCTGAGTGCGGCGGTGTTCATGGGGTATGGAGATTGCAATGGGAGGTGGGCTATCTGTCTGTTCGGTCAAGTGGGGAGGGTTGAAGTTACTTTATTTTTGTTGGTGGCAGGACGCCAAGATTTACAAGCGGGGGACGCACACAAAACTCATGCTCAACCGGATATTAAATTATCTACTATTCTTGACCCAAGACCTAAGAACTTCGCTGCAACAGGAAAAGGATGCCATAACAAGACCCTTCTCGATCATTCATACACGCACGATACATGCCCAGCGCCAATGCAAAAGGGATATAGGATATCATCAACACCCACACCATATTCAAGTCTAACTTTTTTAATACCCAGACCCAACTCATTTACTATTGTAACCCGGAAATGCCCAATTGCAAGTATATTGCCTTTTATATGCGTCTGGTCTGCGCTAAACCCTCATGTATCTAAGGGTTCCATTTGACCTGCACTCGCTGCTGCTGGAGGGCGCCCTGCACGCCAAACTGAGCGGGGATACCCTCAACACGGTGGTAAGCGTTGAGGTTCTTGTGGCAGGTGATCATCCAGACACTGGCAGAACCCTGACGGGAGACAATGACTGAAGATGCCAGGAAGTATTCCCAGATCTAATATACGTATATCAGTTGGCATGCAGTAACCACAAATTTGGAACAACTGAGCTTACCCTGAACCAGCGCTCGCCGTACTTGGCAACAACCTTCTCACGGTTGGCTAACCAGTTCCTGTACCATTTCCAGAGAGTAGTGCTATAGTGAACCCCGCAAGTGTCGATGTGCTTGATCTCGAAACCACAAGACTCGAGGCTACCAACAACGAAAGCCAAGGGAGTCGATGCATCCGCACCAGGAAAGACGTATTTGTTCATGAAAAGGCCCCTGAGTAAATCAGTAACCCGCTGGGCAGATTAGATTGAGAAACGAGCTTACCAAATCAAATCCTCGTATTGCCAGCTCTTTCTCAAACCAGCAATTTGCAAGAAAAAGGTTCCGTCATCCTCCAACATGTTGTAAACCTGAGTCAAGAAAGAGCTGAAATGCCTGACACCGACGTGCTCGGCCATTTCCAAACAGGTAATCTTGTTGTACTTTCCAGGTGGGACGGGAATATCACGGTAATCCATGCAGAGAATGCGGGACTGCTCCTCTGGAATTCCAGCCTTGCGAAGCCCGTTGTTACCCCATTTGGTTTGGTTGCGGCCGAGAGTGATACCAGTTGCATGAGCACCATAGTTGACGGAAGCATACTTGGTGAGGGTTCCCCAGCCGCATCCAATGTCAAGCAAACGTTCTCCCTCCTGCAAGTTGATCTTCTCGCAAACGACCTTGAGCTTGTTGTCTTGAATCTCCTCAAGGGTCTCCTCCCTGGTGATGTCGGAAATGATACCAGAAGTGTAGATCATGCGAGGTCCAAGGAACCAAGCATAGAAGTCATCACCTCTGTCGTAGTGGTCACGGACCTGTTCCTCATCTGCCGAATTGTTAGCTACATGCAAAAATCTGCCATGTTGATTTTGCTGGCAGTGATTTACCTTGAGATCGGCTGTGAATCAACATCTCTGGGATGAATCCGAGTAAGAAGTGCTTGAATACTCCCAGGGTAAAATTAAGAGAAGCCCAATCATGGCGGTATTCCAGCATATCCAACATATCTCCCTTCACCTCAACTTCCGAGTTGAAATACATCTCGTAGAAAATCTCGATCGGGATCTTGCCCTTGGCCTTGTACTTTGCCTCATCCTCTTTGTTCCTGAAGCTAAGATATTCGGTAATTGGCTTGCCTGGGAGCTTGACTTTCTCGTTTATCCGGGGAGAGATCATGGAAAAGAGTGCCCAGAATCCGACGAGAATCGGCACGGTAGTGAAGAGGGCGAAGAAGATGAAGGTCTTGAATCCGCCACCAACTTTGTACTTGAGATAGTACGGAACAATGAGGAGCAATCCTCCCAAGAGAAGATTAGAGAAGCTCTGGGAACCAGCTCCTTCAGCTGGGAGTGGCGCATTCTTGATGGATGGTGACTGGGAGAAAGGAAACTCGTCAGCGCGATGCTATGCAATTGCAATTGGCATTGTCTAATTCGCATGGAAAGTTTAAACTTACCGAGGAGGTTCTAACACCACAAGCTGTGGATGACGGAGGCGTTTCTGGAGCAGGCGGGGTCTCGATGAACTCAAACGAGTCCTCTAAAACGGATTCACCCATTGTGTCCAGATGACGAACCACGAAAAGAATAAGCTGGAAAAGGGAGCCGGGCTGGTCTCCTGGCGGCGTGAACGAGGGCTTAATGGGAGAAGAGGAAGAATATGGCAGCGAGGATGGCTGCTGAAATACTGGAAGGGGGCTGGCCTGTATGGTGGTAGGGTCCCCTGCCAAGGACTGACGGGTCTTACTCAAGCAAGCAATTGGGCAAATGCAAGAGCAGCCCTCTCGCAGATGCGATATCTGGCCTCCCACACTGTTTCCCTCGAATCACCCAAGATTTACAACTTCGCACATTCAGTCCGCCTCGAGGCCAATCAAGGTACCCCCATGTGCAAGGATCTGTGTGGATTTGGGCTAGGCCAGCTTTGCCAGCCGTCGTCGTTCGAGATCGATGCTCGAATTCTGGCATGGGAGCTTCCATCAATTCTGCACTCAGATCTGCGCTGCAAAACTCCACCATTGAGGTTATGCATCTAACAGAAAAGGGTTGGTTGGCGGCCACATCACCACGCCGGTCTGTTACAAGTACATATGCACAAGCGAGCCTCTCGGGGAGGACAAAAGTGTCTGTGCCCATATCAACGCTTTGTCGACAATCAGCAAGATAGGGGTTGATATAGGGGCTTCAACCGTGGAGTTCTATGAGCTGAATATTAGGAAGCTTACTCTACAGTAGCACATTTCGCATGAGAAGAGCCCCATGCAAATTCCAGATCATGGATCACATTGTTTCAACACGTTGTGAGCTGTCAAGAAATTGTAATTGTGCAGCCATTAAAAGAAAAGTAGTGTGCCTCCGATAAGATTCTGATAAGCATAAGTCCACATCAACAGCTAAAGTAGAGAGATGCCTATTCAGATGCCAATTATTATTGGCTCCACCCATCTTCGTATTGCCTGCTAGATATCTCCCCGGGAAAAAACAAAAAAATGAAACGGCTGATGTATATGTATCATAATCATAGATACTAAAATCTTCGGCCTCTGGAGGGTATCATGTTCTGTGACCAAACGTATTTAATTCTCTCACTGTCAAACCTGTTCACTAATGATTAGACATTTCCCAGGCTAATTAGGGGGGTTGCCTTACTCTAATTTGTCGGCTCGGGTAGCCTGGCAGATATACTGAGCAGCTGTCCTGACTGCAATCTCCAAATGCCTTGCCGTCTCCTCAAGTGAGTATGCTTTCCAGTGCCACAATGCGTAGGCCTTTAACTGAGCTAGTTTGGCATCACCTACTGTGCGTGTGGCTTGGTGTTTCTTCGCCCAGTCGGTCGCGAATTCTACCTCTGGCGATGGTTGCAAAGCAGGTCTCTTAGCACTGGAACGTCCATTCCTTGATGTCTCTCCAATTATATTGGCCGTATTAGTATTCGTGTTTTTTTTTCCAGGGCCTCTGACCTTCGCCACTGCAGTAGCCCGTCTGCTTTCCTCCACTTCTTGTGCCCAATCCATGACTACAGAAGTCGTGTTATCTTGAACTATAGTTTCAAAGTTGGTATTCCAGGTGGAAACAGAATTTGCCCCTGCCTCAACACCGTCGATATACAACTTTGGGGTAACCACTCCTTTCTTTTTTTTATCGTCCCCACATTTCACACAAGCCGGTAGCATTGGGATGGGATCGACAAGCATCCTGGCCTTCTGAAGGGCGTCAAAAATTCTGAGCCCAGCATAAGCATCCGTTGCAGCATCTGTATGAAGACTATGGGTTAGTTCTCTTGTACAGAGTGGATTCGAAGGTGAGGTCATACAAGAAATTTGCGCTAGTGACAGAGGCTTTGCCCAATCACTCATCCTCGTAGGGCCTTTATGGATGGGAAGTTTTAAGTATTTTTCAGACAACCTGGTAAGTGATACCAACACCCTTGGAATTTGCCCTTTTCTACGTTCCCTAGCATATTCTATAACATGGTGGATTGCACTCAGCTCCATCAACCCTTGAGGCTCGATTCCAAGCCACTTTTTGATTCTGGAGCCATCACCTAAATTTAAATTAAGGTTAGTTATCAGAGAATTTCTCATTCGGCCAAAAAGATGGATAAGGTACCTGCTACAGAAACCCCAACTTTCAGAATAGATTTTGACTCTAAGATTGCCTTCAACGACAATGGAATGAGCTCTTCGACTTTTTCTAGTGGATATCAGTCAAGGGATTCCGAAACAAATCTAAAGCATTGCTGTACCCTTCTTCACCCTTCCAAGATGGAAGAGAGTAATGTGGTCTTCTTTGGCTAACTGTATCAAAGAGACATTATCACTAAAAGGACGTTTAGTACTTCTGGGGTCAAGGTAAAGATCAGTCATGCACTCACCAAACCCTCTTACTAGGTCGTGGAAGCCATTCCATGTCAAATCCTATGACCTTCTCTTTGAGAAACTTCTGAGCAGCAGTCTCGAATTCGCCCAAAGTGAAGCAGTATTCCACTGAGATTTTCTTCTCTTGGTGCTGATATAGATCATGAGTCCAATACTTTAATCTACTATCATCTTTTAAGCCCAACAGCCGAGTGAGAACCTCCAATGGGATTTGGTAGGTCAAGGGAACATATGGTTCTTCATCCACCGCAACTTCATAATACACCATGCCGTCGCTCGTTTCTACTGGCTTTGGTTTTCTAACTCTCTTTTTTCGCACTATCTCATCTCCTGATGCAGCTTCGTTCTCTGACACCTCGTCATATTCGTGTATGGTACTGGTCACAGACTCGGACTCATCTGATGACTCGGATGCAAATCTCTCATCGGCCCCAAGTTGATAGGACTCAAACTCTTCTGCTTGGGGGACCATATTATCTGTGTTGGCCAGCAATTCCTCCGCTTGAATGTCGGTAGTCATTGCTGCAGCCACTACCAAGGGTCCAGAAGGGTTGTCCGTGGCTAGTTCATGATGTTGTGAAGTTTCCTCTGCTACCACTGCCGAGGTTTCAGAAAGGTTGTCCGTGCCTCGTTCATTATGTTGAGGAATCTCTTCTGCTACCACTGCCGAGGTTTCCGAAAAATGATCCACGGTTAGTTCATGTTGCACAGTTAGTTCATGTTGCACAGGAATATCTTCCGTTACCATTGTTACCACTTCTGCAACTGGCATAGGTGCAGCTGGACCTCTGGGGATGGCTGAATTCCTACGGCCACCGTTTGTTGAAGCTCTCGGAGGAAGTGACTGCAAGGCTTCCGTCAAAACCTCTGTTGGTACAGGAGTAGCTCTAGGAGGAAGTGACTGCAAGGCTTCCGTCAAAACCTCTGTTGGTACAGGAGTAGCCGCATGAGTTTTCGCTTTGCCCATACCGGGTAGAGGTGACAACACAGCTTGGCTGAATGTCTGCACATGAAGAGCTGGCCTGGTCACCCGACTGAAGTCCATTCCCGAATTATCAAACTTCCTTTGAGGGGTCCCATCGACAGCCTGTTGCTGCTCAGAGCTCAAAGGTTCCCTTCGCTGTCGCGGGGTAAAAACCCTCCGCTCAGGCTTGACATTCCTGGGCTTTGATCCTTCTGGCTCCTGGTTTTTCGAGGCTGGAATGGATGAAAGCGTGCCCACTTTCACCCCTCCATTAGTCTCTAGTGGTAGTGGATTGATACGAGCCGGGCGGTTGGGCCCTTGGGGCGCTCGTCTTGGTCTCGGTAGGATATCCTCGCGGTCTGGTTCCTCGTCCAGATACGGTGGACGATCCAGGCGCAGTCCGTCTTCTGAATTGCTAGCATAACTTGAGTGGCCCCGCCCTTTTTTCACGACGAGCCCCGCCATAATTGTAAGGAATAGTGGGTTATTCAATGACCTAGGGGTAGATTTAAGCATGTAGAACTCCCTGGGCAATTTAGGCAAGGAGCTTACCCCTACCTATATGACGCAGCCAAGTTGAGACGGAGCGATGGGATGGCCGCTGAGTTAACAGCAGGGAGTTTGGATATTGAGGATGAGGAAAGCCAGCGATGTCTGTGGATAAACAAACCTCGAGTAGACCTCTGCACACCTGCAGCCGTGCAAGGTGGGCGGGCGAGCATTTCTATTTGAGACGCACGATCGACCCCGGTGGTGGTGGGGGAGGAACAGCTGAGGGCCTGATGGTGCCAGGAAAGGCGGGGGAAGGAGTTTCCGCGGTGAGCAGCGGTGTGTATGGGCCAATCGGTCGCAAGGGGTCTGCAGCATAACCCCAGATGTCGCGCAGCGCAGCAGGAGCGGGCACTAGAGTGCTGTGATGAGCGTGGTATATGTCCGGCATCGTTTTGTTTGCACAGAAAACATTTCGGCCTGAGATGCTGCCAAGATTCGGCATTTTTTTCTACAGTCGTCTAGCGGAGCGAACTACAACAAGCCACGAAGCCGACGACCGCTGCTCGAGTTCCCGGCGAGCTTATCGACGGGGGAGGGGAGTTCTGGTGGTATGGTATGTACTGCCGTGAATTGCGCCTCACGACATCACACAACGAACATTACACAACCGTAGGTTAAGTTTTAAGTTTTGGCTGCGGTAATCGTGGTCATTGCGGTCATCGCGATGATCGTGATGATCGTGGTGGTCATCGTAGTCTGGATGGGCCATGTGGTATCGCATTTGGCTTAGGGTTCGGTGAAGTACCTAACCTTTACCCTAGTCTGGCTGCCCTTTACCGGTCGGGCTGCTGCTGAAGCTGCCTCGGACGTTGTTTGATGGAGAGGATTTCAAAAACAACAGGAAACAGGGCGGCTCTAATTGTGCATGGTCTCCAGGAGGTATATGACACATACATTTGATGGAGATGTTTTTTTTTGTTTCAGTGTGGAAAAGACCAACAGGGTGGAACTCTCCATCGTTACCGGTATAGCATATGGGGTACAATAGGATTATTATTATCAGAAGCCCACAGCACATAAAGCTTGGCTCGATCAGTCACGTGATTGTCCGCGCAATGCCCATGCCAAGATACTACTGCTCTTGCCCAGTCCTCCTGATAATACCAGTCCTGATACCCAGTTCCCCCTTGGATTTACGGCTCTTCCATCCCGCTGGCTGCCTGGTAGGTACAAATTCCGGCTTCGTGAAGCCTTCAATCCGGTCTCGCAAAAGTCGGTTTCCGCTGCCTACACGCATTGTGTCCTCATCCGTCTGCCCATCCCCTGTCACGGTGCTCGTCGCATATCACTTTCTACCGTAGTTCTCAGAGTACGTTCCATCGTAGAACTCCACTTCATTCCCAAACACACAACCCTCTCTGCTTTCCAAATTCTGGCTCACACATCTACTAAAGAAGCAATGGTCACGTATGCTCCTGCCTGGGGTGCACAGCAGCAGCACCAACAGCAACAACAGCAGCAGCAGCAGCAGCAGCAGCAGTACCCACAACAGCCACAGCAGCACCAACAACACCTCCAACTGCAACAGTATGGTCAACCAAGCTATGCTCCGACGTTGGGCCCACAACCCACAGGCTTTGTCCAGCAGCCTACGAGTTTTACCTCTCAAGCTACAGGTTTCGGTCCACAGCCTACTGGATTCGTACCACAGCAACAGCAGCAGAGGCCATTGGGACTGCAGCCCACGGGATTTGGTCAACCTCAATTTCTAAACATGCAGTACACGCAGCAGCCCCTTCAGCAGCAGCCTCTCCAGCAGCCCCTCCAGCAGCAGTCATTGCAACAGCAGTTCACTGGGTTCCCGGGGGTGGGAATGGGGATGTCACAAGGCGGAATTCCCCCTGTTCCGCAGATCCCGTCGAGCTATTCGGCTCCCCCTCAGCAGCCGGCCATCGCACCGCCACATCCAAATCCCCCTAAGTCAGCGACTCCCGTGAGTGGGGGCTCGGCGCCAAAGATTCCGAGCATAAGGCTTTCTTTTATTACAGCGCAAGACCAAGCACGGTTCGAGCAGCTGTTCAAATCTGCAGTGGGAGAGGGACAAGCCATAAGTGGCGAGAAGGCACGGGATTTGCTAATTCGGTCAAAGTTACCTGCCACTGACCTTGGTCAAATATGGTGGGTTCTCAGAATGCTGTCACGTTGAGGCGAAACTGACGTCCCCGTAGGAACCTGGCAGATACTACAAAATCTGGTCAATTACTGTTCCCAGAATTTGCACTTGCGATGTACCTGTGCAATCTGAGGCTGCAGGGAAAGACATTGCCCAACGTGTTACCCGAAAGTATCACTAACGAGGTTTCAAGCATGGTTGACATTATTTCCTTTGGGGTGCCTGATACAAAGCCTCCTGCACTGCCCCCCACCAACATTCCGAACTTCTCAGTTACCCCTGCTCAATCCTCACAAGCTCCCTCAAATGTGTCCTTACTATCCACCCTTCAAACCCAGCCTACAGGCATGCCAAATATGCCCATGATAAGCCAGCACAAGGGCTTTGGCAACCAGGGCATGATGGCACAACCAACTGGCTTTGCTAGACCACCAATGCATCCTATGCCCACAGGGATGTCCTCTCTCGGCCATGGATCGATGGGTCAACTGACTGCACAGTCAACAGGTATACCGGGACAATGGGGTTATATCAATGCCCCAGCTGGGGGTCTTCCAGGTATCTCATTGTTAGAGTCACGAATGTTGCCGCAAGCAGGGCGTGAATCTGGACAATTTACCACCGCAGGCTTGCAAGGAAATGCACAGATTCCTTGGGCGGTTACAAAGGACGAGAAAACTGCGTATGACAATATTTTTCGTGCATGGGATGGTCTGAACCAGGGATACCTCACTGGCCAAACATGTATTGAAGTTTTCGGTCAGAGTGGACTAGACAAAAGTGTTCTCGAACAGATATGGACACTGGCAGACCCTCACAACAGAGGAAAGCTTGACAAAGATGAATTCTCAGTAGCAATGCACTTGATCTATCGCAAGCTTAACGGTTATGACGTCCCAGCACGGCTACCTTCAGAGTTGGTCCCGCCATCCCATAGGAAGTTCTCAGAATCTGTCAATACTGTCAAAGGCTTTCTGAAGAGCGAGGCAGACGCCCGAAAAGCGACCGGAGTTAGTTACTTGAAAAGCCATTCTTTCAGGAGCGATCGGAACCAGGAAGCTCTCCGTAAGGATGCAACTGTCTATAAACATAATGATAACGATGTAGGATATCAATCTAGCGCTCGCCGCCGTGCGCCTGCCCGGGAACGCTCACCCGCACCAGAAGTTAAAACAGAACAGTTGTCTCTGGAGCAGTTACGCAAGAAGGTCAAGGAGAAACAGGTCCTATTGAATGCTATTGATATTAAAGATGAAGCTGCTGTGGAGGATGATGAAATTCTAGATAGGCGGGATAGGCGTGACGCCGAGGATCTTTTCAGGAGGATTCGGAGGATTCAAGAAGAAATTGATACCCATCCCAATGCTCAAGATCGCTCAAGCGATGCCGACGCTGAGAGGCGGCAATTGCGAAAACAGCTTCAAAACTTGACTGACCGCTTGCCCGACATTGCCTCCAAAGTCAGGAAGGCTGAGCGTAGTATTGCAGATGCCAAGTTGGAATTATTCCGTCTGAAGGACGCCAAAGCTCATCCTAATTCTGCATCCTCAATTGTCGGTACTGGGCCAGGCGGCAGTATCACAGAAGCTGACAGACTGAAGGCCAAATCAAAGGCCATGATGCAGCAAAGATTGGCTGCGCTGACAGGAAAGCCAGCACCACCATCGGTGGGCGAAGATGAGGATGCACCAAGGAGACTCGCTGATGAGACCCAGAAGATTACAGCTGAACGAGAAAACAACGAGAGGATGACTCGTGAAGTAGAGGAAAGCGTTGAGGAATTCAGGAGAGGTCTTGAGGATTCCCTGAAGAGCTCGAGTTCAAAGAGCAATGCGAATGAACATGAATCTAGGAGGTGGGAGGAAGGTCTTGGTGTTGAGGATGAAGTTAGAGATTTTATCTTTGAGTTGCAACGATCATCTCGTGCGGCAAGGACTAAGCGCGAAGATGACCGAGAGCCTCGTCGCGGTGACGCCCGTGCAAGGTATGATGAGCAAGTAAAGCGGGCAGTATCTCCTCTACGACCTTCTACCGCAGCGCCCACGCCCGCTGCGGGCAGCGGTGGTGGCTCCTACTCGTCCTATAAGACTCCAGAAGAGAGGGCAGCATTCATCAAGCAACAAGCCGAGCAAAGGATGGCCGAGCGCCTTGCTGCTATGGGTATTAAATGTACAATTAGGCCCGGTGCCCTCATGGAAACAGCAGAGCAGAGACAAGAGAGGGAAAGAAAGGAGGCTGAAGAACGCCGTAGAAAGGCTGAAGATCTAGAAGCGGAACGTGAACAGATACGTCAGCAGAGGCTCGCTGGGGAGTCAATAGCACCCCCAAGCATCACATCCTCAAGGCCGATTGGCAAGAAGCCACCCCCACCACCTCCTTCCTCCAGAGGGGCAAAGAAGGATACTCAGGCTCAAGATGAAGCAAGGAAGCGGGCTGAGAAGGAAGCCGAGGAGCGAGCATTGGCTGCAGAGCAAGAGGCCCAGGAGAGAGCAAGATTGGAATTAGAGTATGTGTCCCTTTGCAAGTATGGTGGAATGTATGCTCATCAGCCCATAGGGAAGAAACACTCCGGGAGGAGGAAGAGCTGATGCGGGAGAGGGAGGCTGCGAAGGCACGACTACAAGCAATGGAGGATGAGGTTAAGCAAGGTAAACTCAAGAAGAAGGAGGAATCTGCGAAGAAGAAGGCGACACTGCAAGCCGCTAAAGAGAAAGAGGCGCGGCTGGCAGCCATGCGTGCTGAGATTGAGGCGGCACGTGTGGAAGAAGAGTAAACCCTCCCCTGATAACATAATCACATAATCACGTACGTGATACTAATTACCGCGTTCACAGGCGCCTGCGCCTTCAAAGAGAGGTAATGGAGGACGAAAGCTCATCCGATGATGAGGACCCTGCTACCCCAGGCAATGTCGTCACTCCTCCTCGAAGCGATACAACCTTCTCCCCTGCTGCTGTTTCCCCTCCAGCAGAAGCTCCCACACTACCAGCACCACCAATCCCCCCTACCGCGACTCCCCCAGCAGTCCCCACCATCCAAACCCCTGCACAAACAGAGAACCGCAACCCATTCTACAAGCAACTCGAAGCTGCTAACTCTGGCAGTGGTGTTTCTTCCGTGACCCCTCAAAGCGAAGGCTCCAAGAACCCCTTCTTCAAGGACCTTGCAGCCGGTGGAGACAAATCTGCAAGCGCGCCCGTGCAGCCCACGGCACCAGTTAAGCGTAGCCGTGTCAAACCCGAGCCGGAAGACGACTGGTCTGTCGTCGACTCGGAGCCTGGCTCGGGCAGTGACTCGGATGATGATGATGCAGGAAGGACAAGTACCGCTGCCTTGGCATCTCTGCTCTTTGGGTCTATGGCACCCGCGAGACCGCTGTCGAGTATGGGGAACAAGGAGCCAGCTGCTAATCCGAGCCCGGTAATGGTGGCGCCGCCAGCGGGGGCACCTTCTCCACCTCCACCTGGAATGCTGAACTTTGGGGCTGGTGCTCCTCCTCCACCTCCGCCAATGCCGGGGAACTTCCCTACTGGGCCAACACTACCCCCTCCGCCACCCCCTCCGCCGATGCCATCAGGACCACCTGCCGCAGTGCCTAATCTAGGGTCGCTATTGGGACAGATCTCCTCAGGCAAGGCTTTGAAGAAAACGGTTACGAAGGATAGAAGTGCAGCTGCGGTGTCTGGGAGGGTGTTGGAATGAATATAACTGTGGTTGAGTGGACTTTTGACAGAGTGGTATTTATATCCTAGCTCTTCGAGGAGTTAAGAGATGAAAGGCAGTATAAGGAGTATTATAGATACTACATCACTTTTGTTTATACATTTTTACTATTTTTTTGTTTGTGTGGTTTGATGTTTAGGTTGTGGTACCAGAGTGGTTTCACCACATACATAACATCACACAGTTCAATATTATTCTTTCTAATGCATCGGTAGCTTTCCCAAGTGGAATGCAATCAACATTGGAAGAAAGAAATTTGTTAAATAGTAATATGGCCACGCATATTCTACGTGTGATTTTACCAATAAAATTCCGGAGTTTTTACCCAGCAAACTTGTCCTTCCCCCCAATTATCTACACAGATTAAAAGCGCATGATTACGATGAATGGATATTGCCCCTCTTCCTCCTCGTCCTCGTCTATATAAACAACTTTAATGGTGGAACAGCCTAGTGCTCTGGTCGACAAAAGTGATACCACACTGTTTAGCAGCATCGTGGACTGCATCATCATTGACAGAGCCACCTGGGGCGGCGATATACTTTGCTCCCGAGCGGGCTGCACGGAAGACATTGTCAATGAATGGGAACTAGACATTATATTAGTATCATAGTTGAGGATAATCTCAATAAAACCCAGCGTGAACTCACGAAAGCATCACTGGACACAGCGACATCATCCAACTTATTCAACCACTCCCTCTTCTCCTCGTACGTCAACTCCACCGGCACTTCCTCAAACACTTTCTCGTACATCTCCTTCTCGAGCCCGTCCTCCTTTGGCGCCTGACCAGTGACAAAGAGATCAATGGCGTTAGACTTATCTGGGCGCTTAGTACCCTTCTTAAACTTGAGCCCGAGAACACGCGGGTGTTGTCTGAGCCACCAGTTATCGGCCTTGTCACCCGCGAGACGGGTGCAATGGATACGAGACTGCTGGCCTGCACCGAGGCCGACAATTTGTCCATGCTTGGCGTAGCAGACGGAGTTGGATTGGGTGTATTTGAGGGAGATGGTTGCGACGGTGAGGTCGACGATGGCAGAATCAGGGAGGATGCTGTTGGGGGGGGTTATGACGTGGGAGAAGGTTTGGGAGGTGATTTTGATGTCGTTGCGTTGTTGGGAGAGGGAGATTCCGTAGACTTGGCGGGTCTCGGTACTTGGGGGCTAGAGTGGGCATAAATTAGTATTGATTTGGATTGAGTGTTTCTATCTTGTGGGGCAAATTACCTCGTAGGTAGGGTCTATCTCAAGGATGGTGTATTTTCCGCCCTTCTTCTTCTTCAAGATCTCCAATGCCTCAGGAGAGTATCCAGGGGCAATGACACCGTCACTGACCTCCCTTCCAATGATCTTTGCAGTGATAGCATCAACCTCGTCAGAGAGGGCAATCCAGTCTCCAAAGCTGCTCATCCTGTCGGCACCACGGGCCCTAGCATAAGCACAGGCAAGTGGAGAGTCATTAATACCTTCAATGTCATCGACGAAACAGACTTGCTTTTCAATATCGGTAAGGGGAATTCCAACAGCAGCGCCAGCCGGAGACACGTGTTTGAAGGAAGCAGCGGCTGGGAGCTTGAGAGATTCCTTCAGCTCCTTCACCAAAGGCCATGAATTGAGCGCATCGAGGAGGTTGATGTACCCTGGGGATCCAGCGAGCACCTTGAATGGCAATTTGCTAGACTTGACGAAAGCCTGGGCGGGCTTTTGGTGGGGATTAGCACCGTATCGGAGGGTGAGTTGTTGAACACCGTCCCCAGCGTACTTCTTTCTGAAGAACTCTGAGATGGCCGCATCATAGTCCGCAGTGTGCTCAAACGCCTTCAAGGCGTAAATTTTCCTGGAGTTCTCAGTGACTTCGCCCTTGTTGAGCTCCTCTAGGAAACCAGGGTAATCGTTGGGGTCAGAGAGGATGGTGACTCTGGAGTGGTTCTTAGCAGCAGCACGGAGAAGAGTAACTCCTCCAATGTCAATCTCCTCCACAGCCTCAGCAATGGTGACATTAATCTTGTTCACAGTCTCCTTGAAGGGGTAGAGGTTGCACACGACGTAGTCAACCTTGTCGATGCTTTGCTCAGCAAGATCCTTCTCGTCAGATTCAAGGTTACGGGCTAAAATGCCTAAGTAGTAGTTGGATGTATGAGCGTGACGCTTGAGCTTCTATACATTGTCTGGGGTTCATACCAGCGTGGACCGCTGGGTGCAGAGTCTTCACTCTTCCAGAGAGCATTTCTGGAGCATGGGTAATACTGCTAACATCCCTACAGACAGAGCCATTGATTGGCGGATGATTAGCTTGGTGAGGTTTTCGTCGCTCTCGGGCAAAGGGAAGCGTACTCGACAGGGAAGCCGGCTTCTCTGATGAGCTTTGCGGTACCTCCGGATGCCAGCAAGCGAATATTGTGCTGGACGAGGCCTTTTGCCAGGTCAAGAAGACCAGTCTTGTTATAGACGGAGAGGATTGCTGGCCAGGCACCCGAATTAGCGAGCCCACAACGTCTTCAGGCCGGGAGCCGATCGGGGCGGGGGACAAAGCATCGGCATACCAGTCTTTTGCGACATAGACATAGCTGATGGGACGATACACTGAGCTCAAGCTCCTGGCAATGCGAGACAATAGTTTGGTGGGGCGGTTTCTGTCAATTAGTGTGAGGAGAAGAATAGAGGTGGTAAGTGGCTTGGCGGGAATGAACTAATCCTAAACTGTAAAAAATAAAACAAGTAATTGTCCAATTATCTCTACAGACAAGTTTTCCCCAAATGCCGTGGACCCTCCAACGTTGTTTACTAAGGGAGAAAAAAGGAAGCTTGGTTTCTTAAAGAAACGCTTTATACAGATCATTGAGAGATCTATGATCTATTTGAGCTATATGTATCTGCAGATATTTCATCATGTCTGTAGCTATTGTGGACATCGGGTACGAGGGGTATGTCGGGTTGGAAGTTTGGAGAGCGTACGTATGTTTGCTCGGAGAGATATATCATTGGATATATGGATCTTGGGAATCGGGGGGGTCTTGCAATCAATTGGTTTTAGATGTCGGTTTAAGAGCAGACTTGATATTGCAACAGACAAGTCGATACGTACTCTATATGCCAATGACGTCCTATGTACATAGCTGCCGGCTGCGCAGGATATTTTTTTTCTACAAGCCACATACCAAGCCCGACCCCTAGAGCCTCAGCCACCCAAGAAGCCCTTTCATTTATATATGACCCTTTCTCCCTCCTTCTTTTTCTCTTCTCTCCATATTGAACAACGCAAATTCCAACATTCAGTTCAAGGTCCCCACAAGAAACACCGGCTTTACTGCTGCGAGTTTTCAGGAATGCAGGGACTTCTGCCGGCTTATGCTGGCACCGAATGGAGAGGGAGTCTTGAAATATAGACGGTTCTGATCTTGGGTGCGGCGGATCTCTCTTTTTCTCAATGAGATCGGTCGCAGTGATTGGGTTCACATTTTTTTTCTGGCTGATGGAATCGGCTCGATAGAGAGGAAGGGACTGGGAGAAGAACAGGCGCTGGCTATTCGGACAGACCTAAAAGAGTATTGTAAATATGTACCTTGGAAGCTGTTGTGGTTTAAATGTTACCCATCATACACTTAGATCAAGAGAGAAATAAAGTTGAAAATACATTGCCGGTCACAATTTTGCTGTTAATGTTGTCACTTCTGTTCAACTCTCCTCCACTGCATCTCCGGGAACAAATCTGCGCCTCGGACTGGTATCGTAGATAATGTACAAACATCCTGCACCTGTTCTTCCAGTGTCAAGTCAAATACATATCTACTAAACCATATACACTCTACTGCATGCGATGCATAGGAAGCTTGCAAATCTCATGCCAAGCCTACAGCATGAAGCATGCACTCATAGGGCAAACCCCTCTTCAAACAGCTAAGCAACGCTCCACCTGAATTTTGACAATCGGCCTTAGCTCTCTTGTAAATACGACAAACCACACCACCAACGCCAATCACCACCAAATCAACAGAAATGGCCATTCAAAAGTCTGGTGCGTACCACAGCGACCGTCGGCTGAAAATTCGGGAGTCTAGAATCTGACAGAGGAGATTTCACGGAATGTTTAGGGATCGCCCGCGGCACCAACTCCGGTTACAAGACGGAGGTTAGGGAGCTCAAGCCCCGCATTGGACGAAGCAAGGGAAAGCTCTCCAAAAGGACTACTTTCGTCAGGGAGATCATCAAGGAGGTCGCTGGGTATGTGGATCCTGGTTCAGGGAGAATGCGGTTCTGCAGTGGGACAGGGCTTTGGGGGGCGCCACTTTTCTTTTATTGGGAAGGGAAATGCTGATGGATTTTTGGTTGTGGTGTAGACTCGCCCCATATGAGAAGCGTGTAATTGAGTTGATCCGTAACGGAAAGGACAAACGAGCCCGAAAACTCGCGAAGAAGAGGGTATGTGGAATATCCCGTATCAACGGACATATTCATCATCCCGAGGCTCACCAAGTGGAATCGCCTCAATACTGACACCTCCCCCTTCTCTACAGCTCGGAACCTTCGGCCGTGCCAAGGCCAAGGTCGACGACCTCAACAGAGTCATCGCCGAGTCCAGGAGAACCGCTGGCCACTAAACAGCTCCCTTCTGTCAATTAAAAAAAAGAAATCTGTTTTCATGCCTCGCATCATCTCCTTACATTTTCTTACTCACAGGCTTTCGGTACATGTTCTACTCTTTGTTATCACGACTTGACTTTCGAATAATCACCTGGGCCGGTCGATATTTTTTTTTTTATCTCTGTTTTCACATCTGGATCTTCTTTCTGTGTACCTCTTTTACACTGGGTTGGGATTTGCTGGAGAGGGGGTTTGGGTGGGTAGGTTTTAAGGACAAAACCAAAACATAAACGTCAAATGAATGGATGGTTTATTTGATCTCTGGATTATGTTCCAATGATACTTCGCGATACATGAGACTCTTGAGGCGTTTGATGGGTGCATCTATCTTCCAGCACCATGTAAAATGTTGCCAAAAGGAACTTGAATTTCCTAGACAGTCAGCGAAACTCTACGTCATACCCTCAAGATACATTGGGGTTGTGGAAAAGGAAGTATTGAGGGTGTATGTTACTTAACGTCCCTCTGTAAGCTAATGTACACAGGGGCACTAGCAAAAGCGTGTGCATAGCAAAAGTGGTATGAGGGTAATATATATGCACCTGTGGCAGTCGTTTTTTTGCGTGTCGTGAGAACAATAGTTCATGGTTCAGCGTAACGGTTCTACTAGAAATGAGAACATTGACTTAGAGGCCATAAAGTCCCGGACTGCTGCATTGAGGAAAGAGTGAACATAGATAGATTTGGCCGCTTCCCCAGAGTCATCAAGTGAAGTAGTTTCAAGAAAACCTTCCAGAGTCTCTACAAGAGCAGTGAGAAGGCCATTGTTGTTAATAGGTATATGACTACACTCATAGCGAGGGAATCCATTTAGAAGATCCTCATCCGACTGTAGTTGAGAAGTGCGTATGGGTGTACCCCATTTAAAAGTGAATAAAAGAGGACTATCCTTAAATTCAGTATATTCCCTTAAGATCGATGCACCCAGATTTTCTAGTATTGCAGTATTTGGATTCGCTGTCCAAGACATTGAAGTGGTTCTTCTTGGTTCAATAATCAATTCAAATGCATAGGCTAGAAAGTATTGTCAGTACAAGACATAATATTGTAGCAGCAGAGAAAACGAAATTGAGTATCACTTACAAGGTCCACGAGCCCTTTGGACACCTTCAGTTTATAGACCAGGTGCAGAATTTTTACCGTCGGCCCCAAAGAAATCCCACAACCCCAGAGACTATCGGCTTCTAGCCAGAGAAGGGCGTTGCTATTGACACCTTCATTTTTGATGGTATTGATGTAAGTCTCTTTGAGCTTCAAAGCCTCCATGTTTGCCCTCAGAAATGTTGCATATGGTCCTCGATCCAATTTTTAGGGTCTTCTGGAAGCCTAGAATTGCTGGGCTCTGCTGTAGCTATTGTTGAGGTGAGGGGTTAGGAGGGGTCAAGAGGGGTGGGATTGGAAGTTGGTAGGGATGTGAGGTGGTAAGCGAGATGCAAAGTCACGACTATATAAGAGATAGGTCTAGTGTTGTACCGGGCACATGTTCCACTTAGCAAAGGGCATTTCACAGTAGCCTCGTACCCCAGGTTAATATATGATGTGTTCGTGACCTCGTAACTTCCCTAGAGACAACAGACTGGTTACTTCGAGGCTATTTCACAGGAGTCTCAGTTAAGCGAAGGGCATTTCAAAGGTTTTCTCATTTCTTTTGCTGCAATGCAGCCTTAAGCCTGGAGGGGCATCCATACAGACAAAATCCCGCCAGATCCACGTCGCACAAGGTAAGGTAGATAGTTATCAGGGTAAAACTGGACATGTTCGCGATTGGGTTCCTGCCACCCCACTCGAGAAACTTTTCCTGTTCTCCTGCACGCTTCCGCCTTCTTCCCCGGCTTCTTGGGATTCTCCGTTCAACTCCTCTTTCGCTGCCCCTTTCTCCTCGACAACCCAGCGACTGAACGGCCATATTTCCTGAAGCGCCTCTTCCCTGCGCTGTCTTCCCACCACGCTATGTGGAGACGCCTGTATCTACTCCTGCTGCTTGTGCGCGTTTATTTCGCACTTTCGCCCTCTTATATTCACCCTGACGAGCACTTTCAAGGCCTAGAGGTGATAGCAGGCACGGTCCCGCCTATACTTCCCGTACCCCCGCACCCCGCTCGCCGATTTGTCTGCTTGTCTTACTGACAGGCATTCTGTATAGGTGATATTTTCGGTTGGGAGACGACAAGGACATGGGAATTCAGTTCTGCGAAGCCCATCCGCAGTGTCTTTCCGCTATGGCTTGCATATGGCCTGCCATTGCAGCTATTGTATCTCATCACAGGTGATGATGCGCCTAGCCCGAAGTTAGTCTACTACACGCTGAGGATATTGTTTCTTGTGGCGTCGTTTGTTTTTGGTAAGTTGGTTCAATCTGCCCAAGTGCGGCCTCGTGAGAAATTTGTTTATTGACATAGACCGGTGGGTGGGTTGCAGAAGATTGGGCGATACAAGAACTTGTTTCATCGCCTCGCCATAGACACACTGCTTTGTTGCTTGTTGCTAGCAGTTATGTTACATGGGCACATCAATCGCACACATTCTCCAATTCGCTGGAGACGATAGCGGTTGCTTGGGCGCTGGTGTTGATACAGAGGATCTACAAGTCAAAGGTTGAATTCGTGGACCTTCATAACAGAGCTCGGTCTAATTGAGATTGATCTAATTGACATTGATCAACAACAGGACTCGGCGTTACTGGCGAGTGCACTTCTAGGATGTGTCTCTGTATTCGGTGTCTTCAACAGAATCACATTCCCAGGATTTATTTTTCTCCCGGTGCTGAGGCTGGTTCCCCACTACATGAAGCAGTATGACATGCTTCCCTTTCTCACCAATTTTTTTGTGCCAGCTGACCTAGTTACAGTCCACTTGGTTTCATAGCTATCGGCTCCTTTGCTTTCCTCATCGCATTCATTGGCATATACTTGGATACCGCCTTCTACCACCCACCGACCATTCCAAGACCATCATTTCTTTCTCTCGACGTCTCCTCCAAAGTCATCACCCCGATAAATAACCTTATCTACAACTCAAATACCTCGAACCTGGCCCTTCATGGTCTTCACCCGCGGTACACCCACTTCCTGGTTAACCTCCCCCAGCTCCTAGGTCCCGCTACTCTCACAGCCCTGGTCTCCTCTCGATTCACCTTACCTATGCTTTCTGCTATATCTGGAACAGCTGTTCTCTCAGTGTTCCAACATCAGGAAGCTAGGTTTTTGATGCCATGTGTGCCACTTATATTGAGTTCCATGCAGCTACCTAGGGCGCGAAATATGCGGAGTATATGGATCACAGTGTGGATAATTTTTAATGTGGCATTGGGTTTACTAATGGGAGTGTATCATCAAGGAGGGGTTGTGCCTGTGCAGAATTATATTGCCGAACATTTGGGAAACGCTACGTCAGTGTTTTGGTGGAAGACATATTCTCCACCTACGTGGTTGCTGGGGGAGATGAACGAGCGATGTTCCACAGAGGATTTGATGGGTGCAAAGCGGAGTGTAGTGAAGGAGAAATTGGAGCAGGAAAAGGGTGTGTGTGGTGTGGAGCTGAAAGGAACAGGGCTGAAAGAGACATATTTGGTGGCACCTTTGGCCATGAATGTTGAAAAGGTTGTAGACGGTGGTAAGCAGCTATACAGGTTGCAAAAGGTTTGGGTGTATCGAAGTCATTTGGGTTTTGATGACCTTGATTTTGATTTTGGGAAGGATGGGGTGCTTGGAGCGGTGATGAAGGTGTGGGATAGTCGGGGTTTAGGGATATGGAGAGTAATGGACGAAAGCTGTTACTTGACAACTTAGATTCTGTATAACATGGAGATGTCAGAGTTTTATATTATTTACTTATATACCACTTGCATATAGGTCTGGTTGGGTTTCATTGTGCCAACCAGACTATGTTTCATTACGCAAATATGTACGTGTATGCAGGAGCGTAACAAGGCGACCCGTGTAAACACATATTGTTGTATCATCAGTCACTTCAGTGTAAATCGAAGTTCCCACAACCGAAAAAGCTTAAATCAATTGATTCGCCGAAACCCAAATTAAGCTAGGAGAGAGAAAAAAGAACCCCACAAAAACATGCCATCCCATTTTTCATTTTCCCAAAGATTTTTCAGACACACCTAGCGCCGGTTTGAAATATGTAGTCATAGAAAACGTACATTTTTCCAGGTACAATTTTCATCCTGTAGATGTGCCCTTCCTCTTTTATAGCCCACTATACCATACGGTTTTGTTTTGATGTGATGATACGTTTATCGGACAGTGGCATCATACTTGGTCTTGAACCACTTGATGGAGTCGGCCTGCTTGATTTTATGGGAGGAACCGATGGTAGAGGTGCATCGCTTACGGCGGGCAACACGCTGACCAGGGCGGGACCTATAAGACATAAAGTTAGATAATGTGTCCCAGTTATTAGATGAGGTAACGCACATGATGCAGTAGAAGTCCATTCCGTAAATACCAATGGCAGGATCGTACTTGATGCCCAAGTCAATGTGCTCAGAGATACCGAAACCAAAGTTACCAGTCTCAGAGAAGTTCCTCTTCCTCAACTCATACTCCTTGACCTTGAGACCTCGCTCAAGGATCTCCTCAGCCTTGGGGCCACGGACAGTAACATGGACAGCAATCTTTTCGTTTCTATATCATCCAATTCGCCGTGGGGTTGGAAGATAGGCCAAGTATTAGCAAATCGGGTTTTATTCTAACACGCAATTCTCTTCCGATTTCGCGAAGCGAGAAAGGGTGAGAGAAGTAAAACATGGGTTGGTTTTGAAGTTGAGCTTTACCTTCTGATACCGAAGGTTCGGACGGTGTAGCGGGCCTTGGAGTAGACGGGGGTTTGACCAGAAAGTTGCTCAAGCACTTTGGCGGCACGGGTGAGCCTGTCTCCGGACTCTCCGACACAGATATTGAGGACGAGCTTCTCAATCCTGAGCTCCCTCATGGGGTTGGCGGCTTTGGATTCGGCCTATCCAGAATATTTTGATCAGCTCCATCTCCATCCATAGTTTCTTCCCATAGTCCAGCAGTTTGTAAAACCTCCATCAATGCCGTGCAAGTGAAACGTACCATTGCAACTAATTGTATGTGTGGGCTAGTGGGTGGGTTCTGGCTATGGTTTTGTTGGTAGGTGTGTACGTCGGCTCGTCGTCCTGTCTCTCGTCTATTTTCGGAGCTACGGAAAATCGAGATGTTCGTGGTGAAATTGAATTTCAGTTGTGTGGAGGGCTTGCCCTACCCATAAGCCTTACCTGGGCGCATGCAGTATGTAGATAATGTGGCTGGTGAGTGACAGATTCTTCGGCTGCTGACAAAGTACTCAGGGGCTTGATTTCACCGCCAAGCCACGCCCGAACAACAACCCACATTAAACGAATCTTACAACCTCGATCGCCTCAACGGGACTCAAGCCTTATCAGCCGCCAGTCGTCAATCCATCCTCCTTCGGCAGGAAAGTTCCGCATCCCACGTTCCCCTACTTTCTTTCCCAACCCTTGACCCCAGGTCGGAGTTCCATACACCGCGAGAAATGTCGAAAACACAGGGAAAGATGGTCAGTCCTCAGCCCCCCCGCCACGTGTTTCGAAGCTTCTATGTTGACAAGTAACTAATGAAGATGTATCTAGGCCAATCTCGTGAGTGCATTAATTTCGCGTCGAATTTATTTTAGGAAGAGCTAATGATGGAGGGTTAGATCAACTACCGTATGCGAGTTACGTTAATGGATGGGAGGCAGCTTACGGGAACGCTTATGGCGTTTGATAAGGTCAGACCTATGGTTCCATTTCTGCTACCTTTGAGGTGTGAAACCTGACAGGGATATAGCATATGAATGTCGTCCTAGCAGATACCGAGGAGTTTCGTCGCATAAAGAAGAAACCCACCAAATCGTAACTGCCCCTTACCTTCGGGGGAAACAGTTTCTGACATTTCGACCTTACAGAGCACCCACCACCGCCCCCACGACCATCGAAGAAAAACGTACTCTCGGCCTCATCATCCTTCGCGGCGTCACTATCGTCTCCCTCTCCGTCGAAGGACCCCCCCCAGCCGACCCCTCAGCGCGTCTCGGCTCCGGCACCGCCCCAGCCGCACCATCCGGAGGCACCGGAGTAGCTGCATCAGGGCCTGGAATTGCGCGGCCTGCCGGGCGAGGACTACCGATTTTGGGTACGGGTGGTCCAGGAGGACCAATGGGGGGTATCCCACCACCAGGTGCACCTCCAATGGCGGGTTTGGCTGGGCCGATGAGGGGCATGGGTGGATTACCGGGTGGACCTCCACCGCCGGGAGGCATGATTCCGGGGATGGGCCCACCACCAGGAATGATGGGCGGCCCTCCCCCTCCAGGGTTCCCTGCTCCTCCTGGTGTGTTCTTCCCCTTCCCAAGCTGCTCCTATATGGGGATCGTGTTAATGTGAGCCTGAATTTAGGATTCCAACCACCTGGAGCTGGTCGTGGCTTCCCTCCCCCACCTCCTGGCTTCCCTGGGCGATAAATTACTGCGTTTTGATCTTCTTATTAGGGGGTGGGCTGGAGGTCGGGTGGATCTTTATGCGAACTTTGTGCCAACATATACAGTGAAAGCAGCTTCTCGGAAGGACGCTATTCTCGTCTAGTCCACTGATAGAGCTCGTTCTGTTTCTGGTTAATCAGGGAGCGAGGCCGGTTTGGAACAAGTTAGCCAGAGTAATTTAAGGACAAACCAATAAGGCATAAGGATATTTGTTTCTTTTTCGTGCTTTTGGTGAAAAGGGATTATTAATGATTACGATGAATTGCAACATGTACAATAATTTCAGACACAGCTTCTATCATGCATGCGTGGCGTTCTGCTTCAGCCTCAGTTTGTCCCCCAAGTGGCCGAGGAATAATGTTTCTCAGTAGGAGGAATCGATATGCTCATATCACTTCAACATGGCCGTATATGCAAAACTCTAAAGCAACGGAGAATCATACGATTTAACCTAACCCATCCTCTGATTTCAATTTTGTTTATCCACTTCCCCGCTAAAACTACCTACGAAATAAGAACTCATCCACCTTGCATAAATCAAACAGAGCAAATCCTAACCGCGCAAGAAAATAAATATCGTAAGCCAGCTTATTGCTATCACACTGCCTCTACAACTTCCGCCAAGTCATTCCTTTACATAAAGTCATCACTATAAACCAATCGTTAGCAATCTACACCCAATCCTAGATTTCAGGGTAACAGATAATTACTCACTCCTCAAAATCATCATAATTCTTAATATCCAGCCTATCACTATCCTTCCCCCCTACGCCTACAAGCGTTGCCTTAGTCTTCTGCGCCTTGGTTTTCTTCAGTCCCTTCTCTGCGGCCTTCTCCTCCCTCAACTTCTCATTCGTCAATGTCGTACACGTAGTCGCCACCTTCCGGATCTGCTCAGAGCTCATATCCTTAATCAAAAGCCTGGTAAGTTCCTGGACAAAGAGGGGGTAATGCGATTTCTTGAGGTTTTGCGCGAGCAGTGGGGCGAGGGTATCTTGGAGGTCTGTGAATTGTTTTTTTGTGGTTGGGTTGAAGATAGGGAGGGAGGATAGGTCGATGGATTTGGAAGAGTCTGCAGGGTCGGCGATGGCGATGGATTTGTGCTTAACGTCGCTGGGGGGAGTCGAGGTAGGGGCGGGGGCGGAGGTAGGGGCAGGGGCGGAGGTACGGGCGGGGGCGGAGGTGACGCCGTGGTCGGCGATGTCTTCGACTACAGCCCCTGCGAACAGGTCCACGGCGTGGTTGAGGTCGGCATCAATTTCCTGCTGCTGCACCCGCCGTCTACGCTCTTCGGGGGTTTCGTCAGCGAGAGCTGATTTCTCAGCTTCTTCTACGGCCTTTTTGGCAGCGTTCTCGGCTTGCTTTTCAGCAATACGTTGCGTTTTGGATTTCTTTGCTGCCGCGGCAGCTTCGGCGGCTTTCTTTGCCTTTTCCTCCTTATCTCTCTCCTCCTCGGAGTCCTCGGCGGCGTCCCAGGATTCTAGGACCTGTGGTTGTAGGCGGGGTTAGCTCTGTGTTTGTGGTGGGGCTGGTTAGCGGTGGACGTACATCATCATCATCCTCATCATCCCATTTCTTCCCCACACTGACTCCGACTCTGGTGGGCTCAGCAGCGCCGTCTTCGTCGTCTATTCGAACATTAGATACCTCTCCCACATCCTCGCCATTCGTGAGATATACATACCCCACTTGCTCATTCTTGCTATTTCCCTTCGGGTATAGAAACGAGTAGAAAACCGCAGAGGTGACGGTGCGTGGTGTAGTCAATGAAATGAGTGAACGTGACGCCTGGTATGTTGCGAGTGAGGTTCATGTGGCGGCTTAAAATATCAAGGTATGTTGGCTTGGCGGGGTATTTTTGAGGAATTTCAACCTTGCAAATTTTATTGCTTCACGGGATTGGGCCAAATAACGGGGAAAAAAAATAATAATCCGCGATGAGCCCGGTGGGGACACACGCTTACTATGCATCTCAGCCCATGAAATTATGAAACCCGTGATATAAGTATTGACAGCATAGATCTAGGCCAAAATGATACATCCAACAGCCCTATACACCAAAGGAAGATGCAAGGAAACTTTATTCGCAGGCTAAAAATCAACCATCCCCTCCCACTCCCGTATTCCAGCCCCACTCGTGATCTTATACAAGCTCCATCTTTTGGAGAATGGCGTTGGTGAAGTCGGTGGTGGTAGCGTTTCCTCCCATGTCCTTAGTCCTGACCTTTCCATCAGCAATGACGGCATACACAGCTTGTGAGATCCTAGATTGGGTGTCAGCATCAAAATGTATGCAATAAGGATTTGCAATGTGAGCATACCTGGTAGCGGACTCGTCCAAGCCAAGATGCCTCAGCATCATAGTAGCGCTCAGTACCAATGCAGTTGGGTTGGCCTGGTTAGTACCCTTAATATCCAAACCGACGTGCCGGCACCCTGGTTCGAAAACAGCGTATTCTCGTCCCATGTTGCATCCTGGAATGATACCAGGTCCACCAACTAAGGCCGCACCAATATTGGACAAGATAGAACCATAAAGGTTGGGCATGACCAAGACATCAAATTGCTGGGGCTTAGACACAGCCTGCATGGAAGCGTTGTCGACAATCAAGTCGTCCACAAACAAACTTGGATAGTCCTTAGATACATCATAGAAAGTTTGTCGGAAAAGACCGTCACCGAGCTTCATAATGTTGGCTTTGTGAATGCAAGTGACCTTTTGACGGCCGTTTGCCTTGGCGAAGGAGAATGCGAACCGACAAATTCTCTCAGACTTCATCCGTGTGACAATCTTGAGGGACTCGACGACACCTGGAACGGACTGGTGTTCGAGGCCGGAGTATTCACCCTCAGTATTCTCACGGATCAAGCACATGTCGACGTTGGCGTGGCGGGTCTCATAGCCCGGGATGTTCTTGATAAGGACAACTGATGCGTAGATGTCGAGTTCTTGACGGAGGGCGACGTTGAAGGATTGGTGACCAGACATCTCAACGGGGGTGTAAAGAATACCTATAAAAGTAATAAGCGCCCTGTCCCCAGTAAATGTGGGCTACACCCCATACCCTTCAACCCGACCTTATTCGTCCTCAAAGACAAGACAGACTGGTTGAACAAGTCCTCCAAGTGCTGCTTTCCAGTAACAACACCAGTGACATCGATCTGGTCCCACTCCACTGGCACATTCTCGTGCTTAAAGATTGTCTTGACGGACTCCGTAACCTCAACTCCGATACCATCACCTGGCACGATCGTTTAGCTTTCCTTCCCCATCCCACCGGCGCCGCTCCGTCGCCGTCGCCGACCGGGACGTACCAGGAATTAAGGTAACTGTGTACTTTCCACCAAACTTGGTAGGCTTGAAGATATCTTGGGAGACAGTAGTCATAGCTATTCGAATACAATTCCATGGTTAGTATTACAATTTCAACCCTCTGCTCGCTCGAGCCGCACTCCCACTGCTGAGATGTAATGGCAAAACTTACTCCGTGACAATGGGCCAATGTTAAAAAGCGCATTTTTTCTAGCAAGGCCTGCTACACCCAAGACGGTCTATTTGTGGCTCGTATGTTAGCTACCAAACATTCCTTTGAATATTGCGCCACACGTGATTCTGAGAGGTGCTACCTTGGCGAGGGGCTGTCGTGCGAACATGGTTGCAATATGAAATATAGATGGGGGGGAAGGCGGGGGTATAAGGAAAGGCAAGGCCTCTAAGGACAGAACTATATGTCGGTGGGGTCAGAGGATGAAGATGGGTGTCGGATGATGGGAGGATCGGATGGTAAGAAAACCTGGGCTGTATTGATTCGCAGTTGGGGAGAGGGGAGTTTTCGCTACAAGGACGGCGCTAAGAAACAAAAAGACAAGCCACAAGGATATAGGAAACGCCGGAAGGCTCATGCACCATGCAGTACGGTTACTGGCGAAATATGCATTCAACGGAATATTTATACCGGAATACAAGTCCCCATAATCCATAATTTGCATCCTCTATAACCACAACCTCCCTTATAGCACTTAAGTAGGTATGGCCCCGGCTGTATGCAATAAGTCAGGTTTGGAGATGGATCGCCATAACTGAATTGGTACTAGTAATATCTCAGTTGATTCAGGGTAATTTGGCCAATAAAGCTTTACATATCAATTAGAGAATCCACTGGTTGAATACACCCAATAACGCACATTATACATACCCTCCTGGGACATTGAATAGTTGTCCATCTATTCCTACTACAGTATGCAGGGCAGAGATCTCCTGTCCAAAAATAATTTTATCTATGGTTTATTTAGAGGTACTCGATTAAACAATGTACATCATAACTCCAGAATTAGTCTGCCGGGGTCTCCAGCTGGCTCAATAACAAACAGGCCTTTACTAAACCTCGGAGTTAAAATTTTGCAGCCGATTGATTTACGAATGAAACTCGTATAGAGATTCTCACCCTTTGGTAGTTGCGAGAACCTGTAACCAAGATCTCGGCTATGTAAGGGTCTTATAATCTCAGAGTTACCCTCAACTCACTCACTCACTAGTAAAGTATCATCTTCTCAGTTACGTCTAGACCAAATGCCTCTAGGTAACTGAGAAGGAAGGTTATGTGGTAAAGCATGGCAAGCTCTATCTCTGTTTCAGTAACAGAGATTATGTATATACATGTATAGTGGAGGATAGTAACCAGGTAGTCATAGAAATTGAGAAGGATACTAGTATTTTTACTGAATACATATCACCATTCAATCAAAGCCTCACCAAACAGAAAGAAAAGGCTCCATATATTCCATACACAGGGAATTTTTCTCGAACTTCAAACAGTATAGAGTCACTGCTGAAACCCCTGTGGTTTGGGCAGCAATTTTCTGCAAGAGCTTGAACACAACGCCCCTTATTCTTCTTATGTTATATTATCTCCGCCTGCTTCACCTTCATATTCATTTTATCCCTTGAAAACAGGTACCGGTGCTCAAGCCCTGCTTGCTCTTCCTGTCCTCCACACTGCTTGTGGGCATTGAGCAGAAAGTTTGACCACACATTTGTCGACGAGGAGAGGAGGGAGCCCTCAAGCTATCCTTTGACAAGATTATAAGGGAAAATATTCGATATCGCTTTTTCAATCTCAGGCACGACCTTATAGAGGCATACAAGGTCAATAAGCAACTGGTTCCAACTGAACTTGGTATTGAATGCGAGCGTGAGGAACAGCAGCTTCGAGATAAGTATTACGAACTCTCGAACAATATTAAAAAGGAGGCCAAGTCCCAGTTTCACTTGGAGATCTTCGATATATTTTTGATTCTTGATGAAACCCCACCAGTAGAACAAGGTCCTTTGTCGAGGAAGCAGCGGTACCCGAGCAACAAGCGGAAGAAGTTGCGGGAGGATCTGCCCCATAGTAGAAACCTGACCGAGCACAAGAAATCAAAAGACAGGAAAACCTTGGAGGAGACAAATCTGTTAGCTGAACCACCACCTACAGAAGAACTAGTTCAAAAGGCAGCATGAGTAAATTCAAAAAACTTCAGCTGGTGCCGCCTCAAAGCGGTCATTATCAATCTCAAAGTTAAGGAGATCTGGTCAGGGAAGCATACATTCTAGTGTCCACTTGCAAGAGACACCATTGCGTATCAAAACCCCTGTGAATCTCATGTTTACCACACAGGGATTGGTCTCCCAGATCCTGTTCCTGTGAAGAGGAACTTTTGGGAAAAGATCATTGGTGTGAGTAGGCCTTTAAATTTGGTTCCAGATGTATCTCCCATGCTAATGATATGGTATGCTAATGAAATGAATGGTATCATAATTTCAGTAGGCTGGAAGCTTTCGGCTCCAGTGGATCAATTTAATATTACATGCTCAGTTCCATTGTCATTTCTTTCGTATCTCTTATTCCTTACATCCATCTGTACGGGATACCCTAGTATATAAGGCATTTTGTGGGTCTCATTGTGCTACATTCAGGGCAATACTCGCATTCAACATTTTACTCTCCCCAACTTCATCACCTCTCTGGGAATCCACCTCGCCCAGTGCCTATTTTCCAACGCCACAACCACGGTTATATATTTCCCCATTCACTTCCTCCTTCAGAAGGAGCATGCCCGGACTATGATGCTTTCCACGCAAGTAGCATTCAGCGTACTCCAGAGCATCAGGGGGGAAGCCTCATTCCCATGTCAGAGAACAGACTACTATCCGTACCCCCATTTTCTCGTCCTCCCCACATGTATTCCCCCCCCGCAAGCCTCCGACCTTTCAATGCTCCCGCTGCCCGCGGAGACTCCCACAAGCAACAAGAGTTGCAAGAGGCAGCTTGCCTGAGAAGAGACAAAGAGATGGCAACCCAAGGTCGCCCTAAATTTTTTCAATTCATCGATAGGATCGCCCGGTGCAACACATCTCTCTTTCCATAGGGCGATATGATTTCCACAGCTCCATCCGGGAATTCGGGGAAACCAGCTGCTTTGGCTGCAGAGTTGGCAGGCGCACGTTTAATCCTAAACGGAGATCACACTGCGCGAAGGGGACTTAGTCGCGCGATCGTCTCATGGGAGGTAGCCAGCAGGGGGCAATACTGGCGAAGGCATTATGGTTCGTAATAGTGGTTTAGTTTGGCTATGCCTACATCTCATCTTGTTGAGGTAGTCAAACTTAGTGTTGAGCCAAGCCACGGGTCTAGCCGTCACCTACCTAGTTCAGTTGACGTGACACCCTCAGCCAGCTCCAACCCAACGACCTGTTCCCCCAACTTACACACAATAGGTATGTATACCTGATTTCTACCAGCATGACTGGAGTTCATTCTGCACTAAGTTAGCCAAGATACTCCGGATAACTACTGTTACTAGGTGGCAACAGTGGTTGTACCCGTACTGTAGTCTGGTTCCCGTACTGGTAAATTCAAATCATCAATTCTCCAGACAGCATGTATCGAGGATAGATATTCTATTGTGCTTACATTGGTGGGCAGTACCTATATATATGCCGTTATTTAGCTTAAGCTCTGCGGGCCATTGCAGGAGATCTTCCCGTGGAGGCCGTTGCTGGGGTCATTGTGTGTTTTTTCCCGACTTTGGTATGTGGATGCAAGCAAACAAAAAAATTGGTTTCATCAGAAACGAGCTTCATATCGCTAATCACTGCGAGAAATTCCCGCAGTCTATTAATCAGTCCCTTCCTTCTGTTCGAACACCTCAGTGGTTGCGAACAATGCATAATCTTTACTGCTATCCTGGTTATCTCTAGTACTTTGATACCCAAACAGATTCGTCTACATTTTCTATCTTCAAATAATCGAATAACAAGAAATGGGTTCTATGGCCTCACCCAAAATTCTGCTGGAAAACTCAAGGGACGCACAGCCTACATACACTTATATAATACGTCACATTTAATTCACCAGTCGGGTCTATGCATAGCTTGAAACCACCCAATTGCAAGAGGGGGATCCTTGAAACGTTCACAAGGTGACGTCTGATAAAAGGCAAACAGATATGCCCATAGGATCTGCAGCTCCAGGAGCGCCAATAGCAGCAGAACACGCAGAAACATACCCATCAAGAGCCAATCCTGTTCCATTTTATACTGGAGACCCGTCATACCGATCACCATTGAGGAGATCCTGGCGTTAATCACAGGCTTGTAATTACGTTTGAGAGATGGTCGATTCAAGCATCAAGACTTCCCTCAGATTGCTTGACTTCAGGACGAGCCGATACCAATGGGAGTGAAAGCATCCTTTGAGTGATTATTAAATGACTCCCTGGAGAGGAAATGCTTGGCTGTAGAACGAATTGTGACCCCGGGTCTGCGACTCCAATCTGGAATGACAAACTACGTTGCCAATTAGGCGACGAGGCTGTATCCAAACGCATCAGCTCACAATAACGATCATCGCAGTTCCATTGTCATATCATTCAACATTGTACTGTATCGTCATCATCATCATCGGCGGAAGCATACAAAGAATTGACATCGAGGATCGCGGCTTCGTCTCCCACTTCCGATTTATCTCTAGCTTTTTCGAGAGGAGAGTTCGGACTACCTAGCTCTCACGCACAGCAACCAGACTAAGTCTGGATAGACGACTGCCTATCATTTACTAACAGTTTCAGCTTCAGTTATCCTTGATCCACACAACCAGACTACCAAACCCTAGGCCTATAAATTATAAGAAGGCACCCGCTCCTAAAAAGAAAGTAGAGAAGTACCTACGGCTGTTGCTCTTCTAACCTAGTCAGGTTGGCACTACCCTTCCCGTAGCTTGCAACCAGTTTTTGTAATCTTAAGTGATATACCGCATCCTGTGGAGTGGATTTTTCCAACCAGACTAATCTGACCGGCTAGGCAAGCCATGTACCCGGGGTCCGACTCCTTAGCTCCTATTGGACATAAGAACTCGAAGGTGTTTGTTTACATTTCGTCGACATCCTCATGATGGAGGAAGTGCAATCACTGAATATCACACGGAAGTTTTCCGAGTCCCTTCGATAAATCCTGTTTGTATCCCCACGCGCCCTATATTTTGCGTGCATAGATATATAGTCCCAATGTTAATTGAGCTGTGAACAATACTCGGTCTCAAAGCCAAATAGTATTGCTCTACGATATATATCCGCGGAGTGAAGCTATTCTCCAATTGGACTAAGATAGCTAAGCTTTTTCCGAGCCAGAAGACTGACCAATTATAGATCCCCACCTTCTCAAGCTGAATGTGTGAGGGCTAAGTACTCAGAGTTGAGGGTAACGCAGCTAAAAACAGTTGTGATTGTTACGCGAATGTAGGTGCATATTTGTATGGGCAAAAAAAAGGCTAGCGAACTTTTGGTATATTTCTCCTCATCAACAAGGACTACCACAAAGGCCTCAATTGACAAAGTATAGGCAAAGTTATCGTTTGGAAATTCCTAAGATTGCCCTTGGAAAGTAAAACGTTTCCCTGCTATGCCAAGTCCGACTTCTCCAGACATTATACCCTTACATCCGAGTACTGTACATGATTATGCATGCAGAACCCGATCGTGGCTTGGAGTGGAACGGAGATCTACCTGAGTTCGCAATACTACGCCGATAAGTGATCTCGTACGTCCCGTGGAAAACGGTTCAACCTTTGGCTGAAACAATAGCAACAGGGTGTGGCACGAGAATTTACAAGGTGGGGTGACTGATCTGAGCCGCACTGAGCAAAAGCAAGCAAGACAATAAGGGAGGGCATTGGCGGACCCGAACCCTGCCGCTTACGGTCTTAACCTTCTCGGAATCCTTCAAAACTCGAATTCCGGATGTGTCATCTTATACTTAGTGATAATTTAAGTATAAACCATTACGATGGAGGCGAGGGTGAAGATGAGGTTCTCAAGGGGTGAAGCACTCTGCATGAAACTCCGCATATGCATGACATCGACAATTCGAATTCTCAAAGCCTTGTCAGCTCGTACTGTTCAAACGCCATTATGACTCTCGAAAAGAGCCAACATGGTGGCAACTTAGAGAGCATAGAAACCTTAGTTTTGCAACCGAGAAAGTAATGACATCCCTGATGGTGGCAAGCTTAATTCACTTACTCATGAATGTACCTGATGACCCAATCAGTCTTGATAGCTATATAAAAGATGAGCAACCTTGGTGAACCCCACCGGTTATTAAAACGTTTGGCACAAGAGTCAGGTGAGCCTGGTTGCCTAACCTACTTATAGTAAACAGCTTCTCAGGGGCCTTCCATGTCGTGAATGTCAAGATATTACCTGTTTGGGCTAACCACTTGCTTTTTTTGCTCTAGGCCCCCTGGCTGAACCACACTTTGAGAAGCGTTTTGTCAATTCCAAATTATGACAAATAACTCATTAACACGGGCAGTCCCCCTATGACCGGCGTCAACCGGACAGAATCGCAACAAATGCCAGCTCACCAACGGACCAGAGGGCTGCGGGTTTGTTTCTTTTCACGTGACCCTAGGTTGATCCCCTTGGGACATCAATTTGATTATTCACTCCCCTGCTCCACCGCCCTACAGAAATCAGATATCTGCACGGCATGGGTGACTTTGTTTCATTCAGGGGATGCTGTCGTTGAGGCCCTGATTTTCTTTGCCACCCCTGGAGTGCGTCTCATGCTCCACAATTGAGGGGCTGCTTGTGCCAACCAGACTACACTTTAGACATACCTCAGCAGTTTTTGCACAAATCGGCATTCTTAGCCTGCGAGCCCAACAGCATAAATGAAAACTATTAGGATATACGTCGCTGTGAAGTGAATAACTGTATAAAATAATGGAATCTAGAAGAGCACAAAGCCTGCGGAGAAGTGTATGATGATAACTTTCTCCTGTGTGAGCTACAGTACATTCAGACAGTCTTGGTGCGCCGCGGGCTCAAGGTAGCTGCAGCTGCATCAAGGTTAAGCGTCATGCATCGCGATTCCCCCACCAAGGTGCGGAATGCAACGCAGAAGGGACCCAATTTTAACGAGACCGGAACCCTTGGTTGGAAATGCACCGATGAGTTGGCGTATTCCGATCGACATTTGCCTCCACTTTGCTCAAGAATTGGGTTTGATCTGTCGAAAAAGTTGGAAACTTCCAATCGATTTAGCCATGTGTGGGGGGGTGAGTGTATATTATCCAGACCTAATGTCAATTTGAAAACGAACATATAACAAACTGTACATCAGCTAGTGCCTTAGTCTAGCTGCCCTTAAGAGCCGATGAAACCGTGGGCCTGAGAAGAACACAATGTCTGCCGAAACGCGAGGCGGACAAATGATGAGCTGGCAATGTAATGTTCTTGACAATCAAAAATCAAAATACAGCAGGCCGTTGTGTTTTTTACTGTAGATAACCTTCCACGAAAAGAAAAAGAGGCAGTCATGTTTCCTGGGTGCAAGAGCCAGTGTATCTTACCGTGACAGATTCAAGCCAATGTTTTCGATCCAACTTCCTCAGCCCTCCAATTACATCATGTTTCTGAAATGGTTTCACCCTTGTCAGGTTTTTGATATCGCCAAGTTTATCTTTTGGAACATACCCACCAGTCAGAGAACGTCTGGGAATGCGCGTGCGCCTCGTGTGCTGCAAGAGCTCAGCTCACCGAATTGATTTCTCATACCTATGCATGATACCATCAGTCTAAGCAGTGACTGGGGCTGGGACTGGGCTAGGATATGACGCCTCTTTTGAGTATTTCCATGATTGCACCGCAGCTCAGCCAAACCAGGGTTCCCTGCTTCTTGGTGTGATGCCGAACGAAAGATAGCAGAATAATGCCGATGGTAAGAATATCTCTGTAAACCCAGATATATAACACTGAGCGAATCCCCCCCCCATATTATTTTGGCTTCATCCCCACCGGTCGACACAAAATAATCAACATCTTAATAATAACCCAATAACCTTCAGCACACATAATACCACTTTGTCTAGCATCGGTCAATAACCAAAATGACCTTCTATACCACTCCAAACCCTTATCGTGCCTCAACTGGGTCAATGCCAATTAGGGCTTCACATTCACACTCACATTCACACTCCCCAAACAGGTCCAGGTTCGAGGAAACTTGCGATTCTTGTGGCTCTTCATATACTGATGAGCACCTTCTTCATATCAACACACCGTTTTCTGGAACGCCGAGTGCATCTGCGAGTTCTCTTCATCCACCATCTCCCCACAGCCACCGCCATCGACGAGTATCCAATTCCAATCCAGGGATTGAGCCTGGACATGTCCTAACTCGGTATCACAATGGAGCGCTTGTCGTTGAGCCTGCCACATCATCTTACGGACCTCAAGGTGGTGGTGAGCGACGTCGACGACCATCGGTCTCGGCACAATCACCTGCATCTATTCCACGATCCCACGCCCGTAGGTCATTCGCATCCTATCAACAAGAGATCGACATACAAGAAGCGAGCAGTGTGCGACGAGGCACTACCCGCTTTCCAAGGAAGTTGGTGAATAAAGAAGCCGTTCAACAGGCCGGTCTACCCTTCGAAGAGGGAAATGGCACTATTATTGTGCTGAGGGCGCTCCCGAGGTCAGAGATTGAACATTTGGTAGAGATGACGGAGTCTATTCGAGGTACGTTGCTATTCAAAATCATGTTACATGAAGGTCAGACATTAATATTTGGTATTAGCTCGCCGTCATCACTCTCATTCTCACCACAAGCACACGGAGAAGCACGTGGAGAAGCACGTCCGTATCCTTACCGCTCCAACAGAGCGCCCATTCAGCGGATCATCACCACAGATCATCCATCACTATGTTGAGGACCCCAGACACTCTAGCCACAGGCTCTCTCGTGCCGAAGAAGCTGCCGCCGCCGCAGACAAGGCTCGACGAAAGGAATACCGAGCAGAGTCATCTAGCAGCTGGCATGAAGATCGGAAGGAGCGGAGGACCAGGGAAAACATTGTTTTCCGATAGAAGATGTTTGATTAGCAGTTGGAGTTGTAATGTTTCCCTTTGTTGCATCTGAAAATCATTCGTATTCATCATCACTGGCATCGGTTTGTTCGTTGGTTAGTGTATTTGTTTTTTTGTGTCGGAAGCAAGGAGAGGAAAGGGATACAGGGTAACCGCACTGAATGGTGTTTGCATGCATACCTAGAAAATTTTGGTGTACTTATTATTATTATTAGTGCATGATAATTGACGGAGGCTTAACTGAATGACTAGGGAAAACAAATGTTGTGAAACGCCAAGCCAAACTTGACTTGTGCGATCGATAAGCAATTGTCCATCATCCATGACGTCACACCGCCAAAGATTGCTGTGCTTTATGATGTTTGATTCATTTGCTTGATTCATTTGACTTCTTTTCATTTCCGTGAGCATCCATAAAGTACTCCAAAATCCCGCGATATTCCGAAGTCTTGGCGTTTCAGGTAACACAGCACTACGAGCACCAGTGCTTCAGAAGAGCAATTCGTTCTTGGATAAATCAGCAGGATAAACAACAGCATGCAGAGATTATGGTGTCTCTCGTCCCGAGCATATCACTTGTCACATCGTCCGTTTGTCCCTCAACATTTCATTCGACTTCGTAGTACAATGTCTTCGTCTACGCACTTCGTTCCCCCAGTAGGTTACAGTCCAGGGCCTTGCTCACGCACGGAGTGCTAACTCAAACTGTACATAGCTGAAAGACAAGTCCCTCCTCCGAGAGGAAGCTTTCGTTAATGGGAAATGGGTGGACGCAAAGTCTGGAAAGACTTTTGATGTTCATGGTAAGCCAAAGCCGGCCTTCTATGTTACTGCCTCAGGAGAGATGCTATAGCATCCTGAATCGGATTTCTTCTATGGACATTGTTAGTTACTGAGGCCACAATGCCCACTTCACCTCGCAGACCCTGCCTCCAACGAGAAAATCGGGTCTTGCCCGGAAATGGCCCGGGAGGACGTCGTGTTAGCCATTCAACATGCCCATACAGCTTTCAAATCCTTCAAGACCACAACTGCCCGAGAACGCTCCCGCCTCCTCCGGCGATGGTACGAGCTCATGGTTGAGAACGCCTCAGACCTAGCTACCCTGATCACTTGGGAAAATGGAAAACCCCTAGCAGACGCTATAGGCGAGGTAACCTACGCCGCCAACTTCTTCGAATGGTTCTCTGAAGAAGCTCCCCGAACATACGGAGACCATATCCCCAGCTACACTGCCGGAAACCGTATCATCACTATACGGCAGCCGGTGGGTGTCTGTGGGCTTATAACCCCATGGAACTTCCCCGCAGCAATGGTCACCCGAAAAGTCGGGCCAGCTCTAGCCGCGGGATGTACCGTCGTACTAAAGGCCCCTGGGGAAACCCCATTCACATCCCTTGCCCTCGCAGAGCTAGGCAAGAGAGCAGGAATCCCAGACGGTGTTTTCAACATCGTCACCTCTCTCGACAACACCCCTGAAGTCGGAAAAGAGCTCTGCGAGAACCCCACGATTAAAAAAATCTCCTTCACGGGGTCCACCCCAGTTGGAAAGCTGCTGATGCAGCAATGCTCCGGGACACTTAAAAAGCTCAGTTTCGAGCTCGGCGGAAACGCCCCATTCATTGTTTTCGACGATTCAGACGTAGACAAAGCCGTAGATGGAGCCATCGCAGCCAAGTTCCGCTCTTCAGGTCAAACTTGCGTTTGTGCAAATAGAATCTATATCCAAAAAGGCATCTACCAGGCCTTTGCCGATAAATTCGCCCAAAAAGTCAGTAATTTCAAAGTGAATGGAGGATTTCTTGAAGGAACCACACATGGCCCCTTGATCCACAAAAAGGCTGTCAGCAAGGTCCACGACCACGTAGAAGATGCTAGAGCCAAAGGAGCAAACGTCATCATTGGGGGGCACTGCATCGATGGCCTAGGTCCAAACTTCTACGGAATGACCGTCATTACAAGAATGAAGAAGGATATGAAACTCCACCAGGAAGAGACATTCGGTCCAATTGCTGGATTATTTGAATTTAACACTGAAGCCGAAGTCGTGGAGTTGGCGAACCAGAGTGAGGTTGGACTAGCGGGGTACTTCTATAGCAAAGACATCGATAGGATTTGGCGGGTGGCGGAGGCGTTGGAGGTGGGCATGGTGGGGATTAACACAGGGCTGGTTTCTGACCCGGCCGCGCCGTAAGTTACCCTATAACTACCAGCCCCCACTTGCAAAGATATATGCCGCTTTTACTAATGAGGCATAGATTTGGAGGCGTGAAACAATCGGGCTTCGGGCGTGAGGGCTCAAAGTATGGGATTGATGAATATACAAATATAAAAACGATAACGTTTGGTGGAATAAAGGCCTGAACCTTTTATGATATTTATGTATGTCATGTATTGAACCTTGGCATGTTTATTTTGCATTAGAATTACTCTACGGAGTATTCTAATGGCGACTGCTCTAAGCTACTTTCGTGCTAAGATCAACATGCAGTCGATCACCATGTGTAGTCCGAAACTTGAACGTATCAAATCACTCAATTTCAAAGGTGCATGCACTCAGGAATGTGATATCATATGTAGGAATATCATTGTGATAATATTGTCAACACCAGTTCGTCAACTGTCTGTATGTTAAGATAGCATACCAGGAATAAGACTCCTTGTCTGTATCTGAATCATACCCTCAAAATCCGACGCTATCTGCCCACAACTAGTAACACCCCTACCACAAAAAGGAAAGAGCAAAGATACAGACATGGAGTCTTATTATTCACCAGTTTTCCCGGTAGTTATAATTGTACACCAAGGGAAAAAGAAACGCCTGTATTCCACATTCCAACCTAGTATGCAAAGTCAATCCCCATGAGATTGGTTCTTGATACAAAAGTCGGATCAACCTCTTACCACCTAATCCAAATGGTCCAATCCTTCAATTCTATCAGTCTAATTATCCTGCTGTTTCCCGCCTGCCCCAGTCGCTTCTCCCCATATACTCAGGAATACAGATGTAATAAAACAAAGAGAATTAAAGAGAAAACAAATCCCTAATATAATAAAGCAAATAATTATAATAACGCCTCGGTCATGAGTCATACTTAGTGAGCAACCTCGCCGCAAAATTTTAGTGAAAGAAGCACAGTTCCAGTGCAAGACACCTAAAATAAGAAAACCAGGTTAACATGTTGAGATGCGACGTAGTACTTGAAAAACCGAAAGTCCGAACCCCAAGAAGAAATGTGTAGAATGATGCCGACCGCCCGTATATTGCCGTTATAATCGAACTCCGAATTGTGAAAAGAGGCATTGCCGTGAAACCGATGTAATGCAGGCTGGAGAAGTGACGCAGACGATGCGAGATTGTAGCGGAGCATCGGTAGATTGGTGGTATAATATTGATGCGGTGATAAGTGGAATCGCACCCGACAGCCAGCGGATTGTTGGTATACAGATAATTAAAGCAGTAGAAAAAAAGGTAGTGACCGCCATGGAGAAGTGACTTATAACCCAGCTCTAGTGGTAGGCCAGTGAACGGCAAATCACAGGAACTAAAGGTTAGTGTAACACACCTTCACACAGCCTCTCAAAAGATTACAACTTTCCCGGTTCCCTCCTCAAATCGCAAAAAAATGCGAGGCTAGAAGGGTAAGTCAGACTCACACACCAGCTATCCTTGGAGGGCGGCCAAATGGCTCATGCGAGACGGAAGGAGTCATGCGTGATGCCTAACTGGAGAAGAGCAAAAAATGAATCTCTCGGCTCTCGTGTGTTCGGAGAGAACGAATCCCCACCTTATGTTGCCTTATATGGTCTTGGGCATTCTCAGAAACGACGACTTGTGATGTACTATTGCGCGGAGTGTAAGTAGTTGAAGAATATGATAAGTAGTTGAACGTAGTAGGGTATTGTAGAGAAGAAATATCTGCAACAGTTGACACTCGGTGCTTTTCGTATTCGGATGGTTATAAGTCGTAGTCCTCATCCACATCTCGCAGGACATAGGTGGATCCAGTGTCGCTCTCTTGCTGTTCAGACTCTAGTTTCTCTTCATCTTCGTCATCGGCTTCCCCCATATCTAGGTCCATATCGTCGTCCTCGTAGAGAACCATGGGGTCGTCCCGACTGTCAGTTCTCCCAGACAACTCATTGTAAGATTCTGCCCCCAAAAGGGAACCAAGGAACTCATCGTCGGATGACCCGAGGAGTAACTCCATTGCTAGTTCCCTATTAGTGGAGATCCATTCCGGATCTGACAGAATACTATCTTCGCTGGTCGTTGATTCATTGTCTGACCCGAACCCTGGATCTTCCACTGGAACATCATCGAGACTGTCAGCGGTAAAAGAGTTGTATGAGGTATTCGGTCGGGATGGCGTAGAGAGGTCAAGTAATATGGCGTGTGGAATACTGAAGCTCATCTTGCTTGAATAGGTTGTGATAGACATTCTGTATGAACCTTTTGGTCTGTTCGAGGTGGCGTCCGGAGTGAGTACTAGAACAAGCCTTTGACCCTTCGATGGTGTCTCCGATGGAATGGCCGCTCGGGAACTGGTGTTATAGGAACTTGACAAGAACTCGGAAGGAATCAAAAGAGGGTTTGTTCGGGTGGAAGATATGGTTGCGCGTCGACGATGCCGTAATCGTTGACGTGTTCGTGCACGGGAATTTGGTCTTGAGTTGCGGGTAACACTGCGAGATACGGGGGCTTGAGAAGTTGGGGGAGGAGTAGGATTTGATGTATCGTCTGGGGGGGTCGAGGTAGATTTATAAACAGGTAAACCCATTTTCGTAGGCTTTATGGTACTGACAGCGAGAAAATAAACCCTTTCCGTGCAGGAGAAGAAACCGTCCCACGTCTAACTAAATCGAGGACGGTGGATCGTTCCAGCTCCAGCGGCAAAGAAAAATGCGAGTACAGGTTTCGTTTTCCCGTTGGTGGATTCCCCTTGTTTACTTTTTCGAGCGGGGGGGGGTCGTTTGGAACACAGTGTGCGCTGCTGGCAAATAGCCTGGCAGGTGCGTATGCAGATGGTACTTAAATGAGGCAGCGATATGATAATGTCGCGGGAAAGGCCAGGGACGTATGCAGGCCTTTGGAGGGGGGTGGGGGAGGGGGGGGTAGTGCAAAAGGCAGAGAAAGGGAATGTTGTTTCTGAGCAGTATTGAAGTGAAAGCAAAGCAAACGTCGGGTGGATGCTGGAGAAGGCGGGGAGAAGATTGAGCGGTGGCTGAGTGGTATAGATGAAGGAAGAGAGATTGGTAGAGAGGTAGGACAGAGGTAGATGGAGGTGAATCGTAAGTGCAGTGATAAGTTTTTCAGTGTAGAGGTAGTAAGAGTAGAAAAGAAGGAAGGGAGGAAGGAAGGAAGGGAGGAAGGAAGGAAGGGAGGAAGGAAGGAAGGGAGGAAGGGATGGGAGAGAGATGTGAAAGTGTGAAGCTGTGTGTAGAGAGAGAGGGAGGTGCGGATTGATCACACTCTCTTTCTGGGCCGGTAGACTGACAGCTCGTTACTAAGAAGGCTGCAAGTGAGCGAGGTTTGGACGGTAGCAAATCAAAGCTTGAGGGAAGAAGGTTTGATGCTGCGAAAACATAATGCCGCTTCAAGCACCAGCAGACAAATAAGATTGGAGGAGGGCAGGCCATAGTCTGGCTTGCAGGCCAGTGAGTGAGACAATTAGGTACAGTACGATGGTGCACTCCCGGGAGGCACAGAGGAAGGGATCGGCAGGAAACGCAGGACGATGTGCGGATGCGCCGTGGCGATGTGCAACCACGACGAGGTCTAGAAGGGCCGGAAGGTGGGAAGGTGGAAAGGTGGGAAGGTGGGAAGGTGGGAAGGTGCTGCCCGTGGGTGTTGTAAATCTACAGGGAGAATGAGCGCAGCGGAAGATTGTATTGCATGTTTTTCTCTTATATTGATCGCTATAGACAGGACTTTTGAGTGGTTTAAATAAAACCACTGAGCAAGAGACTGCGAAAGAATAGTAGACAGTAGACAGCAGACAGAAAATAGCAGACAGCGATAGCAGACAGTAGCGACGGCAGACAAAGAATAGCTGTGAACCAAAAAGGCGTGCAGAAACAAAGGACAATAGCAATATACGTAAGCATATTCCAACAGTGGGGCATTCTGTCGGGAGCAGCTGGTCAGGATGGAATATCGCGACGGTGCACCCTGAGCGTTTGTGTCCTGTTTACTTACAAGATGTGGGAGATATTATAACGAACAACAGGTGTTCCCTGAGCGATTTTCGTCTACAGCGGGGCCGGAGCAAAACTGGGCATGAGCTGGGTATGCAAAGTACTGTAGGGCCGCTCTATATATCTATCTATCTATGGTTAGGGACATCTCAGAATTTGGAGTCAACCATCCCATGGGGCTGCCACCGTACAGAGTGCCGTGACGCAAAAGACAGGTTTCTGGATATGTCCATAGGGGGAGGGGGGGGGGGGGCATGGTAAAAAGGCGGGGGAATACCTAGGTAACCCTGGGTTACAGGGTAGGACACTGGGCCCCACAAGGCTGCACCGAGCCGACGATATACGGGACAAGCAGTTGGCGCTCCCGGTTACAGAGGAATGCGACACTCGTTGAAAGAAAGGAAACCAATCTTCTTCAATATACCTGTTCTGTGTCCCCTTCTTTCTATGCCGCCGATATGGCTGCAGGTATTCCCCCCTCCCCTCCCTTCCCCTCCACCCCCCTTCTTGAAAGCACAGGTGAGACCATTTTTTGGTATATTTGAGCCACAAAATAACTGCCTAGATTCGAACCAACACAATTCCTCTTTTCATTCTCTCTCTCAAAGTTTATCTCAAGGCGAGAATCTGGAATGACCAATTTCGGAACTTTGGTACTGGTAGATTATAAATGGTACTGTAATGATTACAATTGTTACTTCAGCACTCTCAACAAACTTTTAGAACTTTACCGGTAGGTACTGTATGCAAGACAACAATTACGAAACTCATCGAGGCATAAAGTGTACCGCAAGCCATGTTCGAAGCATGTTCAAAATCCAGCCAGATCTAGATCTTCGTTTAACAGAGAACCCCTCGATCTTGTACCGTACTGTGAATAAAATTGTTTCACCTCAAATAATCAGACTACCGCTTCAAAATATTCTGACCAAAAAAAGGAAGAAAAAACAGGATAACTCTTCGCGGCCTTCCTGTATGGGGACGGGGACAAACTTTGAAGATTCCCCACTTTCCGCCACCGGGTAAGACAATCCAGATGGGTTGATTTCATGGCTTGTCAACTAACTAGCTATAATTTTCAAGAGCAATTATATTTAATATTCTATATTCCTAGGGCTATGTGATGGAAGCTACACTATAGTTCTGTCTCTACACCTGACTTGTTCCTGCATGGGAACGAATAAGTAAATGTAGGTTTGAGATGTACTGTACCTACCTGCCGTAGTGTGGGCGGTCTTCTGGTTCGCTATCAGGCTTTGGCATAGCAGAACGTTCTACTACTCGCATTCCAGCCCCACCGTGCCGCCCGTTCGAAGCTGACATCCAGAATGCCACCCAGGTCGGTTTGGCCTAAAAGGGGTTAGTTTACACTCGGATGCTGAGGTTGTGACTAAAATTAGAGCGGCAACTCACATATCGTGACCCTGATCCAATGATAAACATAGGGAATAGATATCACGACTTGACAAGTGTGCAACGTTTAGTTGGCCCAGCACAGCTACAGATCGCAGTGTGGTTACAAGCTCGAAGAAATGGCTGGACATCTCATGCTTGGGTAGCTAATCTCATTCCCGCGCAACATCTCCATGGCACATCTGCAATGTTGATACGCTCGATGCTCGGAACGAGATCCCGCCAAGCGGCCCTATAGTAAGGCGTTTTTGTGGGAATGTACTGTACAACTATTATTGATAACCAGTACATACAGCCTTGCACTTGGGGTTTTCGCTTTCGACGACTTGGTAACCATAATCTACCCTAGGATCAATTACTGTAACTACCAAGAGCTCCTCACATCAAGTAAAGTTGAATAGGGGTGCAATTTACATACAGTAAATACCTATACAATTCTGGCGTCCATATAACAGCTCGAGCACCAATGAATTAACGTATGTATATTTGTAGTCTGGTAGGCACGTATATTTGCAATACAAACATCAGTGCTTCTATACAAGCTCAGCCATAGCAACTCGCGGCCTAACCGCCTTAGGAAGTAGTTAGCTGAACCTGCCTCTAAACAAGTCAACAACTCATTTGTTTTGTATTAATTGTACTTTTTGTCATATCTTTCAGTCCTGTATTTCTGGGTAACCTAAAATGGTCATAGAGAGTGATCAGTAAATGTCTTTGATTTTGAATGTGAGTCGTTTTTATTAATCTTTTCCTGGTAGATACTCATGCATCGGATTGCGGTCAGCGCAGAAGCCAGACATTTACAAGGCTGTATGGCGGGTTATGGAGCGGCCCAGGAGCTGCTGGAGCGAAACACACACGCACGGGGCCTTAACCACCTCCTCTACTAGTGCAGGTGTTTCATATATCCTCTGTTTCAAAGATGTGTATAGAACCAAACCGTGGAATTTTGCAACAATCATTCTATTAAATACCATTAAATACCAAAGTCATCAACACTTCTTCCCGCAGCAAAGAAAACCAAAATAGGAAGGAATTTCGGATACGATGCCCGTAGTCTCAAGAACTGGAACAGTTAGGCTATGCCAGGTAACTGCACAGCATGGAAAAGGGATAATCCATAACCTTGCGAAGGAGTGTTGATCTCTGCGTCCTTCAAGTTAGCGATCTTATAGGAAACCTAGGGCGACCCTCTCGATGCAGATGCCAGACTAGATACATTATTATGGTGAAAAGAGCTTAATCTTTACTGACTGTAGGATTCCTCTCTGCGGGTGGATTTCTATATACCGTGTGGTTCGTTCTACATCTTGGGCCTAATTGGCTAGCAGGTTGAGGTTCCTGCGCCGCACATGGAGAGTATCTCTGACTGCTCGAGATTCTGGGTCTCACCAATTGGCGCTGTGTATTCTTCTACATAGCCCGTAGAATGAGGGAAAGCACTCCTGGTAGATTTAACCTTATGGATATAGCTTGAAAGGTGTGGCAAATGCAAGAGTGGCTGTCTGTTTTCCTGCTTGGAATTATTACTTGCAACTACGGGCTACCACTCCAATCTCTGATATCCCACCAGAAGAAGAGTCAGTTGGCCTTCTTGGTACCGCCACTTGCCCTTTTCCTTGTTTCCAAGGCTCTATTAGTGATAGAGGGTCACTGTAATCTGGGCCCGGGTTCACGTGCATCTTGGAGCATTGTCGCCATTATGGTTCCATCTGCTCCTCTCTTTGGCCATGTGCAGTGGCACTATGAATAAGGTAAGCGGGGTTTAGGCATTGAAGGAGGAGGATCTGAATTCAGAGCCTATATGTTGTCCCTACCCAATAGCTCCCAGCGTTAGTGACGTCTTTTAGATTTGATTACGGACGGCCATGTACCTAGTTCCACCGCGGATTGCTGTTCACTCGAGGCGTCACAGACCTTGAGAAAATTTAGATCTGTTACTTTCGACGGGTGGCCTCTCAAGACATACTTTGGCAAAATGGGAACCATGAGGAGGTTGGGTACCGATACCCGAGGCCATGAGGTTGCCGTGCCAACCACAGCACTCCTTCAGTTACCCTGAATGTAAATATTTGTAAATATTGTCGTTTTGTGTATATTATTAGATACAATGATATACATGAGCATTAAAGAGAAGAGGTATTACTCAGGCTTTCCGCCTATAACCTTGGTCTCGCTACGCCTAAGTTCCACTCATCACACGGCTAGCCTAATCAGCTATTGCCATGTGCACATGTATTCTACTGAACATGAATATTAAGAGGGATTTCGCTAGATCCGATCCACGGGCGTTTGGTTGATCTCCTTGTCCTTATCAAGCACTTGACTTTTTTCCAACGATACGTAAATAACTCGTGAAAGTGCGAATTAAACTCAAGCTTAAAGTTCGCCATTTGAGTGCATTCTCACTAAGTACTTTAATTCCTTACTAATTGCAGCCATAGTTGCTGTGGAGTCACGTCATGTTGTGCCAACCAGACTACTTCACGACCACAACTGCAACACATATAATCTTGTGGGTATCTCCAAGAACCTTACTTACAAACGAGCTCGAATATGCATTCAAATCAATGATGCCTCAAAGTTTCCGGCAGGGACGTGCCCCGCTTGCCTCAGGCACACCCACGAGGCAAACACACGGACACCAAAGTACCATTGCCAGTAATCGAGACAATGAGGACTCTTCAAGCTCTCACAGTCACTTGAGAGATGTCGTATTTAAAACGACTGTGGACTCCACGCCACCAAGCAGCTCATCAAGTATAGCAACGCTCCCAGAACGACGAAAGGACAAACCTCCTGGGCAGGTTCCTTGCCGATATTTCAACGCCGGGTTTTGTGCTCGTGCGAGTGAGTGCAGCTACAGTCATGACCTCGAGAAAGTGAGGCTCCAGAAGGTACAGCTCAAAATAGTTCTAAAGTCACGTGAAGACACAAGACTTCAAGAGGAGGCACCAGAGAAAGACCCCCTTCTCCCAAAGGAATACATGGTACCAGGTCGACATCAAAAGGCTCTGAGTCACTGGAGAAATGATTATTGGGAAAGCAAGATTCTCCAAGCACGAGCCCATCAAAGTCAACAGGCAAAAGATACTGAGGAACGTAAATCCGAGAAGTCTAAAATCAACAAGGATGTGAAGAGGTTACAGAATAAGATTGATCCTATTGGAGAATCCTCAAGGAAATTAACGGAAGCAAAGAAGCAGAGGAAAACAGTTTTTGTCAAGGGCAACTCTGAAGGTTCGTTATACTGATTTCTTAACCAGATCCCTTCTCAAAAACTGAGGTGCTCTGATTACAGATCCAGGTGTTCCTATTCCACTCGAGGCCGAGGGCTGTCCAATTTGCCAAGATGAACCACGGGCAATCAAAGTATATGGTTTGATGAAGAATTGTAACCATGTGTTCTGTTATGGTGGGTCACAAAGTCAATTACATACAATGAATATCTTAATATTAATGCTGATACCATGAATAGACTGCATCATAGGCTGGCGTAAGACAAACGTTACGAACAAGAATTGCCCGATATGTCGAACCCGAAGCCCTTTCATCTTAAAGTCTTCTGTATATCCATATACCCCTGGGGTGATACTCGAGGATAATAAGCCTGCTGATGGTCCTAAGGCGGCCCCAGAGTCAAATAAGCCTGTGGGTAGCAAACCTAAGGCTCAGGGTGACGACGGTGAAGATGGTACAACGGGGCTCGCTTACTCGAATGACCTTGGCACGGATACTACAGACCGAGGGAAAATGTGGACTGACACCAAATTTTCTATTGGCTCTGATGATACTGGAGATAGCAAGTCGCTATTGGATACCAATGTGGCCAGAAACTCGAATACCCTGGTAAATGCGAGTATCACAAATCAGTCAGCTAGCATCAGGCCAGCCAACCACGACAAACATTCGAGTGACGAAGATTGTGAACATGGGTCTGCGCCGGGCACAAGTGCCTTGCAATTATCGATTTCGGATCATGAGGCTTTTAGGAGAAAGCGCAGTAGACGAAAGCCTACAGGAGACCCAGATGATCCAAACCCCGCTAAAACCCTCCTCCTCAAAAACTTTCTTCAAAAATGTAAGACCACCCCTTGCAGGTACTTCTGCAGCCCGAAGAACGCCAAAAGTGTCACTTTAGATCACTCCTGTGCACCTACGCAGAGCAGTTTGTGGGGAGCACAAAATGTAGGACAAGAAGATGACAATAGCTGGGGGAATGTGACCTCGAAAGATCGGAGGATTCCGTACTGCAAGTATGGGAATAATTGTAATTTCGCGCATCCCCACCCGGAAAAGCCAGATGAGGAATACAAATATGATGATTGGGAGAGACGTGTTTTGGGATTCGCTCGCAGTAGGAAGAGGAGGGGGCATAACAATCAGGACGTAGAAGACGTGCAACAGATGTTTGCTATGAATTTTGCCTCACTGCAGTTCTGATACCAGTGGGTTGGAAGGGAGATCCCATCTGAGTACAAGCACGTGAACTTCCTGCGGTCTTGGGCCTTTCTATCACAGAAAGATATCTAACCCTCTTTTTGGGCATTCTTTGGGCATGGTTTGGAATGGAGGCACGATTCGGTTTATTAGTTTTGATTGTACTTTTGGCGTATTTAGTTTTTGAGGCTTTTGAAATGGCGTCTGTTTTTGTAGTGCTCGTTTGGGTCTTTTTTCGGGCCATAGCTTGCTCCTGTCATATATGGTTTCTGAGATAGGCAGCTTACTATCCTAATATCTGCAAAACAGGTGATAATATAAGTACATTGCAAACCGTGGCTCTTGAAAGAGAAATTCTCTTATAACTCCACCTTCCCCAAGTGTATATTTACAATCTAACGCATTGTCTTGAACGAGTGTCTACAACTTAGATCTTCACCTTAACATTTGCTCTTGCTGCCACCGCAGTCTTGTGAATCTGCAACCTCCTATCCCATGCTGAACTTCTCCCCTCTACAACAGCAACTACCTCCTCCGCAAACCTCTCTGCAAACGACAACCTATCCTTCTTCCCCTTCGACACAATCAACATCCATTTTACCGCCGTCCTCCTCCTCTGCCTCTCATTCAGCGGCTCCGGAATCTGATTCGAGAAACCACCCGACGCCTTCATAGCTTTCAACCTCATGAGCGGCGCCAGGGAGTCAATTGCAGTCAGTAGATAAGCGAGGGGATTCTTGGGGAGTGAGGCGAGGGGTAAGTGGTTGGAAATTAGGTTGTACTTTGTCTGTTCCTTTGGGGGCCCTTTAGTCCGGAGGATATCGAGGACGGTTTGCACGTTCTTTTGCGCGGTGGCTTTCTTCCCGTCGCGCATGAAGAGGTTGATGACTTGGTTTAGCAGGGGGGAGTATCTGTGGTGGAGGTGGGATGTAGACGGGAGGGGGAGAGATGGGAGGGGGTATTTCGAGACGGGGTTGTTGGGGTTCATTCCGTAGGCCGTTGGGGAGGGGTGGAAAATTTTGGGGTAATTGAGCTGCTCCGTGAGGATTTGAGACGAGTAGGCTGTCGTAAAGGGTTTCTCTGCCTCCGCTTCGCCTTTCCCTGAGCTGGCTGGGGGCTGCTGGTAGTACTGTCCTTCTTGTCCTTGTCCTTCGCCCTGGGAATAACTCTGCGGATAGGAATTGTTGTAGGCGGCGGCGTCACCATATCCGTATTCGTATTCTTGCCTCATGCCCTCAGGGGCATTCTCGTAAAAGCTCTGTTCACGCTGGATGATCTAACCCCCCCCAAAAAAATCTCCCGATATATATATAAGCCATGAATCCTATCAATGCCATCCCTAGCAATTCCTACTGCCCAACAACATCTCACCCCACCATCCTTCCGCGCTACATCATCATCCTCAGCATGCAAGATCACCAGGAGCTCACCTCATTAAGAGAGCTCGCATTACTCATATCTGGCCCCTCCTCCCCCATAAACTCATTCAACCCCTCACTTTCCTCATTTATACCCGGCGGCGCATCCTGATTCGGCCCAACAGGTCGATCACGCTGGAAGTTGTTTTGTCGGCTATCAATCGCATAGCATCTTCTCTCAACAGAGCTGTATAAACCTACTGCTGCGCGCGGTGCGAGTATGGCTTGCTGTCGAATGACCAGCACAAATTGAGGTAGTACTGGCGGCATTGGTATATATTCCCGGGGGTGTGGTGACCGGGAGTAGGTAGGTATACGGGGGTTGATTTGAACTTTAATGCCAAGCATCCCGATGTTTTTCCTCGGCCTCATATTGGATACACAAAAATTACTTTACCTGGGCTATTCTCAGTCTTGGGCTAAGCAGTCTATCACTGAGATCACCATGAAGCCACGCCAGCAGAAAAACCATGTCTTATCTGTTGTATTGAGAATAAAGCTTCATCCCACACGCCAAACTGTCGTAAAATGTCGTGCAGATACCCTTTCGTTCTCCCGAATACTTCAGCTTTACAAGAATAGCATGGTTCACATTATAGTACCTCCCGCTGACTCCTACGCTTGACGCATCCCACCCAGCAAATTGAAGAAAGAAAGAAAGGTACCCGAGTGACATATAGAGAGAGAGAGACCCCGTAAAGCATATGAAAAGACATGCAAAGAAATTGACAACCCAGTCCCAAACCATTTTTGAGCCACAGACACGAAAAAAGGGGAAATACGAACCAGCGAAGACACAAAAAAACTCAAAGACCGGAGGGAGTGAAGAGGTCTACTTCTCCTCTTTCTTTTCTCCATTCTCTGTAGCTTCGGGCTTAGCAGCCTCTCCCTCAGGCTCACCATCCTTCCCTTTCACGTACTCATCGTAGACTGAGAGGGCCTCGTCGACTTTCTGGCGAAGTGCTGCTTGATCGTCGATCCTGTGTTCATGTTAGACTGGTGCCATCTTGATATTACAATGTGGACACTTACAAAGCAAGGAGCTCTTCATTGCTCATCTCCAACAACATGCCGGTGATCTTTCCAGCCAAACCGGGGTTCATCTCGTGAATCTTAGGGTATAAAGCTTCACCGAGAATTTGTTTTTGTTGCGCAGGTGGAGCTGCGTTTAATGCTTGAGGTGTAAGAGCGGCAGTGATAGCACCTTCCTGACCTGGGAGTGGGCCAGTGGGCATATGAGGGCGGGCATTACCGCGGGGACCGCTGGAGGAGGGTCCAGGCCTCTGGTTTGCTGGAGGAGCAGCTGGTCGGCCGCCCATTGGCATTGCCGTATTTGGTGGGGGCCCAGTCATTCCAGGCACTGGACCACCACGTCCAGCGGCACCACGAACAGCAGCGGCAGCTTGGGCCTGAGCCATGTAGAATGCATTGTTTTGCATAGGCTGACCGTACATAGGAGGCATGTTGGGTTGCTGGGGTCCGCCACGGCCACCAGGTCCTCCGGCTGGAGGTGGCATTCCTTGTTGCTGTCCGGGCCAAGGACCACGTCCTCCAGTAACTGGAGGAGGAACCATCATCGGGTTTGGTGGGAATGGCATTCCACGTGCGCCAGGACCACCACTGGGAGGAAGGAAACCTGGCTGCTGACCTTGGAAGTACATAGGAGCTCCAATGAACTAGAGATAGAATTAGCAAAAAAGCTTTTCACAAACATTAGGAGAATGCATCTCACCTGGTTGGGGGCAACTGCAGCAGCCACAGCCTGTTGCATAAGGATCTTGTTCCTCTGTTGTATATTGGCTTCCAATTGAGACTTGCGGACATCCTTTCGCTGAGCAAGGGCAACATACAATGGCTTGTTGTTGATCATTCGTTGGTTCATCTCGGTGACCGCTTTAGTAGCCTCATCAGGACTGCTGAAACAAACAAAACCGAAGCCCTTGCTCTTTCCGGCTTCGTCTTTCATGACCTTAGCACTGGTGATCGTACCGAAAGGAGAGAATTCCTGGCGAAGCTTGTCGTCATCAATATCATCGTCAAGGTTCTTGATATATAAATTGACCCCTTGATACTTCTGAGCCTTTTCGAGGCGAACAGCTTCATACTGCTTTCTCAGCTCTTCCTCTCGCTCATGCTTCTTCTGGGCACGTCCAACATAAAGTTTTTGTCCCTTGTAATCTGTTTCGTGTAGTGCGTCAACAGCCTTTGCTGCAGATTCATGAGCAGTGAAGTTGACAAATCCGAAGCCGCGCGAGGCATTGGTCTCGGCATCACGAGTGAGGGACGCTGAAGTAATAGCACCATACCTCTCGAACAGTTCTCGGAACTCTTCGTCAGAAACCGAGGGATCGATGTTCTTGACATAGACATTGGTAAAGTTTGCCTTCATTTCCTCAAACTTGCTCTGACGATCCTTCTTAGGGACGTGGTGGCCGACAAAGACCTTTTTCTCGTTCAACAACATACCGTTGACATGCTTGATGGCATTCTCTGCAGCCTCCGCAGTTTCATAGTGGACGAACCCATACCCACGGGAGCCCCCGTTCTCATCTTGAGCAACCTTACAGGACAGGATGTTTCCAAAGGCAGCGAAGGTGTCATGAAGTGCCTTGTTGTCGATTGCAGTGTCCAAGTTCTTGATGAAAACATTTCCCTGTCCAGTCTTGCGGAGAGCTGGGTCACGTTGGGACCACATGATACGGCATGGACGTCCCTTAATGAGAGTGTAGTTAAGCTCCTCAAGAGCACGCTCGCCATCAGGAGTGTTGTTGAAGTTCACGTAGGCATAGCCCAGAGAACGGTGAGTGACAGCGTCACGGCAAACTCTGATAGAGGCAACTTGACCAATGGACGAGAAAAGCTCAAACAACATGGCCTCGGTGACAGATGGGTCGAGTTCTCCAACGTAGAGGGACGCTGAATTGTTTTTTTGTGCTGAGGCTCCCGAGGGCGTGACGGTAGCCGATGGGACATCGCTGTCGGATGGGGGGTCTGCACTATCCTTTCCATTCTCGACAGCTGGAACAACCTCAGCTGGCTTCTCCTGAAGGAGGACGGCAGTAGCGGACTCAGCCGACATCTTGTTTATGATAATTGAGTCTGAAACTTGAAACGTGGCAGGTATAGTTAGCAGCAATTATAGCAGAGCGAGCATCACTCTGTAGTGTGTCAAAGGCGAAGAGCTCACCAAAGTAGTAGAGTCAATTAACGAAAGGATTTTCTCTTGAAGCTAGAACAACAAAGGCCTTCATTGCTCGATGGTGAGAAGTCAGCAATCCAGCCTTTACAGTGGCAGCAACTACGAAGTCGGCGTAGGTGATGCAGTGAGGGAACAAACATACGTACTTGCTATTCCTCTGGATCTAAACAAGCAGATACGATATGATCCGGTCACAGGTAGAGCGTTCTGTATAGTCTTGAGAGCAGTTGGGACAAGAGAAAGGGCCGGTGGGTTGGAGATGGAAGAGGGATGGCTGTTCGATGTTTTCAGAGAGGGTTTTCTGAATTTTACGATTTTTTTTGTCGGTTTTTAGAAAGTAGAGGAAGAGGTGACAACGATGGTTGGAGCCAGGGTTTCTTAAGGTGAAGAAATCTGACTGGGGGGGGGGGTTAAGTGGTTGTTGGATGAAGGGTTTGGGTTGTGTGTGATGCGGCTTGTGAAGACGACAAGAGGGAGAAAAAAGGTGGGGTGGTAACCTACCGTAACTGCGGGCCGGCCGCACTTTGGACCATAAAATTTTCTGTCCTTTCACGGGTGCACCACATACGGTACCAGACTACCTACCTAGGGGCTTTACCGCGTTTTACTCTGAAGGGGGTCTTTTTTTTGTTTGATTTAGTAACCTACAGTAGATACCAGCAGCCCAGTCCGCCCCCCTAGTCGCCCCTTCAGGCCATCAGCTATTCCGCCAGACTACCGCGGGGCAGCTTTGCCAATGGGTGCAGGCAGGAAAAGCGCTGCTCTTCGGTGCTCTTTTTTTTGGGCTGGCCCCCAAGGCGATGAGCTCCGCTGAATGGGCTGGGCTATGAAGGGTTCGCGTAGTCTGGTTGGCCAACCAGACTAGGGTTCGCGGGCCAGGCCACAAACTGCTTAGGGGCAGGCGTTTACTGCGGTAAACTGTCACGCGCGTTGACAGGACCGTCAGCTGATGGGCTTGGCATCCTGCCACCACGAACTTTAAGGTATCAGTCTGCGTCCTTCTATTCCATAACCGTTTCCATAGACAGTGCCAAACACAAACATTATTGCCATGCAGGGAGCAGCCATGAAACAGGTACAAAGGAAGGTGGAAGAAAGAAGTGCGATTGAATAGCAGAGCACGATCGAGGATCCAACAATCAATAATAGTGGCAAAAAGCATGAAACAAATTGTCGACAGCTTTGTTTGTCGCCGTAACCCCTTCTTAGTAGATAACTAGGTTCACAAGACGGACCATCTCTCTCATCTTCCGTGCGAAATCATATTTATTGGCCTGGCGCTTCCAGCTCCACTCTGGAAACATATGTATAAGCGGCTATGACCTAGATTCAAAAGATAGTGACGCCAACAAGTTCATCTATAGCTAACAATGCATTGGAGTAAGCAAATTAAACGTGGCAGATTCCATGTTCCCTAGCACCAGTAGCAATCCCAGAATTGTATGTGTGTATAAAATGCAAATGACCTGCGCCTTCTCAGCACCACCATGCAATGCTCCGTTGAAAAGTGCACCCCATTAACTCAAGTCAAAACCAGCACCAGCATTGACAGCGTACAGAAGCTTATTCTTCATTGTCTTCCTATCGTTATACCGTGGAAGCTTCATCAGGTTAACGCATGTGCTGGTGCTTGGCAAACGCTCCTGATCATCTCCAGAGTCCCTGATACTGAATCTGGGATTCAACATACCAAAGCCGAGTAAGGGCGCTCTGCTGACACTCGTGACAAATTTCAAAACCCTTCTTCGCTCATCATCATTGAGGTCTTCTTCCATAACCTTCCAGAAGATTTGAATGACAGGGTGCTCAACTCCATCATCACCTATCACATACAGCCCTCCGTAGACAGTGTTTCTCCTAAGGTCTGCAACGTCTATTGGGCTGTCACCACCACCAACAAGGGTTTGCAACTCTGATTGATTAAACATGGATAGCCAGGATGGTTGTATTATGGAACCTAATCCTTTCAGGAATGCGTTGATTTGGGCCCGTGGTTGGTTAACAAGGCGATATTTTGAGACCAAGTGAATGTACGTCAACCGGTCAGAATTCGTAACCGGAATATTGGAGCCATTTGGCTTCAAGTCGATAGTGATAGTTTTTGACTTGCCATTGGGAAGAGTAAGTGAAGAGTTGACTGTGAAATTGAGTGCGAAATCAGTTTCGACATCTCCGGTGTAGTTTTTAAGAGCCACCTAACCAAGTGTTAGCATGAATGAGCGGAGAATAAAGGGAGCTAAACCGAGAGTGAGGAAGACACATGTTGTGCGCATAGACATACCAGACCCTGATAGAGTTCTTCATCTAGATCCTTCAAGTCATTGACACCGGGTCTATAACCATTGCCCATCGAGCCACCCCCATCTTTTCCATAGCTCCATTGAAGGAGAAACACTCCTGTAAAGCTAATGTCGACTAGTATCCCTTCATATATACATTTTCCAACAATTCTCCCCAAAAACTCGTAACGGTTGAGGAGATTGGCAACGGCGATATCGATTTCTGCTGGTGACAGACCTTCCTCCCTTAAGCCCTCGCGTAGTTCTTCAATGGAATTTGGGTTTGGGTAGAGCATATGGTGTTTATTCTCCAAAAAAAGATTATATCTTTCTGGAACGAATGCCTCTTTCGTAACACTAGTGAGGAATTCCTTCGTCACACCACCGCCGTCGATTCCTGCTTCTTGCGCCCCAAACTGATCGATAAACGTGATTTGAATTGGCTCTTTTAGACCGTCACCTAATGGGTAGAATTCAGTAAACGCATCCTCAAATACAGATTCCCTTCTTATCGTAGCGTGATGTTTGCTCAATGCTGTGTGCGCGTCCCCATGCCTCCGTCGACCCGAAAAGAAAACTGCGCGCCAGGCATCCGGATCGGTATTGCCGCCACGCCGTCTCCGTTGATCCACAGACACAAATTCTCTGAAAATCTGCACTCTGGTAGCAAATGGTATAAAGAATGGAAGGTGTTGGAGTATCTCTAGACGAGGCGCCACCGCGGCGAGCTGGTGATTCTTTTGCTGTCTCTGAAGGTGCCTGTGCATGCGCTGAAATATACTGTCCACCTGGCCAGGAATCTCTTGTGAATCCGGCTCATTCTCCTCCTCCTCAGCCTCTAGCTTATGGCGATTTTCTTCCTCAGCAACCACCGCCGGGATAAAACCTTCCATATCAAATCGGGAAGTCATTAACCAATGATTCTGGGGTAGAAATCGTCTTCTGGAACTGTTGAGATAAATAGTGGTCAGTCTTCAAATCAGAGATTTTGAAACATTTCAGTACATACTCTCTCAAATAAACCATTCTCAGAAGGTTTGTGACCAATCCTTTGACGTAACTAAAACCCATCCCTTTCACACCTGCAACTTCCAGTTCGTCGACATCTGTATTCGCATCCCCGACTCCAGCACCATTTGGAATATCCCCCACACTAGCCCTCTGGCCCTCTCTCATTATTTCTCCGGCATACCAGTACATGGCGAAGGCTAAGTTCTTCAGAAAGATAGTAAGATCCTTGACATCTTTTAGAGGAGGTGCCGAATCGCGAGTCCTACTTCCTTCCCCACCACCAATAGAATTATTCTTCCCAGCATTGAAGAAATCTTCATCATCCATCACTATCAGTAAGAAGCTGTATAACTCCAAGAATAATAAAATAACACGCCAGTCGTCGTCATCATCATCCGTTTCCACGTTGTCTCCCTTTCCCGTGATGGCGCCTTGATATTGCTGGTATTTTCGTTGATGCTTTGTCAGATCCAACTCTGCCCTCCCTCTGGTCGATTCAGGGTTGGATTGAACCTTTCGCTTCTTCTTTAGGCTATCTACAGCAGCACTAACATCGGAAGACACATCTGCAAATAACTTCGCCCTTTTGACAGCCTCCCAAAGGTATCGTACCGCTGGAACACCATCTGACGTGCTTGCAAGATAGAGCCACATTCGTAGCTCCTGTATTTTTTTTGGAAACACAAGAAGTAACGTCAAGGCATAGGAGGCAAGTAGTTGGGCTTCTACTCCCTCACTAGTCTGACCACTCATCTGCATGAACGATGGAGTCCCCGACAGCAAAGACGAGATAGAAGGTTGATCGATGAGAGTGTGTAGCTCCTGTTTGATAAACCCAGGTAGAGGAACCTTTCTCCGAGAAGACCCATCTCCATCTATATCCATTTCGTTTTCGTAGTCGTAACTCATCTGCAAAGGGTCATTAGAAGTTCCACTGCCGCTCATTTCTTGATCTTCGAGGTCTATTCTGGTGCCAACATCATTCGCTGCATCACCAAGCAGCAGGGTTATGCATTTGATGTAGCTATTTCCATCCTGACGACTCCGAGATGTGACATTCCCAGAGTTCTTTCGAAAGAAAAAGATAATGTATGCGAGAAGCCAGAGGTTTCTATCCTCTACTGCTTTATTGCTGCTCGTCTCCTTTTGCTCCAGGCGCCGGCTCCTAAGAGATGTAGTTCGGGATACCTGGGCGCCTTCTTCTAGGTTCTCCAACACAGCCCTGGACAATACACCGATATGTATTTTAAAAGCCAAAATCTCAAGAGTATCAGGTCCCAGGCATTCTCCGAGGCTAGGTGTTGTCAAATAAAAACGTGAGAAAGCTCTATAAACGGCAGTGTTTGTCGGTAAGGAAGACCGAACACTCTCTGGCAGTGGTATCACGGACAAGGGACCAAGCAGGCACCTTAGCAACAACTCTCGCAGCTCTGGGTTTGAATGAGCACTAGATGCCGATGTTAGGTGTGACAGAGTTTGGTAGTATGTCGGGGATATGATATCTAAGGTTGAGAAGGAGAAACCTCTGCCTTCGATAACTGAAATGGCCACAATGGGTAGCTCGGCAATCAGGCGTAGGATGATTATTACAAACTGTGAGGAAGCTGACGAAGGTTGATGTATTGTTGAAAGGAGAAGCGCTACGAAACGGTGAAGGGTGAAAAAGTCCTGAAAGTTGATAGATGGGCTAATGAGGTGTGGGTGAAGCATGCTACCATTGCTGACGGTCAGAGCCCCCACCAGAACTGCCAGCCTTTGTAAATCATCTCCTGGCTGTCGAGGACCCGTTCTCTTGAGCAGTCTACCGGAGCGCCATGTTCGATCAAAGAAAGCGAGAAATAACCGGATGGCACTTGTTGCTTCTGCTATGTCGCGAACCTTCCTGCCAGCCAACTCTCTGCCGTATTTGTTGTCCCATACACTCCTCCATATTGCTCTGATCCTTGAAAGATCACTCTTGCCACGCCATGTTCTCTGTATTGTCTTGACTGCTTCCAATTCCTTCCTCTCCGCTTCCCTCTTTGCACGTTGCTGCTGTGCTAATAGGAGAGCACTACTATGCTGATAAGACTGTGTTGATAGCCCTGGGATTTGTTTGGTTTGTGGGGTGGTTTTTCGACCTGAGAGGTCGACTCGTCGAGGTTTACGGGAGGATCCGGTAAATGACGGAAACATCATTGAACACCTCTGGAACTTAATTAGATCGAACCTATGGCATATAAATGATACTCTAGTACTCACGGTGTGTTCCGCTCCCTTCTGATTTTATGGATATATTGAATCTTAGCTTGCGGAAGGTAATCGATGGTTGCGATTGGGCTTGGTTTGGCAGTGCGATTTACGCGGGGTTGGAATTATACCCGCTGCCAGAACAAGCTAAAAATAAATGGCTGCGAATGTATCGCCGCTTGACTATTTGCCATCACAACCGGATTTCAGAGGCTTATGTAGCTGGTTGGCAGGCTTATGATAACAGCTTAGTTAATCACGATAAGCCTGTACAGTACGGAGCGGCTAGTCTCATGCCAAGACCCTTCTGCCCAACAGGAAGTCTGGTTGCCCAAATCTATAAATTAGGGGAAAATTCGAAGGATATATTTCTATGCAGACTAATTTTTTAACTGGAGATTGCTAGTTCCCCGTCGAAAGATGTATTTGATATACAGCATGTTGGCGTATGCCAAGACCGAACTCCACACTCATTCCAATATTAGCTGTCGAAATAATAATGTATCATATATCATTATTATTGTTGCTCCACGCTATCCCCGATGTGCCAGCCAAACCGGATGTCAGTCAGCACCAAACCGTCACTATATTGCAACTTTCAATCTTCAGTCGACTGATAAGTTCTCACTCACTTCGAATACTGCTCTGAGTCGTTTGTAATTGTCCGACTCAGTGTTTAGGCTATGACCACCCATGCTGGTATGTCCATATATTACACAGGGCATCATCTAGTGCTAACCATAGAGCCTTATGGGAGAGCTGCAATTCCGGTCTGAAAACCAATGGCTAGGTGGGCACAAATGATCCGTGAAAGTCAACAGAAAGTTTGGTAACGAGCTGCATAGGCAGAACGGTAGGCGACAAAGCATAATCTTGGCTGGAAAATCAAATAACGACTATCGTGGTTGGTTTAGGGGGAATCGCAGGGTGACGGTTGTTGGAAGGGCCAGGCAGATACATATCAGGAAATCAACCCAAACCATATTAAGAGCCCTGAAGCTCATGTTGCGAGCCTGGAGAACAAGGCTATGGGCTCAAATGCACACAGAACTGTGTAATTTCAGATCACATAACACATCTTCTTGTTATCAATGGTGACAGAGGCCAGAAGTGTATTTATTTCTAGAGGTGGATTTAGTAGTAGGTGGTTTGAAGATTCTATGAGGTGTGATCTCTGAGCGGCAAAAGTTATGGTGACCTCCGCAGCATCTGGTGGCTTGATAGATCAAACCTTCCATTAGTGGTTCTCAATTGCTCATGACAGCGAGAGGGGGGATGTACGCTTTCTCTCTTGCAGTAATTTCTGTGCTATTACTAATGATTTTAACAGAATAATTCCATGAATATCCCACGATAGATTTCAAAGCTGTAACAAGCAAGGCTCTGGATAAACAATACAGTTGAGTCATCTGGCCCCTTACCAACCCAGGCCTCTTTATAATACCTTGGAGGGTGTAGTGCAAGCTTCCAGAATGTCACCAGAATGTCACCAGGCTGCCAGTGGAGTGTGTTTCTGTTTCTGGCTAGGTCCATAAGCTATCCTAGGAGTAAGATGGCTAGATTAAGGACTTGATATTGAAAAGAAGGACGGTATGGGTGTTGAAGAGAGCGAAATTCGTTAATCTAGAACTTGCTACGGAGTAAGAAAAAGTCTAACGATAAAATTGAATGTACAGTGTTCAGATTGCGTAAGATTTCTGAAGAGAAACATTGTCTTATGCAATGCTAACTCAAAAGAATAACTTTCTAGTTCGAAATATACTTATTTATCAGTACATACAGAATACGGCTGCAATTGAGCCTGGATCCCCCTTTTCTTTCAGTTTGCACTCCCACCCTTCTGGGTCATTTGAAAGTCACAATTTCATGTGTTTCACTAGCAAGGAAGATTCCTCAATATTATTGTTGGGGGAGCAAGGGGTTTTAAGCATGGGGATGGCATGAAATGATGGCTGTCAGGAGTGGGTATGGCCAATAAGGTGAAGAAGCCCGTGGGAAAAAAAAAGGAGGAAGGCGATGGCGAAGATGAGACTGGTAGTAGGATGGGCCAACATGGAAAAAGACTAGGTCAGTTCTGTGATTCCAATTGAATTTTGAGTCTTTTGACTATATTTGTAATGAGGGAATCAATAGTAGTTATTACAGATCGCCATTCCCTGCTACGGCAGTCTTGGTTATCGCGGGTGAACTTAATGTAGGGGAACAATTGTGCCTTTTACTCTGGGATTCAGGTGAGACATCTAGAATATCATTTAGAGGCATGCTAACTTTCAGCAGGATCGTTCAACTGCCGCTAATCTCCTTGGGACAGTAGAGGTGGATGTTCAAGATTTCATAATCCCAAAACGACTGAAAATCCCTAGTCTCGGGTAAATAGGTTGCTGGAATTAAATACACGTAAGTATATGCATGGAGAGCTCAGCTAAAGGTTGGTACTTTGGTAAAGCGGCACCTTCAGAGGGGGTGCAAGTTTCACAGACTCATAATATGAAAATCTATCCAGTCAGCGACAGAAAAACAAAAAAAGAGATACTCAAAGAGCTCCAGAATTCGGGGAAGGCATAGAGAAAGATTCTGGGGCCAAGCAGAAGGAGGTTCCTGACATTCAACTTCTGCTACAAAGAAAACCGAAACAACAGAGCACTCAGGATGTGAAAGTAGTATAATCACCTCGTCAGCGATATGCCCTCGGAAATTTTGAGCGTTCAGATCTATCAAGGAATCCACTCGTGGTTCAGAGGATACGGAACTCTAGCAGCAAGATGTTCAGGGGTGAAGAAGAGAATTTGGAAAGAGCTAGTAATGAAGGAAACGGAAAGGGTGATGACGGCTTACCTTCTCCTTGTTGAGCGGTTGTTTTAAACCAAATGTAGAAAACGTCCAATTTCGTAAGTCTACTTTCCCTTATTTGTATCTAGAAGTACTTGCTGGTTCAATGCCGGCATAGAGCACCTCATACAAGACTTACTAAAATGCGGAAATTATCACTTCTGTGAAAGATCCTTTGATGGGCGTTGTGATACTGACGCTGAAAGATACTCAAAGACAGTGGCAGGGTTGACGGTATTCTTCTATAATGTGGGGGGGGATAGATGTGATTTCGCTTCTCTCCTCTAAGGAGGCGACACTAATATGTGGTGAATTGAGTAGGGTATGATCAGTTGCAGGCTCGATTGCTGTTGGAGCCGAAAGTACCTCGTAATCTTTTAGGATGGAGCATCAGAACCCTACAAATAACCCAAGGTACGAGTTAGAGGAAAATTCCCTGACGCAATTTCCACATCCAGACTGCATCGTATGGAAAAGGGTATCCTGAGCCTCGGGATAGCAACTCATAGAAAGTAACCACTTGGAAACGAAACGGGAAGACAATCTTCACCTAGCACCTCATACATGATCTTTGAATGCCAGAAAGTTGCATTCCATGAATATCCCCAATTAGCATACGGTCAAGGCCTTTTACATATTATGGTTGAAAGGTATCTCAGGTGCTCATGTTGAAGGCTTGGTGCCAGAGTCTTTGAGGCTGCCTACTCAGGGTCTTTGGATAATCTAAGAATGATATCAAGGATTTTCTTTGCAAATTTACAGGAATAGTATGGGGAAAAGCTCGGTTACTTGGATATTTAATTGTGATTTATTCCCAGGGACGGTGGATATCATTCGAAGATAACAAATGTGGGGGAAGTAATGGAGGTTCTTGATAGCGCCGGGGAAGCTAAGGAGTCAGTCAAGATATTGAGGGGGAAGAATGACAGCGATCTTAGCAGCAGCAGCGATAGCAGCGGGGGCGAGGAAGGTAGAGATGCAGATCCAGTTCCGAATCGGCAGTCGACCGACAATCAATAACAATGTAATGAGGAGGGCTAATTGATGATCCGAAAGGGTATAAGGTGGATAAATATCAGCTGTATAGGGATCATAAAGGTCTTATGCAATGAAAGGTATATTATTTCTGTTTCCTGAGCTGATTGAATTGAACCGCTGGTTGATTCTGAGTAGTGAAAGGTGAACATAGATAGAAAAGGTTGAGCGACACCTCAGGCACGGTAGTGGGGGCGAGGACTGGAATGGAGGTGAAGATGATAGGGATGACATTGAAACCCAGGTGTAAGGACGGAGAGGTCATTTTCTCCTACTGCTCACGTGGTTGTATTCATCTTAGCGATACTCTTCTATGATTCGAATGGTAAGTGGATGAAATGCTCGTGGTCACATGAGTGCTGGAGATTGCCCAAAGGGGTAGTCATTGCCTAATACAGTCTAGTGCATGGTAAGCTACTTGGTCTTGTCCACAATTGTATATGGATGGTGAAGAAGGGAGACATGATAGATTAGGAACTGACTTTGAAAATCCACGCCTGGAAGTGTTATGGTACCAATTCACTGGCATTCTATAGGTCGACTTGTCTCCAAATGAGATTGATAATTCGACCTTTGGATAAACCACTCAGGAGCCAACTTGAGAGGAGATCCCTTATTTATATGGATGATTGGTTTGAGACGACGATTTCTATGATTTTAGGAAACCAATCGTTGGTTGGGTTCATGATCATCAGGATGTTCGGGGCACATTCATTTTCTTTTGTAAGCTAGCAAGATAATCCTGCATGCACCGGTGGGCCTACCTGCTTACGAGACACCTGACCATGGCCAAGCCGATGAGCAAGAGCTTAAAGAGTAACTATTACAGCATAATATACACAAGATTTTCGTAATCTTCATCGTGGTACTGTAACCACAGCACTTGGGCGTATGAAGTATGCTTGACCTAGGCAAAGTTTAGCATATTAGAATGGTTATGAGATCAGCATTCCTTAAAGAAATCAAAACAACAGATGAAGGGTGAGGACAGGGCACCTATAATAGGGCCTCTCATATTGCACAGAACTACCCAGGTGATAATAGTCTATGATCAAAGGACAAAGCTAGTGGAAAATTGAATTTTGATTCACGATTCTAGGTATAAAAAATCTAGTATCCTTTGAAGGCCAGGCTTGGACTCATCTCAGGGTAGTGCTTTCTGGGGCAGAGGTTTAAGATAGGAAAGTAAATTATAATCGAACGTTCATGGTTGGAGGAGTTGTGCAGATGCGGATACAGGAGAAGCAACCCAAACCAAAATAAATCGTTTATGCAATAAGTTAGGCATGCTATGTAGTCTGGATTGTGGTGAACCAACCGTTCTAAAAGTGAACTAGTACACCATCCAGCACGTGATGCGATACTAGCGGGGCTACGGGTGTGGTGGGCGAAACCTAAACCCCGGTAGAAACCAATGACGCCCGAAATCTAACAGAACCCAGGATCTGGCTGAGAAATGCAGGAGCTGAGAAAAAGCAAAGACTTGCAGATAGAAGGGCTTGATAATTTGCGTCACAACAAGTAAGGGCCACTCGGCCATAGGTTTGCATGTGGCGGTCGTCGACCAAACATCTCTCGCCGTTCGACTACAACTGCATCGACTCTCCTTCCCAACCTATGCCCCCCCACTAGCAACACTCTCACAAAGACGAGTACCGTCGATCGGGGTAATCCACACCTTACGATCAGCGGGCGAGTAGCCTTTGAATTTCCAGGTTCTCAGACAAGCCCCCAGGATATGCGATTCATCCCAATCTGTCATTTTGATCCTTCCCTGCTCCATTGCGCCTTATACGTCGGTCTTGTCTCAGGCTCCAATGAGATGACATAGATGGGCAAGGCAATTGAGGCTTGATTGGCCATGCCAAATTAGGAAATCACAATGATGAGCAAAGCAATTACCCATTTATATTAGAAGTTAAATTCACAAGTAAACTAGCTGTCAATACAATTGCCTGTACTAATAGTACTACTTTACTCCCACAGGGTCCGCTCTCAGAAGCTAAGCTGACAAGAGATCTAGAGCAAGTGAGTGGAAGAACTGAGAAACCCCCCACCATTACTGACAAAGGGGGATGCATGGGCGTTGCTGTTAGCGCCAAGCAGACGAAGCAAGATAGTGAAAAAAGACAAGAATAAAAAGATAGCAAGCCAATACCCATTTCTATCGATTCGTCCAAGATGATACTGATTCGTTGTTTTGCTGTCGTGAAAAACTCAGCCAAAGAGCCTGAATGGGTACCTATAGAAAAAAAAGAAATAAAGACAAAAATGCATAGAAGGGTTATTCAGTCAGCCAGGTACTCGCGCCTACCAATGAAAAAGCAGATATCCAGACGAATTGAAATGCAAAAAGCAGCCCAGGAAAGAACAAATCACCACAATAACCACCTTCGGCTTTTGATAACCTGATGTAGGAAATACAATGCAACAAGAATCATAATCATAAGTCGTTGCTGTCGTGTCGATATAATATACTATTATTCGTTGCTGCTCATCACAACGGGCCTGTTGGTGCCCGCCGGTTGTGATAGGTGTTGTTGGGAGGTAGCTGGGAACGATGGTGGGACATAGTGGCTTTGTTTGAATGGCATAGGGTATGGAAGCACTTGTTGTGGCTGTGGGAATATTTGAGGTTGTTGAGGTAGTGGCCAATGTAGCAATAGTATTCCAAGAGCAACTTCCGCCGCATCCTCCTTAGCGTTTTTGACACCTTCAAACCAGTAGCGACCTTGTATTCGCATTCCTGCGAATACCACTTCCGCGGCCCATGCAGTGCGGCCACCTGTTGGATAAGGCCATCAGAAGTTGTTCAGCTGCTAAGAGTGATATGAATAGAGTTTCACTGACCTCGCATATCGGATTTGAGCTCGAATTTGACTCCTACGATGCCTCTAGCCGCACAGGCTTCTAATATGGCTATTAGATTCTACCATTCCAACGATGTTACTTCATTGAAGAAGCTCCTTACCCTGAAATCTCTCTTGCCAGGTCGGCGGCGTCTTCCTGGTGGGAGAGGTTGGGGAAGATGAGGTGGAAGAGGACATTTCGACGAAAGATTAACTGGAGGTGTCCAAGTTACCGGCAATGCGGGAATGAAACTTCGTTGTAGCCTGGAGATGGGAGAATTGATTTGGAAATGATATTGTTGTGCTTACAGGATATGAGAAGTCAGCGGATCCTCCCCCGGATCTTCAGGCCTTATATTCTTCCTTCCGAGACACCCCCACTACTGGTGCTTTCTTTCACACACCCTCAAAACCTCAAGGATGCGGCAGAAAAGTTTTGGGGGGTGGTGCGTATAGACCTCCTGTTAGGTTTTCCGCTATGCGGTATGAAGTTGATGTGCATGACAGTGGGATGCAGCCAGCATCAGGACCAGCAAGGAGCCAGTCCACTGAGCTGATGCATGGAACAAACTGACGGAATATTCGATGTGTTTTCCGGAATCAACAGGTACCTAGTACTGACACCGTCTGAAGGGTTGCAGGAAGTAACGGCCATCCTCCTTAGACATTACATTCCCTCATTGCTGCGCTGTTCAATCTCTTTGTTTGCCTTGCTAAATTGGGCTGCCAACTCACTGATACTGACCCTTCTGGTCAAGCAGGATCCAAACACCGGCATTGGTTTTCCTGCACTTCGGCTGTACAAGGGCAAGGGCAGAATGGCAAGAAGTTGCGACACGATAGGCTGTAGGTCCCGGATTCAACTTCTGCAGCACCCCATTGCTGCTCCGTGGGAATCTGTAGTGAGAGATGGCGGACACTGCCATTGAACACGGCTGCCATTTGCACAGACTGACAGGGGGTTTCCTGTGTCCACGACCTCTGACCCAGCAGCTGCCGATTTCTTGCCACTTGATGAAGCCGTTCCTGACGCCAAGATTTGCCGAACGACACCCTCACACTCGTGCAGCCAATGCACACCATTCATTGGCCTGCCTTCCTGGTCCGTATACTACTTGCATGGCACCCACTCGCCACTATTCGCGAGATCCACAGGAACTCCTGTAAGGTAGCCGATAGAACGGACGAACACCACTGGGTGCACCCCAGACCGAGCTACAGCTGCCACCAAGGGCCATGGTTGGCTCAATGCTATATTACATGCCAGCGTTTGCTGTTGGCAAAACTTGTTACCACACCCAGATCAGGCCCATTTTAAACCATTTGCTCTCATCGACTGTATCAGTAGAGCTAGAGCCACTCCCCGCATGCACCACGTTGGTCTGAAACAAATCCAAACTATCAAGGATGTGCCGGACGTTACGGACCAAACACGCATCTAACTGCCCTCCCAAGGTATCAAAGATAGGCTCAATGGCATTTCAACTTCGTTCCCGTGGTCTTCATTCGCTATCATCTTTTTAGCACTTCTAGGGTCTCCGAATGAAGTGCTAGTCGGATAGCCGCTGACGTTTTGAAAGCGGATCGAACTACGTGTTTACGGGAGGACCGAGGGGGAGATCGAAAAAATAGGGTCCGTGCAAATTCCAACACTTGAAAAGCCTAGGGAAGACAATACGGATATCTATTTCCGAGCCTACGAAATCCATACAAACCAAATCGGCATTTTGCATTATGGGGGGGATGGGAATCTCAACATAGCCCAATTCCTACGAGATGAGTAATCACGTCTATCGCTATTTGGCGGGTGGCTGCATCTCCATCATAGGTTATCACTTCGCTAGCTGACGATCATTTCTGCCTATGAGCTACTTTGAAGGATATCACCAGTACCGAAGTATGGCTCTAGATATTCTACGGTTCAATCCATATGCATATGCCTTTACGTATGTAATTTACCAATGGAAAGTCTGGTATAGCCCTACATGGCCGGAGCGCAAGCGGAATGATGACGAGACGCAGCACTTGGCCGCAGCGCATCGATTAAGGCATATAGCGTCTATTGTGAGTTTATTCGGTGCCAGTGTCGTGGTTCTATCCAGATGGATTCGCAGCCTCGTGGTTGGGTCGACGTTCCTTTACTGGAACATGAATTTGGTTGGAATTGGAGCCTAGGAATTGGAGTCCGGCAATTGTGTCTCCGATAATAAACTGTATATCTCTAGTTACATTTAATAGGAGGATCGCATATACCTTGGTTAAAACCGTTTACGTGGAGCAAATCTACAGTCAACCTGCCTTTTGCAGCATGTCTTCACATTTGTAACTGGCGAAGGATCTCCCATACGTTCAGCCACGTGTCAATCATAGGGCGCCTGGTGTTCTGGACTTGACGGTTAGCTGTCATTTACCAGTGTCCCGAAGTTTGCTGACTTGGGTTTGTTCAAGACCCCTGTTGGTGGGCGATCCACTCAGTCGGGACCAACAGAATATTATGATGCCTATGTACACATCAAACTGGTTACAAGACTAGTTACTATGATTGTTTCATTGGTATCACAAGTCTTGATACTTGTATCTGCATAACAACTGTTAGAAACTGGACTGCAGGTGCATCCTTTAAAGTAAATTCCAAAAAAAATATTATTTGTGGAACTATAGGCCACCTCTAACTCCAGTCCAGACAATATTCGATCATTTGCTGGCAACTTTTATGAAAACTAATGATAATAAAAATTTGTTAGAGCCGCTAGCATCGATGTACAGACTATACTCTTGGCAGAATCTAACTATTCCAAGCCACATTTTATTCATATTCAACCTTTATGTAAATAGATGGTAGCTAGTCTGGCTTGGTTAGTAGCTAGGTATGGACAACATCTGTTGTTTTAGGGCAGATGGCAGAAAGTTTCGTGACCTGCATAAGGATGCAATGCATGCCTTACTTCTGAGTTCACCAATATGCAGTGTTTGGGCCTCATTATGCATGGGGGGGGGACTACGAAATTTTTATAAGCAACTGCAGGATATTGTAGTATAGTGGTACTGGACGAGAATATAGAGACTTATCTCAACGTAAAGCATACACCGATGGGAACGCATATTGTTGGTACAAAATCCCACCTAATGGATCTATTTTGATCTGAGAAAGGCTACGTAGTGACAAGCGTAGTTACATACCTTGTTCGAGGGGCTTGTGCCAACCATACTTAGTGACTCTGTAACTTCGTAGAGTGATACTTCAACAAGCACCTCTCAGGGACAACCACCTTTCCATACATTTCAAGCTCTCAGCTAGTCTACGGGGAAGATATTAATAGATTGCAGGTCATTCTGCAGTGGGAAGAGCAACTGGCCAGAGGATCTAGTGTATATCAATCAATTTTATCTCAACCTCGCTGCTTCCAGTGGTTAATACACCACGTGGTTAAAGGCCTGATCCAGATCAGATTCATCTGGCCCATTTGTATTCTACGAGCGTTACCCAGAGGGTCCTGTCACATTTGTATGTTAGGTAGGTGTGAATAGGCCCAGTCCCATTACCAAATCGATAAGGGCATGAGACCCATTTAGGTCTTCTCAGCATGTAGTTAGAGAGATGCACGAGAGAAGGGCTAAGGTAGGCGATAGAATCGATGCGCATGATTACTAGCTACTATCAAAAAGATGGGTGAAGATAGATTTGAAGCATTAGATAGTAACTACAATTATATTGAAGGGTCTTGGCATGACATACACGATTAACGGTTTGCGCTCTATTGGTGAGACAACTCATGCCCCCACGACCCCTGTCGTAAGCATCAGCTCCAACAAACCCACCCGCAAAACGGACGGGGGAAAAAAAGCTCGAGCGAAGGTTCATATATGATCAACAAATCCAGTGCCTTACATAATTGATTCTTGCCTTGTACCAACAAGTAGATCACTACCTTCAATTTCCAGGGTGCTTTCGCTGTTTCATGGAGACACTCAAGCGTTATGGGTATATCCGAAATGATGTATTGAGATCATTAATGCTTGTCACAGGCATTCTGCAACCACGTAAGTTGTTCAAACCCCACAGCTGATTGGTACCAGCTTCTCAGGAATGATTCTGACCTGTAGAAGACCTGCTTCTCCTTCGCTTTTATTCTGTAACAAAAACCCAAGTTAGTCAGGCTCATAAAGGAAATTTTGATAGCCTGGCGAGTTGGCCGGGACAATATAAATCCCGAAAACACAAGTTGTCGTCACGATGCTCCTGTGAGCGCACGGGAGCGGATTTGTCAAGGGAAAACAGGTTGCAATTATTGACTTGTCACTGTCATTTTTGCTTCTTCCATGTGGGGCAGCTTACTTACAGTACTCGCACATCCTACAGATCAGACTAACACAAACCTGGATTACATTGGACCGCAATTACTCGTGCATTGCCGCTATTATTCAGTAAATACAGGAATTATCGACACAACATGTGCTGCGGTGTATTTTTTCAGGCAAGTGACTTTCCTTGATGTGTTGTTCAATTCTACTCCTTAGCTGCTATCTAATTCTAATGTCCCTTATTATGACTGTGAGGGGACATACGTTGAATTTTGTAGGAACTGAAGTGGCACCGGGCTGGGCAGGGTCTTTGCCTACGCCTAAGCAGACATTGATCCCAGGGGTCCCTGCTCTCTCAGCATCCTTCCATTTGTATACTAGGTTCACGTATTAAGTAGCTACTGCACTTTAACCGGTTTACTACATCACTCTCACCATCTGCACTTTATCTACATGCCAATACACACCAACCAGACCAAGTAAGAACCTTCAATTCAATGTGTGCTATCTTGTTGCACAAGCGCACCGGTATAAGTAAGGAATAGCCTGAAGGAAGCTTAAGGTAACTAGCTGAGCTCTAGAGATACAATGCAAGCACAGTCCTTCATGCATGTACTATAGTTGGACATGAGTGCTGAGTACACAGATGTATCTTCGTGTACTTGCATTTAGGTAACTCCATACCTTGTCTACTTAAGTAGTTCAGCTTTGCATTTGGTCGACTGAAGGAAGCAATTCTCGTCTCGCCTCTTCTTGTCAACCTGGCTTCTAATTGATTGAACCTGTACCCTGTTGGGAGGCCCGTGCTATCTTGTTTCCTTGTCCCAGGCCAAAGCTTTTTTGACGGAAAGTGCATAATGAATTGAAGCTATCCGATTCATTCTTAACCTAGTGAGACTACCGTCGTACAGTTAGGTGGCAATGAATTTGGTACCCCTCTTGCATTAGAGTCCTGCATTAGCATACATTTAGCACACATATTATAGGTTTAAAGCGTGCTGTATACTCACCCTCTGTTATGGGTACCTCCTTATATCAGAGTCCTCATCTTTAGTATATATATTATAGGTTTAAAGCATGCTGTATACTCGCCCCCTGTTATGCGGGGTACCAAATTCATTGCCACCTAACTGTATATCAGCGAGGCTGATACACAATGCAAGTTCAGAATATAAGTACCTTACAGTGCCTGTGAGTAGCAGCCCCCATATCGAATTGTGAATGATATCTGAATATACGCCACGATTCATCCAAAGTACCAGAAAGCCGAGTCAGTGAGATATGGATTAACTCAGACTGCCACAAAGAAGTCCGAAGGCCAGTGGCTTGTCACAGCGAGTACCATCAGTATTGCACGAACCTTCAGCCTTGCACTCAACTTGGTTTTTTCTCGTATGTGCATGAAAGCTCGGGGCCGGCACCGACGCATGATGAGGATATGAATATCGATCTCAACAGCCTTCCGCTGGCATGCATGATATGAAATGACCTGCAGGTCTCATGTCTGCTATTCACGTTGTTGAAATGATTGTGATATTTGTATTTCATACTTAAAGAAAAGCAAAATTTAACTTGGCATCGTTGAAACCGGGCTTACTTGCATGATGGCAGACTCAAGTTGACATGATCATATTGTAAGCACCTTAATCATGCTGCACCGGCATAAACTATTGCTTCAGGTAGCACAAGTTATTTGCTTCTGGCTATGAAATTCCATGCGCCGGTCTGATGTTTCGATGGAAGCGGGGTGCATGTTTCTGGGCCGTTGATCCACGATATACTTGATGATCGGCATGGTGCATGTCCTAACTCGCGTTTGTCATTCAGCCATTGGATTCGATATAGCGAACAAAGAGAATTAATCCTATTTGACCATATATCTACTTAAGTAACAATAGAATTGATTCGTGGCTCCAACAAAAGGTTCCCATTTAGATTACCGTTACTAGTCCACAGCTGGAGAATAAAACACGGCTGTTATTGTTTGTTTATCTCGTCTCGTATAAACATTTAGGGGGATTGAGACCCCACAGCTTGTCCAGGGCAGTACGAAAGAGTCTGTTGTGTTGGCATCATGTACATAACACATATCTCATACGTATATCGGCACCAGTTCCAAATACCTTCATACGGAAGCTTGCGGTACTTTATTTTTCAGTATGTATACACCACCTAATATATTCCTCGGCTTAGGCTCCATACAACAAGTGGTGTGTGGTTGGTCCTAATTGGTCATATGCAACCATCTGATGTGCGTGCCACGGAGTGCATGACCAATAGTACATCAACTTTCAACTCATCCCGGCTACCGGTGTTTAGGTGATGATGCATGATATAGATCACGTATTATACATATGGCCATGGCCTAAATTTTAGGCGGATTATAATAAAGTCACCTTTTCCTGTTCTCACTGGGAATTTATGTCTCGATATTTTTGAGAACATGAGTTGCTGGTCACCATATAGATGTCGGTAAAGGTTGCGTTGTATACATGGAAGTATATGCATCCGTCAATGCCTTCGAGCTACTCACCTATGTAGGTGGCTCTAGTCCTTTTGTCCTTTTGTAACTCAGTACTCGTATTATTCTAGGTATACTTCGTAGCCATACTTGGTGGACTGTCCAGCCCCGGTCTCTGCCCCTCTAATTACAAATATACTAAATAATAGTCGATCCAATTACCCTGAACTCAGTCCAAACGTAAGCTACATCTAAACCTTGAATTGAAACTTAAATGAAACCTCCATCTCAATGTCTTGCGCCCGCCCTCTACAGACTCTGCACTACTTGCACAACCGCCTCACATCATCTTTGGCCCCTTTCTGCCTTCTCTATCTGCTATCAGGGGCTAGCGGAGGGACGCCGGTCCAGAAACATGCGCCACCAGGACCATCGTTATCAACTTCGGTAAGGTCAGGATTATGTGAACCAAGGAACATAGAAGCACGGCACCGACTGCAACAATCATACAAACTGGCGAATCCAGTCATCACTAGAACAAGAGACCCTGCTAGCAAGCGGCGTGGCTAGGGCTATTCCCAGCAGATAGATAGATACAGGGCCCGCTGAACCAGTACCATTGGATCCACGAGATCTCAAGAACTAACAGACATCCTGCTGAGACAAAGATTCTGGCACTTGAATTCACGAAAGATCTAGTCTGGTGGGTGAAATGGCGACGATACGCATGCTCCACACGAGTACAGTATACTCTCGATATAAGAATCAGGATTGGTCGCACCATGCAAAGTAAGTATATTTCCGATACTGCTCAAAAATTCTTGATTTTTCTGCTTAGTAGCTATATATCTTTTATATCAAGAGATATATTACATCACCTACTTGAATGCCCGTACAGTGCGCAAAGCAGAGTACTGTATTAATTCGCAGCTAAAATAGTACCTAGGCTGCGGGACAGTAGTGATGTGCAAGCCATACCGATAACAGGAAAAGTCTGGTCGATATAACAATAAATTTTCATATAGGGGTATTGATGGAATATTAATATCGAAAGAGTTAATGTAGTCCCGCAGTCTGCTTCATCAATTCTATCTTACACCTTACACTCTTCATTAACGAACATATTATACCAACATATAGCTCTAAGGCATGCGAACTATTCCGGTGAAGGTTCCTCATGGATTTACTAGCTTAGTTCCCCAGTCGATGTCTCCATTCATGCACCCTTTGAAAAAAGAAACTCTATGGGATTTCACAAGCTGTTGAGTTTTGACCATTGGATAGATAAACATGTATCCAATTCTAATATTCAAATAGGCGGCAGTAAGGTATCAACAAATACGGATATGATTATGAACATATACCTTCACACCTGAGTGTTACTTTTACTAACATTTTTAGACTTGAAATTTCTAGAAGTGTGGAATCACTTTGGCTCCCAAGTCCCTGAAATCCATATTGAAGGAATTCCCGACTACACAATATGCTACCTGATTGGCTACTTTCAGCTACCTCCGAAGTCCAACTAGACTTATTTTGAGTTACAGAAGGTAAAAGCACAAAAAGAGGAGACGGATGGAAGTGATGTGAGCGCGGGTGCCACACTACTGGACAAGAGGCTGTCCAATACTCTGCGTTGTGAAGGCACCAGCAATGTCTGATCTGTATGGTGTGTGGGACCCAGGATTACACTCAGATAGGAGATCCTGTAACTAGAAGTCGCTGGCCTGTATCCGGTTTTATGTGATAGTATCTCGAATAATATCAGCGGTATCATGTACAAGACAGTTAAACACATAGGCCTCCCGTGGGTTCGTGTATAAGACTGCTGTCTTAGTCGCGAATTAATAACCCAAGGAATCTGTGTGCTAACCAAGTATAATTATTGATAAGGATTCTTCGTCACCATACATTTGTTATAAGAATTTATTTGATTGACTATATTTCTTATATGGCCCCACAAACACAATCACAGATCTAGCTATGTCATAAAAAAGCAATGCGTTCTCGTGCCCCGAAGGGCGTAGCTAGATAAAGGGTCTGAAAACAGAAGCAGCATAAACAACACAAAACCATGTATAATCACAATTATATATTCAAGCAGTGCCATATCAAACAAGCAACACTGACAGTAAAGATAAATTCAATATCAATGGAATACACCAATTTGAACAAGCAAATACCCAAGCTGCACTATACAGCAAAGAGTGGTTACTATATGGTTTTTGAGTATTCATTGTACCAATAACCAGTACAAGGGAGCAGACTTCATGAATTCAGGATGGTAAACTTTGACAAGTAAATGAGGAACCATGGAATTCGGTAGAGACTAGCTTTTCTCTTCAAATCCCCTTTATATAGTTTCACCTGGCTAACAATTTTACAATCAAAAACTACCAAAAACACCTTTTCAACAAAGTTTTCTAGAATTCAAATACAATTACCTTGTCACCTGGAATTATTATTACGAAGGACTTCATCAAACTTGCATATACCATAACTCTGTGCCTAACGAAAAGCTCAAAACTACCCCGACAATCTCTATGATGTTAATTACGTCATCTCACACTAAAGGCTGCGTTAGCCCGGTCTTTTCATGTACATGCTAGAACCCAAATAGTAGTCTTCAACGACGGGGATTAGTCTGTCGTGTTTACACCAAAACATGCAAACTTTATGAAACTACTAAAAAATATCACGTCCATGAAGCCAAGGATCCAAAATTTTAGTTACTGTCAAGGACTCAGAGGTCATGCTCTTAAATGCACTGTAAATGGGAAAATGCTTTTGGTGGAAATTCCAGAAGCGGTTTCCAAGTACCTTCCCATACAAATTTGCATGACAACAGCATGTATTTATGCAAGTCGATAATTCTAGCCCGCTTGAGTCGGTACAAAACTTACTCCACTGAAGTTGGCGCTCCTGGTGTAAACATGCAAAGGGCATATACTATTGATAGAGCTACGTATATGTATACCACTAGTTTCAAGGTGAATAGCTGACACGAAAACATCAAAATCAAAGAAACGGCCTGACAAAACGACTCATGTTGTACTTACAAGTTCCCCATATATCAAAAAAAATACGGCAGAGGCAACGTATATATGACAACCGCCCAGCGTAGAGGCAGCAACCCCATTTTTTCTTTCTTTTGTGTTTTCTCTTTTGTATTTATATGAGGGAACGAGAGCCGACCAGTGGTGGAACACTCTTCCGAGTGGCCTCGGGAATGCGCTGCCTCGTCATAGCTTGGATACCTCATCCTGAGAGCACTTTCGTACCAACACTTATGCTCTTAGAAACTTCAAACTACACACTCACTGCTTGGTTTTTGTTCGCAGCTGGCTTGCCTGACTGCTATAATTGTTGTGTGTAATAACACTCCTTAAAGATGTCCTCAGAGACCACAAAATATAGCATGTGTTTTCCATTTGTTGCGTGGAAGTTTCCTGTTAGTATCTCTCAACCTATAATTATCTTTAGTATCAGAAATTTAAGAAATGAATCCGTACTTCAAATACCTCAATGCCATGATATTGCGCCATGATATAGCAAATGATCTCGGGAAAATTTGTTCCACCAGAGTGTTTGTAATACCTATATTGAAGGGGAGCGGGAAATTCCAACATTCCAAGCTATATACAAATGGAGAATGGAAGGAATACAGTGTTTGATATCGCTCGTTGGGCTGTTATCTATTGCATGTACTAACGTAAGCAACCGCGGTATTGTATCCATATGCGAATAACTATCGACGAAGTGAGAAGAGGAGATTTATTAGTCTGATTGGCACAAGCCCCTCCACATGTACCTTTAATATCTGGCTTTGCAATTGCAGATGGGTCTGCGTTTTTCCGACCGCGTTCGAACGTTCGTCTCGTCAGCACTTGGAAAATGATGCATAGTCTAATGCATACTATATACCAGAAACAAAATGTCAGACATTATTATTCTATCCTAAGGTCTGCCAGGGCACCTATATAGTAGGTGGGACATATACCACGAATTCCCTTTGGAATATCCCTAGATCCTCATGTATCTGGTCGATTGGCCTCCGACACTACTCCTTATTATTGGCTTAATTAATTTGTCAATATATTTGAAGCCAAGTACCCATGACTCGTACCTGAAACAGTACTGGGAGCCTAAGAACATGGACAGGTACAGTATGCACATAAACACGCTAACTAATTCTATCTTCTCAAGCCTTCAATGAATTCCATCTCTTCATCGGAATTCACTGTAGATTTGTCTATTCAAATGCCTTGATCATTTTCAGAATATGTAACCATTCCCAAGCATGTCCAACTGCATTTGTTATAGCAATCCGGCGTGTTTCAACTGAATTTTCATAATCTTCATGATCGCAGGGCATTCGCTCTGCTAAAATATCATCCAACAATTTGCTATTATGATTTTAGAAGTTTATTATGAAATAAATGTCATACAGTGGGTTTCAAAATATCCATGTGATTTTTACCTCGAGTCCTGCATACGCAATTGTGTCGTGAGACATCGCCAATTGTTGACTGCATTAGGGCAGCCGGGAGTCTTCATCTACCGGCAGTTGGGACGGGTTAAGCAGCATCGTTCAAGAGTGCGTACCTACAATGCTTTCATGAACTGAACTTACACGTAGGCATGAAAAGGCTAAAACGGCTAGGACCGCTGGGTGACCTCGCAATTACTCTATCTAGCCTTGCTGATGAAGCATATTATGATGCATTATATAGTTCAGTGGCCAAAAAATCATAGCTGCATAAGATGCATTGAATATCATACGGGAACCAATGCATACAAAATTCTCAATATGCATCGTTTGGGAGAGGAGGGTATTATTTTTGCGCCGAGCTGTAATAGTGACTAGCCTGTCTGCACCAAATACTAATGGTGTTTGTCTAGGGTAAATATACTACTCAAAACCCTCCGCAGAAGGAACTTTTCTAGATGAAATTGATGAAATCCGCAGGGCCGACGGAGTTACTTGCAGATTCTTCGAGTTGCATCCTCGGGAATATTTTTGACCTATCCTTGGAGAGTCTTGAGCACTCTTCAACAATCAAACTCCCTGACTAGTGTAGGGAAGTAGATTGCAGCTCGTAAGTGGTGAGGTTACCGAAGCAGAAGAGATCTCAGAGCGAAAAATAAGGAACATCCAAAAGAGCACACGAATGAGATTCTTTGGCTTCAATACCCGGTAACCTGGTAGGTGGTCCTACTGTCCTTTGAAGAGACTTACCCCTTATAATAGTGCATGAGCATTGGAGGAATACGATACCTTAGATTAACATGATACGGGGGTCCCACCCTCAACCGGGGGATGTATTATGGGAACAAAATCACGACTCAGCGCTAAATTTACGCTTCCTAAAAGGGAAGTCTTTTCTGCCTGAAATGGGTGAGAGGTGAAATGAAGTCTAGTTGGGGTGTAATGGCTAGTATAGTTGTGGCCACGGAGCTTGGTAGAGGAGCTGTAGTCTGGTTGGCACAACACCCTCCTGTGGAGGGGGAAACGGGTATCGCGTGGTGGTGTCCACGTCTATAAGTCCGTATATGTATGTCAGCACTGAATTAACTTTTAGATGCGGGCAGGGCACATGGGCATCCTACATATATACCAAATTTCCAGTCTTGAGAAACAGAGTGCTGGCTATGAAAATTGATTCCGAAGACATATTGTGATGCGGCTTGTTTCTATCAACATCCGCACATGCCCAAGCCCGCCAATGCCGGTCAGGAAACGCTTGCCAATGGTATCAAATGCACAGTCACCTACTCGTCATTGATGTCAACTATCAACTTGTATCAGTCTGTGGTAATATATATATGTTGTATTTTGCATTTGAAGATACAGGTAGTAAGCGCTAGCCGATATCTGTAACACGCTATATTTAGAGTCTTAGCGATGGCACAGCTGTTGACGACAGGTCTGTACGCTAGGCGCGGTTACTTTGCATCCATACTTTCAAATCTTTCGTCTTTTACTGGAATTGATTCGGCTTCCGCGGTCGGTAGAGCTGCCTTGCACATAGCTTGAGTTCAAATTAATGTGACAGTGGGGCCCCTGATGCATATCGACCGGGACTATATCCCGGGACTATACAAGTATGTAGGTATCAACGCTCCCACAAGAAGCAAGGTGCCTGGAGTCACTACCCTGAAAAGTATACATGGGGCTCTTGAGCTAGTTCGCAGATTATGGCTGAGCTTGCGCAAGAAGGTAGACAGAGGTGCAATATATCGCCTGTACCTTTGTTTTAGGAAGGGTTATGAAACCATAAGGATCGGGTAGGGACGCAAATCTCGGAAAACCAACTGGTTATGGATGATTGCCCTTATATAAGTACGGCCCAGGTGGCGACCGTTGACTATAGTTGACTACTTGTTATGATCGACTTCGCTAAATGCCGTACTCTGCTGCAGATCGATTAATGACAACTTAAGAAAGCTGAATATACGAAGGGCATAGGTGCAATACCAACTGCATATAATGTATATAACATCCGGATCACAAGTCTCTTGCACCTTGGTGTACCACCATCCATGGTTGGCACCCATGTCGCAGTGGAGGGGTAATATCACCGCGCTTCTCTGTGCCTGGATACGGTTTAAGTTCTCCGCTCTCGGGGGTTATACTGTACTAGCAGGGTAGCTCGCGCATATACCCCTCCCCCCTCCTCTCCCTCTCCAAAAAAATATCCACGCGCCCATTCCACCGTTTAATTATCAAGTCGCCTTACCCCGGGAATGCTTCTGTTTTCTTTTCGTTTTTGGTTGCAGTCTTTTTGCCTTCTAGAATTATTTTCTATATTCTTGAAAACGGCGGAATCCAGAACTATTTCAGGGCTCGAGTCGACGCCAATTATCACTCGCTCTTTGTGTGGCACTTAGAAGGTTGTCTTTGGTATCCTCGAATCAATTCATGGAAAACCTTTGTCAATAGCTAGCTGGACTGCTTTCGATCAACAACGCGGGCATAGGTTTGCTCAAAGTTGCGCCCAACTTTGCTTCTTTCTTTGTACGCTTTTACTTCTATAGGTAGCATCTCAATATATACATCGGTGACTGCTAACCACCTCGTCCTCACATAGATGGCAACATCGGCGACCTTGGGCCGCACTGGTCCTAACTTCTCATTACCGATTCTTATCATCACAGTGCTTTACTTCTGTGGACTTTCATCTGCAATCACTTCTCGTGCAGTTATTGGTCGTCAAACCTCTGCCATGCCAAAATGTGTGCAAGACTGCCGGCCCAAAACACAAACTGAAATGGATGCGTTCTGCAAGCACTCTGGCGGCTGGAGATTGGAAAGCTTGAAATCCTGTGCCAACAGTAAATGTGGAGGAAACCCGGAAGATGCTCAGAAATATGAAGTGCTAAATATCGAACTGTGTAATCTTGAGATCACCGCTCCAGCCAGTGTAGACATAGGGTCCGTGACGACTCTTGTTGCGGATTCAACAGCAACTCCGTCGACCACCACAACCAGCATTGGCTCTACGACATCACCCTCCATCACGCCCACCACTGTTAGCAACAGCAGTAATGATAATAGCTCTGAGGGTAACACAACAGCGAACAAAAAAGGCAGCGATCTGTCAATACCAATCATTGTGGCCATTGCAGTTGGAGGCACTGTATTTTTGGGAATGTGTGTCGGTTTATGGTATCTGATATTGTGCTTGAAGAAGCAGAGAAGGGAGAGAGAGCAAAAGAATATTGGGAATAAGGGTTTTGATAACTCTTCCGTGTCAGACCTCGGAATCCATTTTGGTAGTGCGAGTAGGAAAGGGATTCAGAGAGGTGCTCCCTGGACTGATGAGGAGAATAATACTAACAGTACTGCCCATTTATACAACATGGGTGTAATGAGTAAACCCCGCCTGCCACCAGTCGCAACAAAGTTTGCACCTCCAGTTCCACCGCGACCTCGAGGTAGGCTGGGAGGTGCGTCTCCAAGTAATGTTTCGCCTGTGTCACCAGTAAGCCCACTCTCAAAGTGTGCGGTTTTAGGTGAAAGAAGGAGTAAGGCAATATCAACAGTTTCCAGCATGAAACCTGAGCGTACACACCACGAATTCTATAATGTTTCCAGCCCACCTTTACCGACCCCTACAAGCGCAGTTGCCTCTCGCTATCCCTCAAAGCACAAGAGCAAACCCACAAACTTGGTTACTAGACCAGGTGCAACGAATAGTCTTGAAGCAGAGTACCCCCTGGAACTGGTCAGTCCAATATCGCGAAATCCTAGCGGTAAAAGCAATGGTGCAAGGAGTCTATCGACGGTTGAAGAACAACTTGGATGGGAGGGCTACCGGGACATGATCAGGAAATACGAGGAGCAACAGGCACAGGGTAAACCTATCCCACCAGAGGTGATTCAACGGTTGTCAGGATTATCACAATTCAACTTTGAGTTCGGGGAGTCTCAGTCACAGTCAGCATTAGAGGCAGAGAAGAAGTGGGAAAGCAGCTTCTACGGATGGGCACCAGAAAGGAGCCCCGGAGGGCACCTCAATGTGTCACTAGGTCAGAATAAAGAAAAATACCTCTCAGGCTCGAGTAGTGTATACTCTTCTCAACCAATGACCCCGGCCTCGCCGATCACACGCGAAGCTGGGACGAGTACGCCAGAAATGTTCTTTGGTCGCCAACCACCAAGCTATCCCTCACCTTCACCTCCATCTGCAGCCACAGGCCGTACTTTTGTAGGAGTGAGCCCCACCTTCATCCCTTAATTCCGAGCCGCCCACGGGGAGTTTAGCAATAGCTAACAGCTTGCGATGGAGAAGGGAAGTTGAAGCGGCAAGAGACCAGACACTGAAGAAATAGCCAATCCAAAGGACGATAAGCGAAACGCTCTGCAGGGTACTTTTGGGTTTTTCTGCCTATCAACACCAAAGCTGTAGGGGCTAATCTGAGAATAAGCACGGTAATCCTCAGGTACTGGCAACGTCAATAAGAAGCCATGGCCGAATGTGGCCCATCACGCAGAGAGCAAAAAGATGAAGCCCGTGAGTGAAGGCGGGGTTGCCATCATATAGGTAACATATCTAAATTCTTAGTATATGTGTATCCATTTCATTCAATTCTATAGATGGCAGGGCGCCTTTATTTTAATTTCTTTTTGCCCAGTGTGGCATTTCATTTATATACCTGTTTTTGGCACGTCCATAGTTCTGGTATTGGGCTATCTGGGCGAATAATTATGAGGTTTGTTTTTGTGGGTTCTGCCGTGTTCATAGTGGCCGGTCTTTTTCGGGGGCGTCTATCTTTACCAAATCCTTGTAATATGTTTGGCTTGGCTTGTGCCTTTATTGGGCGGTGTCTTGTGAATCTTTTCTTTTGTCTATAAACACAGAGTTATTGCGTTTCAAATTTAGTGAATCCCGTCGTAGTGGCCGATGGGAACTAGTAGGTATGAACAGACATAGTCTGGTTTGGCCATAACCAGTTGCGATTTATCAGATAACTCGAAACAAGCATCTGATGTTTGGGTCATCTTGAAACAAGATGCCGTTCAAGAAACGGTATATAAGACTTCTGATCATGCCTCAAAGTTTTGCCCACCACAGTCAGATCCAGAAAGCCTTTCCCAAGCATACGATATCGCACAAGCATACATTAATCTCACCGGTGCAGGTTATTAATAACAATACCAGCCATGTCTGTAGTATTTCTAACGGCCTCTTCCCAGGAAGCTGTAACTAGCCTCAACCATGACGGCCCCATCCCGTCGTCCACCGAAACCCCATACACCTATGATTCTGGGTCCGAGAGCCAAAGTGCGCCTACTGGAGCTTCTAACCCAGGTCTCTTGTTGGGCATCCTTGCAGCGTTAATCGTCTTCTTTGCCCTCCTCTGCACTTGGTGCTGTAAACGAAGACTCAGCAAGAAGACCCCAGCAAATCCTCCGGTGGCATCACTACCACAATATTCCTGTGGGAATTATACTTACCAACCACCCGCTCCCCAACCAGCTGTAGTCCATGAACAAGGCCCATGGCCAGGCTATCCAGTGCATTATTATAACTCCACTGATGCATGGACACAGCCTGGAGTACCTGGAGAGGGGGCCTCTGGGCCGAGACAGTTAATTCCGGAGTATGATGGCTATGTACCGCAACAGTCGGCGCCGGCGCCGAAAAAACACGGCAGTAAGAGATTGAGTATAGGGAGTAGATTTCCGATTGCCCCACGCTAGGGATAAGTTGCTAAGTGACTCGCAAGTGACCCGCCAGACTTATTGTCATCGGCTTGAGTGATATCACCATTAGTCGTTCAATTAGTCTCCCTACTCTTGTAGGATGTTCAATATACATATACCTTTTTAATGAAATAATGAGAAAGTAACAAACAAGCCAACTTCTTTATACGGGCAGAGATGCAAGGAGACTCGCCGGTGTTGATATTTCTCTTTTGTTTAGAGTTATTCTCCCTCTATGGTCTCGCCGTACTATCCAATCCCCGAGATAACCCACGATGGTACAAACCTCCCAATCTCCCTTCCCGCATTGATATGAAATTGCACAGCCCATTGAGCCTAGGCGAAAATCGCTCTGAATGGCCGTCCTATGCCCCCATCAAAGGCTCCTGTCCGTCAAATATTATATACATCCGCCCCTCCACCGCTGGCTTAGATCCCAATGAAGCGAACTATATCTCCTCACGATCCAAGTCCACAGCAGGATATCTCCGTCCATTCGCTCTAGCAGCAGGACTCATTCCCCAAGAAGCAGATCGGATATTTAACAATGGTTCACTACGGCCAAATACAGCCATCGCATTCTCTGGGGGTGGGTTAAGGGCTATGCTTAATGGAGCAGGGATATTCAGGGCACTTGACAATCGGACATCTAAGGTCCCCGAGTTCTCGGGGTTGTTGCAGGGGATGAATTACATGGCCGGCTTGTCTGGGGGCAACTGGCTCGTGGGAGGGAGTGCATTGAATGATTTTGCGTCCATAGATGATCTCCGGGATAACCATTGGCATTTAGACAAGAACCTTGTTACCGGAGTCAGAGGAGACCCCAAACATCACTTAGAGGGAGTTTTCAAATACCTACTCGGGATCAAGGATCAAGTCATGGAGAAAGCAAAAGCTGGGTTTGTAGTGACATTGACGGACTATTGGTCTCTCGCGTTGGGAAGACAGCTGCTTAATCCTAGTGGGGGCTCGAATATCACTTGGTCGAAAATTCAGGATACAAGGTCGTTTCAAAGGAGTGGCATGCCTTACCCAATTTCAATCTCTGATGGGAGGAGGCCAGGGCAAAAGGTTATTGAGAAAAATTCGACGATTTATGAAAGTACGCCGTACACGTTCGGAAGCTGGGATAGGGAAGTGAACTACTTCTATCCCATGAAATACCTGGGGACCAGCATGCAAGGCGGGTTTCCCCAGAACCGGAGTAACTGCGTTACAAGCTTTGACATAGGGGCTTTCATCATGGGAACGAGCTCCAGTTTATTCTCTGGCATCCTCGCGAGGGTAGGAAAGACGAGAGCTGAGGGTAAGAAAGAAAGTAGGATCTGGGCATACCTCAAAGGCGCAGTTGAGAAACTCCTGGCCGACACCCTAAGTAAAGTAGAAGGCGGAAACGAAGATATCGCCGACGTGAGTATCATTTTCCATAGAGCCCCTCCCCTACCCAAGTTTATAGTTGTCTAGAGCATATTCTTACTATAGAAATACCTCCTCTCCGGTCAGTACCCAAACCCCTTCCAGGGCTTTCCGGGCTCAAACTCAACCCTCCCCAACCTTACTCAGAACCAATCATCCCTCTCCCTTGCTGACGGTGGCCTTGATAACCAAAACATCCCATTCTGGCCTCTTCTCCAGCCCGCCCGGAACATAGATTTCATTTTCGCCGTCGACTCCTCCGCCGACACGCACCAACACTGGCCCAACGGATCTTCCCTCGTAAACACCCAAAAACGGACGCAAAACTTGCTCTCACAATCCAAACCGGGGGACGTGGGTGTCGTCCCCTTCCCATATGTCCCGGAAGACTTCAAAACCTGGGTTACTCAAGAATTAAACTACAACCCCGTCTTCTTTGGCTGCAACAGCTCGAACTACACCGCCACAACTCCCCGCAATGGAATCTCCTCCCATTCGTCATTCGCAGGCCCCTTGATTCTCTATCTCCCCAACGCTCCCTGGTCCTACTATACAAACACATCCACTTTCCAACTCGACTACATCACCGCCGAAATCTTGGGCTTCTTCGATAACGGCGAGCTACAAATCTCTCAATCCCCTAAACCAAATAACACAAATACAAATGCCTCCTCCCCCGCAGTAGCCAAATGGAAGGAATGCGTCGGCTGTGCCATCATGCAGAGGAGTAAAGAGCGGGCGAATATTCCACTTGGGGAAAAGTGCAAAGGGTGTTTTGATAAGTACTGCTGGGGCGGAGGTTATCCGGAGAATAGGGTATTGAATGAAACGGTTGTTAGGGGAAATGGGACATATGATCCCGCGTTAAAGGATGGGAGTAGGAGGAGCTTTCGAAGTCAGCATGAGTTTATTCAGAGTGAGAGGAGGAAGGCAGGGGTGGGGAAGGATCATCGTTAGACCATTTTAAGGCACATATCAGGAAGCTAAATAATTATATATGTACATACAGATATTATATAGGCTCTATCATTAATAATGTTAACACAAGCAAAAGAATAAACTAAAAATAATGGCAAAGATACACTTACCCACTACTTCACTAAGCTTAAGCTAGGCCACGACGTGCCAACCAGACTAGGCCACGACTCGGTATAGAATTTCCTAATAAGGCAGTCACATTCATCTGGTGTAACTAGTCATAAAAGCCACCTGTAGAACCAATCGAACCATTAAAAGACTGTAGAACAAATTTGAACCATTAAATCAGGTATTATGTACACTAGAATTTTTTCCAATAGAGTAGATATGTATGTCTATTCTGGGTTCCTACCCTTATCAATTTGTCACGAGTGGGTCGGAAAGGCGCCGTATACCACTACATGTTTCCCATGCCGCCATGCATTGTTGGTAGTCATCACGGACATGTATCGGTGACACACTGACAGTGGGGGTTGGGAATGAAAAGTGGACCATCATCCTCGATCTGGGTCTCCTTTTGAAAAGAAGATAAGCCATCCAGCAGACGCCCATTTACTTAATATAACTGTTGCTTTCGCAGCTTCTTGAGAATTCCCAGGTGAAAGCTTTCGCAATGCGGGCCCCCACACAATGGAGTTCGCTGATGGCAAGCTTTTTCTACGCCATGATCCCCATAGGCCTATTATCTGGCGCCGCCGATGCCCTCATTCCGCCAATTATCTCCCGAACCCTTGGGAGGATTCCCAGTTCCCACCAAAATATCGGCCGTGAGATAGGCGGAGTGGAGATATATACTCCGTTTCCAAAAGTCCTAAGAGAGCAACATTCCTCAAGCTACATTTTCGGAGTGAAAAACCTCGGTGAAGAAGCCGACACATACACCTTCACAGCAACTGACGACGGCAACTTCGTTACCGGCGTAAACCCACCATCCTTCTCCCTCTTCCCACAAGCAACCAGGAATTTCACCGTAACCCTCACCGTGCCCGCCCATGTGGGTAACATCACAAACGTGTTGACCGTCACTGTTTTGGGAAACTCTGGGAAAAGCGTGACAGCAACCCTAAGAAGCGATGTCCGCCCTAATCGCCCTCCGGTCGTGGTGGCAAAGATTGAGAACAGTCCCTACTGGGAATGTCGCGGTGAACCCAACAGTGGCCTTGCAATACTTGACGGCACCGATTCCTATGACCCCGAAGGAGATAAAGTCAATTACATCTGGACAAACGGGACTGGACATATCGTTGCCCGAGCGCAACAAGATGTAATCAGTGGGTTGGGGTTGGGGTTCCATGCCTTTACGCTCGCCGCAACAGATATCTTTGGCGCAACGGCGACGCAAGTCGCTGACCCATGGGATGTTAGAGATACAGAGCCTCCTGTCGCTGGGACCGATTTGAAGCCTGTTCAGGACGGTCAAAAAGATCGTTATGAGGTGAAGTGGTGGTGCTGGGATGAGTGTGATCCAGATCCGAAAATAGACGCACAGATCAATGGTATTGGGGAGCAGGTCAAAAGTGGGGAAGTTGTGGTATTAAAGTATAAGCGGAATGTGGGGCAGACAAAGTGGGTGCGGCGTCCAGATGGGACATTAGTGATCGAGGCATCTGTTTTTGAGTTAGTGCTCAAGTGCGAGGACTTGAGTGGGAACAGATCAGTGAAGAAGAGTATCATCTGCTTTGCAGACACCTGCCCAGGGCATAATAATGGCACAGCACCTGGGAATAGTACGGCGGGGCATTGACCCATCTTGTGATGGGCCCAGAAACGGTCGAAGCAATACTGGTATCTTGAGTAGATAAACCATAATGACTTGATATACTGCGCAAAATCTTGCAATTGTTACATACATCAAATCTTGCAATTGTTACATACGTCAAATTTTTTTTTATGTATCAAAAGCCCCTACCTTAGGTCGTGCAGAAAAGCTGGAGATTATTATCCTCCCTGGGATGTCTTTCCGGCCTAGAACACCGAATGAAGTTGCTGGAATTCTGAAGTTTTTCTAGACTGTGACGATACCAGTGGTGAGCTGATCAATACGGGACGGGAATACTTTTGCCGGATTGCCTCCGTACACATCCTTAATTCCAAGGATGTCTTGCGTGTTTGAACCCAAGCTGAAATCCGCAAAACCTCGCGTGGGAATATTTTACTTTATTCTCGGCAAGGCAGCTCTCGCCTTGATCAGATAATAGGAAATCTGAAACGCCGTCTCCTTGAACTGATCGGCACAACAAACTGTTGGAACAATTCGCTCTGAGTTTGCCTCCTGCTTGTTGACGGGTGTGCCAATAAGTGCAATAAGTGCACAAGCTATCCCTGCACAAGGGCAAGCAATGCAATTGCAAGGGGATTTGAGCAAATGTGGGCTGGAATCCCACCAACCGAGACGGTGGTTATCTTAAATTAAAAACAGGTTGGTTGTGTTTATTCGTTATACGGATATCTCACCGCTAAATTAACTGCAACTGCCATGTTACTTCATGTCAAAAGGATGTGAGCAAGGAAGGAGCAGGCAACCAGACGTACCTCAGTACCTTAAGTATGTATGTACATGCGTGTGGCCGTAGGCACCCCGGAAGCGAGCAACGGCATGGGTAGATTAAATAGGCACTTCTGTTCAATCACCAGCTCATTCTTGACTAGAACTATCATGCGGCTTGTTCGGTGCATCAGACTTAAATGAGTTCAGGGGTGACCTGATGGAGCTTCTTCTGTCCAGCTGAAGACTGACCTTGACCGAAGCCCTCTCTCCACTTGTTCACTGTCTTGTATTCTTCAAGGCCACTGTCGAATCCAAATGCTCATCTGGGGAAGACCACCCGGAGTAGAGAAGTAGGTATGCTGTGTAGCCGTGGTATGCTGTGGTTTACGTTTGTGCCTAGGTGGCAAAAGTTCCCCGGGGCAATTTCTTCATAAAATCCACCGTAGCAGATGGATTTTTACCCACTGTGAATTTATATACATATACCTAGGGCAGCGACAGCCAGACAATGCTCGTATTCATAGTCTGGTTGGCACAACACCCTCCTTTGCGTATTCACCGTATAGGAAAGGCCAAGATAGGTAGTGTATAATCCCTTGTATTCCCTTGTATTCCTTTAATTCCTTCTATTCCCTCTACGTATTCCTTTAATCCCTTCTATTCCTTCTACGTATTCCTTGTATCTATTCCTTGTATGTATTCTTTCACCAAACAATGGCCTCTATTTGTTTGTGGCATGGATTCTGCATTGCTCGCGGGCATGAAATGAATATGAGATTCCTCAATGGCCAAGATTGCCCCGAGTTCATATATTTTCACCAATGGGATAAATGGCCTCAGAGTATCCCTATAGGCTGCCATATATCTCACACTCCCCAGCTTGCCAGCCCCGCCATTCTATTCGCTCCCTTTCTCAATGCTCATCGCGCGGATTCCTATCTATAGCAAGCGTTCTGTAATCCTGCATTGTATTGACTGACATTGACTGACCTACACCTTCAGCTGCCCGAGACAACCTAAAACATACCAAACTGCCGGTGCGGGTGCACCCACAGGGCGATCTTCAGGGCGCCCACAACAATTTCTTCGACACTTTCCAGTCCTTTTTGTCCCCTTCGCCCTCATTCCTTCGTCTGCGTATGCAAAACATCTTCAACACTTGAGCCCAAGGCCGAACACATTCCATACGAACCCAATATTTCGATAGAATACCAACGATCCGTCTCTACAGTAGATCTTCCCGATCGGCATTCCTTGTTTGGTGTGCGGCCGAGTCGGCACCTGAGAAGTTAGCAAGCTCTGCAGACATCTCATTCTCCCCCGTTGCCAAACTTAAGACCCGCAGGTATTTGGTGACTGGGGTCCATAAATACACTCACTGATCATTATTTATTACCTCGGGAAGCTGGGATATTTGCGGTTGTTACTGTTGCCGACCGCGGTTTCCAGCGAAATTCACTATTGTGGCTTTTTGCAACTTACCTCGTCGGCACCAACACCCGTCTGCTTTCTCGTTCTGTAGGTAGCTAGTTGTTCTTGGATTGCTCTTGGGATCAGTTGCGCGAAGTCTTAGTGGGAAAAGAAAGAAAAAACGGATTTAACCGGGGCAGTGCCTTTACCTGTGTGGTGAGTAGATAGGGTGTGTGGCCTCACCGACCCGGAGGTCATTTTCTCGAATTTATCTCAGCTATAACTGCGTCGGTAACATCTTGCAATAGAGCAAATTTATCCTGACGGTGATATAGGAGGATGGCGTACTACGAGCATGGCAGGCGACCGGTACCTGCAGCACCACCCGTCACCACATTCACCATTCCGACTACGAATCCGATGGGTTCAAAAAGGCGACAAGCACCACCTCCACTCTCATCGATTTCCCAACTTGAGCCGATTCCAGATTTCACTACAAGGAGCTGTGGTGGAACTGAGGAACGCAAATTGCGCAAGGAGGACTCATTTGAACAAATGTATAACTATGCCGGGTCACCACCCCCAAACAAAATTACATATCAGAGAAAGGAGCTACCTACGCCTCCTTCTGGGCTAGCGACACCTGATCCACTACGCGCACCAAGGCGTAAGAAGTCAAAAGACATGAATGTCTTGATTCAAGTGACTGGGGGAAAGATTATCAGTGAAGGCATGGAGAGCCCTAGGAGCAAAGGTACGCTGGCTGCTGATATTGTTGCTAGGAAGAAGAAGAGTGGGAGGAATGGCAGCAGCGGACGTGGAAGTAGGGATGCTATGGCAGATGTGGATGAGGCATACTATGGTGCACTGTCTCCGCGAACGGGCGAGTCTAGAAGAACAAGAAGGACCTCCGGAAATGATCGGCGGAAGGAACGTCGGATCAATAATGCCGAGATTCCGGATCCGGCAATGCGATCTCCAAGGCAGGATTTGGTGGAGTATGATCAGGAGAGAACATTGTCCAAAGGAAACACTCATAGGCCGCCTCGAAAGCAAACACCATTCCGGCAGGCGCCGGCAGCATTAGCACCTGCCCCACCACCTCCACCACCACCTCCGCCTCCTGAGCTTCCCCCACTATCCCCTCTCCCGAGTACGGCCTATGTTCCATTTGAATCTCCAGTACGATTTGAAGACCACAACTTAGCACAGACTCATCCTATAACAAACTCGGCAAATATGGAGTCTCCAGAGCAACAGCATCGTTTCAAATTAGCACCAGCACCTTCGCGTTCCCCAGTCAAAAAGAATACGAAATACGCCGAACCTAGGCTCAAGAGCCACTCATCGAATGTATCTACTACATCCATAGACATTCCTTTTTTCATGGCCGATCACAACTCCATAGCTGGCGGTATTAGTGGCTCCTCGAGAATACCCGCCGCGATATCAGAACATCCTGAAGATTATCTGCACAAGAAAGGTTCGGTTCCTGAGGAACAGGCTGCAACTACCAAACCCGCTGCATTACGTGTAACGAATCGGCCAACGCCAATCAGCGTTGCAGAACACCGCGGGACAGGTTCCAGTCGTGACCAGGATCTTTCAGCCCAATCTGACAACGAATCGGCCTTGGAGGAATTGGCTCTTGAGCTCGAGGTGCATGAAAACTCAAATGGTGATATACACCTACTTCCGTCGCCGCGAAATTTGTCACCGCGTGCGCAGAACTCGCCAATGTCGACATCCGCTCTCTATCAGCAGTCTCCAAATTCTTTGAACGTACCAAATTCATACGCTCCGCCGAAATCCATGACAGCTGTTTATGAAGGAGGTATCTCCAAGCACAAAAGACGCAACAGCGTTGATTCCGCTTCCTCAGATTCTACTTCGTCAAGCATATTGCGAGATGTTGTAATGAGTGAAAATGGGCGGAGGAATAAGCCAATGGTGGATACACCATTGACAGACTACAGTGGTATGATGACGCCAGGTTTTTTCCCCGTTTCTGCTACCGGGAGTAAGTTTAAAATGTCGAAGCAATCACATTTGGAGGTCAAATCGTCGAAACCTGATTTGAGGCCCATCAGTGCTTGCAGCAATAGCAGTATCTTCGATAGTTACTATGGCGATACAGGAACTGGGGGAGAGGTTAACATGGGTCTACAGATGAGCGAGGAAGAGTGTATCACACATGATAATTATGAAGATGAAGATGCTAACTGTAATGGATGGAATGAAGGTAACGATCGAGCCTCCAACAGTGGAGTCTCCGAATGGCAGTTGGAGTGGGACAGGATTACACAAGGCCAAAGATCGACTGGAAAGTCAAAGGATAATGCGCATGGAAGCACCCTCAACTTGCAGTTGACACCCCCTGGGATTGTCAGGCCCCAAAAGAGCATTGATGTTTTTGGATCACCGACCGAGACTCCGAGGTGGGCTCTCGAGGATGAACTGAAGCAAGAGCTCGAAAGTGAAAATCAACGCTATGGCAATCTAGCAGGCTTCAACTCTTCGGCGAATTTCTCTCAGAAGCCTGCTATTAACGAATGGTTGATGAATAGCGAGCAACCTATGACTCCTATGACACCGGTAGAGTTGGGTGTAGGTAGAGTTGGAGTTGTGGTAGATCGTCGAACTGCCAAAAATGACGACGAGCGTAATGCGGCGGATGAGAAGAGAATAACTGCTTGGCCCTCATTCACGATTGTTGAGGAGGAGGAGGACGGCGAGGTACCTAGCGTGGCTATGGGAAACCCCCATGGTGTTTATACGGGGCCACCAGTCCCACCGCCGCCACCACCACCGCCGCCTTATCTATCAGTCCTTTCCCATGATGTTTATGCAGGGCCACCAGTCCCACCGCCGCCACCACCACCGCCACCTCCTCCACCAGCCCTTTCCCATGATGTTTATACGGGGCCTCCAGTCCCACCGCCACCAGCACCAGCATCAGCACTAGCATCAGCGCCAGTGCCAGCCCTTTCCATGCCCCCCCAGCAAATCCCGTCCTTCTACAGCGGTCTGCAACTTCTCCCATCAGGCCGAGCTACGATAATTCCAAGCTCTCCAGAAGCAGGAGTATCAAAGGGTTGATATTCACACGAGGGAAATCTGGCAGCACTCCAGTCCCAGATAGCGAGGAGGCAGTGTCGCCAACAAACGGATCGCCGACCATAACTTTGGGCAATGAAGTTAACGGATCGATTGCCCGTTTCCCTACCACAGTCACCAATGTCATGGCCAATCCCTCAAGGGAAGAGACGATATCACGAGCAACCCCTAGTCCAGCATTTCCCAGCCCAGCGTTCCCAAGCCCAGTATTGTCCAGCCCAGCTTCTCCATCACCTAGTGTATTATTCGGCCGTGCTTCCCCATCACCTAGTGTATTATTCGGTCGGTCAGCATCCTTGAGGAAACAATCCATAACAAAAGAGGATATTTCTCGACCAATTGTCCAGGGACAGGATTTTGGTACCGCTCGCAGTCTCGCTTCTATCAAAGAGCAAAGCACAATCCGGATGAGTTCCCTCGTGCCTGAGCCACATAAGCGCGCTGGTTCTGTTGGTGCGGGAAGTCTTTGTTCCATTACCCCCAACATGATTAGCCTTCCTTTAACACCGGGAACACCTGGGACTTATCGGACTATGCAGACAAATGACTCATATGCAATGATTACAAGCTCTGCACTTACTCCAACAAGCCCGCACTCACCCCCGTTTGCTCAGTCTATCAAATCACCTGTATCGGAAAGTGCACCACCACGGCCACCGCCACCACCACCACCACCACCACCACCACCACCCTTGGACCCGAGTCAAATCCCGGTAGCCCGAGCAGTTCCTGTAGAGGAGCTTCAGTATCCGCGACCGCTCGAGGTTTTCCCAGCCAAGCCCCAGACTGAGGAGTCTCCAGCGGCCCCTGCTCCACCATTGAAACGTTTTGCTTCACTCTCCTTACGACGAACTCTTTCCCTAGGATTCAAGTCGTCAAAGGCAAATGGGTGTGTCCCACGTTCGACCTCCTCCGCTTCAATCAGGGGGCGATTTGGCAGGTCACAGGCGGAAACACAGCCACAGTCACCTGTAGAGTCCAGTGCGCGCGGAACAGCATCTCCGGCATTCGGTCAACTAGGGATCAAAGAGGAAGAAAGTGTCTCCCTAAGGAATGACCCGGAAGCGCGGGCTGCGGAACTTAGGAGGAGGGAGAAGGAGAGGAAAGTCTCACCCGGCACTCTGGTCATCCAACCGAACTCTGGTGAACCCATAGCTTTGAGGAAGGGGAAAGATATCGGCCATAGGTTGAAGCCTAGGAGAGTTGACGATCGGTTGCTCAGTGCTCCAAAGGTGGACGGCGTGAAAGAGGGTGCTTGTACCTCTTGTAAGAGGGGTCCGGTATGTAACACTTTTTGAACTCTTTGTTCTGTTTTAGTGGATTAGAGCTAATGTAGTCTTTTAGTTCCCGACAATGTGGATGTGCGCCGACATTTTCTACGACGATGAGGAAGAAGGGTGTCCCTGCGTCAACGATCACCATGGCTCCGATGGGATGAAGACTCCGGAACTAGGCACAGGGAGGTCGCTCTGCCATTATTTGCTTTGTAGGATGTGCGCGAATGAAAAGCTCAATAGTGGTCTGGGGACACTTGATTAGTTATTTCTACTCGATAGTGATGACTTTAGAGTTCCTCCGGGATAATTTCCTCTATATTTCGCTTGGGTTGGATTTAGCCCTTTTTGAGGGTTTGGTTTTATGTGGATTATTTTCTTTGGAACTCGGTTTTTCCGACATTAGTTGCATCTTGCGTTTTGCCCTTTCTGGGCTTTCTCTGCAATACCCTTTCTATCATCTCTAACTATATCTTTTCATTGCAAACATTTACAGGGTGCTTTATTTGGACGACCAGGGGGAGGAAGTACTTCTTTTCTTAGCTTGTTATTTTCAGGTTTTCATTGGAAAACATTTGCTTCTATAGTACCTACTTAAATTCTCTCGCTTTCTTGCTATCTATTTCCTTTTGTTTTATTATTGGGGTTGGGTTTAGGATGGCAGAGGGGGATACCTACCACACAGCGCTTATGATTGTGCTTTTTCTCATCTATGTTGGCTACCGGGGGGATGTTTGTGTATTTTCGGTTTTCATTTGAGCTGTGGAGGGAGAGTACATGTACGCAATAGATATAACTTGCACAGTTGCTGCAATGAGAACAGGAGCCAGCTTCCATGGTAGTTCTAGTCGGACAACGGCTCTGAGCTCGGGGTTTATTCATGCGGATGTATCCGTTGAGTACAAAAATTGCCACTTCCCAGCTTGCCATCTCTAACTTGAGCGGACTGGGACGCCGTGGGCATCTTGGGAATACCCCTCACGGTAAGGCCCATATGGGGCTCCACTACCAAGTTTGCTCTAGGCAGCAGCCTTTTTAGCAAGTCGGCTGGCGAGCCTTGCTAAGCGGAACGTTAGAGTTTCTTGCGGCCGAGTCTCAATGTCAATATGGCGTCTCTCACTCGGCAGAAGATAAAAGCTTTGGAATATCGCTATCATTTTCATCTCGATATATACTCTCGACCATTCGATACATAGAATTGCATAGACGAGGCAGAGACCAAAGAGCGTGATCATGGATATCATCATGGATCCGACTCAATCGTTCAAAATGGAGCGATTGGTTCCCCCCAGGGTGTCAGCATCTTCACACATCCGAAAGGGCTCAATACCCGCGACTTGGAGTCACGGCCCATCAGCACCGGTATACCGCAATGAACCTCAACGCGAAACCTTCCAGGCTCTATCTGACTTTGAAAGGATACAACATACGAACCCATCACCCCGAATTTGTATCGAGTTCCGTCTGGGCAAACAATTGAGAGGTCTGGAGTAAGCACTGCGGGCCCGACGGTGGGAGTTGGCGGTGCAGACGAGCCGGATAATCAGGCAATTGTCTCTGAGCTTCCGCCAGTGGACAGGGGACGGGGGGCATGGACGTACCTCTTGGTAGCATTTTTGGTGGAGGGACTGTGCTGGGGTGACGTTGTCTGCTATGTTACGGAAGTTTTACGCTGACCTTTGTCTTGCAGGATTTCCCTTCTCCTACGGTGTGTTCCAAGCTTATTACAGTCGTACGGAACCCTTTGCAGGAAGTAACCAACTATCAGCTGTTGGGGCGCTTTCATCGGTAGGAAATCCCTCTTATCGCCGTTCTAAGTTAGTGGCTGATTGCAGCGATAAAGGGAATTCCGTATCTAGCATCACTGTTCATATTCCCAATAATCAGTAGGTACCTTAACCAAAGAAAGAACATGATGTGGCTTGGGTTATTTCTCTGTTTCCTGTCCTGTATTACCTCGAGCTTTGCCACAAAGGTGTGGCACCTCATGCTTTCTCAGGGTGCCCTATATGGATGCGGGCAGTGGCTTTGTACACTCCAACATTCAGTTTGATGAATGAGTGGTTCGTGAAGAGGAGAGGTGTGGCTTATGGAGTGATGTGAGTTGTAGAACTTCGCCTAGCCTATGCGTAGATGATACTAACAATTCCTTTCGGAACATTAGGTTTGCAGGGACTGGCTGTAGTGGTCTTGTTCTTCCGTTCCTCTTCGAACAATTGCTGTCAAAGTACGGTCATCACACGACGCTCCGCATCTGGGGAATCGTCTTAGTGGTCATGACTTCTCCAGTTTTGTATCTCATGAAGCCTCGTTTGCCCGTCTCTGCTACTACTCGCCATCCTGATGCCGTGCACCGTCCTATGCAATGGATTGACTGGTCTTTTGTCAAGTCTCGCTCATTCCACGTCTTCGCCTTTGCAAACTTCTTCCAGGGTTTGGGATACTTCCTTCCAGGCATTTATCTCCCATCTTACGCCCTGGATCTTTCCCTTCCTCCAATTAAGTCAACCATCGTGCTCTCCATCTTCAACCTAGCTTCAGTTTTTGGCCAGGTTGGATTAGGGTGGCTCAGTGACAACTGTGATATTTACCTTGTCATGTTTGGCTCGACTTCAGTCTCCGCTGTAGCCGTGTATCTGCTATGGGGATTCTCAAAGTCCTTTGGGGTCCTTGTGGCATTTGCCATAATCTATGGGCTCTCTGCTGGAGGGTTCAGCGTCATGTGGACGAGGTTTGGGTCTGTCATATCTGGAGATGACAGCAGCAGTAGTGTCCTGACGTTGATTGGTGTTTTCAGCTTCCAGAGAGGAATCGGTAACATTCTCTCTGGACCTATCAGTTCTGCCTTGGTTGGAAGCACTGTGTTTAAGGGCAGTGTTGGGGACATTGGATATGGGTTGAGGAAGTATGAGGGTGTGATTCTGTTTGTAGGGTCAGCGATGCTTGTGAGTTGTTTGGGAGTTGGTGGAAGATTGCTGAAGCCTACTGGTGCTCTAAGCACTTCACAGCATTGAGGTTTCAAGTTTATAGATTTCGTAGCACCATAAGTGCCTAGTAGACAAATAACCTCTGAAGGTGATTCTGCCAACTTCAATCGCTCAATCGCTCTTGGAAGCAGTCAGGGCAGAGACGAATAAGGGGCTCAACAAGACTACAACCTTTTCTTCTCGATCCATAGCCAGGCTATAGCTATGTTCGACCCATAACCGGGGTATAGGTGTGTTCCAGTGAGTCTGACACCAGTTCTCTCCCAAGTTTCAACTATCACGGCCCATGCCCAAGACTTCCACAAACCTAGGCCCAGCCTCCTGATAACTGCATTCACATACTGCAGTTAGCCGGCCGGCCATTGGGTGTACCACATTTAAGTTAATATTATATTTCCTAGGAGTTCGGTACTTGCCTTATAATGATTACTGCGCTCCCGAATGCTTCTGATGCTAATCTAGTAGGGCCGTTTAGAGCGTTGTTTCTGGGAGCCCTATTTTGAAGTGAAAAAGGTAGACTGTGCCGAAAAAGGGTTTTCATTTGCATTCTTTTGGCTTGGTATACTGGCTATCATACATAGGTCTTAGAGATTCGAGAACTGATAGAGGGCAGGGGAGACGGCTTCCACCACATGACTATATCCTTTCTACAAAAAAGACAACCAGGCAAGAGCTTGGGAGATGTGAAATTGGATAAGGAGGACATTCCAAGCTGAGCTGAATTAAGCAAAGTAGTTCATCCATCTAAGTATGGTTTTGTAAATGGGTAGGATATTATGCTATGTGTAGTTACGTAGGTTACGATCACAGACTTGGGAATATATGTTATGGGTAGCTCGTGGGCAGCACAGCTGCCCGCGGGCGGCTGCCTACTATGCCGCTCAAGGTCTTCCCATGCAAATAATCCTGAGTGACGCCAATGATAATTGTGATTCAAGCATGGCCATCGATCACTTGATGAACGTAGGTACACTTCTCGTCTAAATCATTGCATATGCTCCGGCGAGAGATTTAAACTCGCGAGAAGTCCACGAGCTGCGATTTCTGGCTGGCTTTGACTCTGCGGGAGAAATCGGAATGACCAAGCCCCCGGCGAGTATGGAGGAAATGAGATGCTAAGCATTTTATGAATATGACCTCAGCTATTAAGAAATCTAATATTCATATAATTCTAATGAGTATTTAGGTACATGCAACAACGGGACATATCCCTCATGAGGTTGTATTTTGAACAAAGCTCACTGCATTGCGAATTCGCAACGAAGTAAAAAAAAAAAAACACTTCATACTGAAAGTGGGGGAATGAGATTCCAATACTACGCCTTATCTCAGATGGTCAACCTGATGTTTCCGATGAACAAAAGACAATGGGTCATCCTTATTAGGTAGTGATTCCGCTTCCCATGAGAACTTATCGAGCTCTCTCCAATGCTTGCCCAAGTTCAGGGTAATGCAGAGCAAGACGTCGTAAAAAAAGCTGATTTCTATAGATCAACTCGCTATGGTACTGAGTTAACAACTTAGTCACATCACTTTATATGTATCCGTTGAAACATTTCCGGTGAGGGAAAAAAAAAAAAAAAAAAAAAATACATGGTACCCGTGGGCGCGAGCGGCCCAGAACACATTTTCTGTAAAAAAAAAAATTGGTTTGTTACATGTTAACATTGCTTCTGCCATGAAGTTTACTCTAAAAGTTACGGGTTGGTCAACGAAGGTTGCAGCGTTGGTAACGTTGAATTTTTAAGATAAAATTACTTATCTATATTCTGAAACGGGCCTCGCATGATCTGGGGGTTTAATATATGGGGAATCCTGGCTGTTATGATATGACCTGGGGCATAGGATCTATTATTATAGTCATTGGTCATTGGAACATAGGGTGTAGACACATATATAATCGGACCTGTTGGACTGGCATGAGTGTTTGTGTGACTCCCAATGCGGGTCGGGATGCCAAATGATCTAGAAATCTCACAAACAACTTAACTCTCCGTATATAGCCAGGTTGTCTAATATGGGGCCGGTATATAGCCAGGTTGCCTGATTGTTGGGTGGAGATGGGTGGAGATAGCAGTAGTGTGTTTATCCTCAACATCACTCTCATATCAAACAATAATCGAGTTGTAGGGGCTTGATAACCCCACGTGCCAGATTGCCACAAAAACCCCGTCAACTCGAGTAGGTGGTAGTATATACCGAATTTAGATACTAATTTATCATTTAGACGTCAAACTTAGGAGTATCTAGAAGGTCTAGGAGATGGGTATAGTCACAGTTGCAAAGAGATGTGCGATTAGTTGTATGTTTGATCTGATTATAATCAAGAGAAAGAAAAAACCTCCGGGGAATGATAAAATCCCAACTCTCCTCCATGATTAATCTCCACTAGGGTTATCCCACAGAGACGACAGAAAATTGCGTGAGTGAAAAAAAAATTTCAATGGGGTCCAAGTTTCAGAGGAGGGGCGGGCGAGGAATCGAGGCCATGATTATGCACCGTGCAGTACTTAAGATTTTATTATCTTAAACTTCCTTACTCACATACACAAATTTAGATTCTTAAATTAGCCGTTGGAATCGGCTCACTGGTTAGCTAGCGTTTCAAGCTCAAAAAGTTCAATACGCAAGCCACAGGCATTTGCAGATCCTCCTCTGCAGGTACCCCAAAAAATACTCTGTGGTCGTCCAACACTGCTTTCTTCAAGTCGAGGAAGCCCTTCTCGTGCGCTTCATACTTCGCCGGAGGCAGTATGTTCACTGATTCATCTGCAAGTACAAGCACAGATTCCAGGAGAACCGTAGAAGCTCTCCGTATCATCTTCCGGATCACGTGTTCTCGCCAGGTACGCAGACCAGACATCCACATCTCCTCACTTACAGAGCCTGTAAGTTCCATGATAAAGGAGGTTGGCCTTTCAACAATTGGACTTTCGTCACCATAAGGATCTTTAGAGCCCGAAGCTATCATTGGCCAGATATCTCCACCGGTGCTGAATGGGGGCCGTAGCCCAGCTGCCCACCGCATTACAAGCTTTTTGTACATTGGCTTGATCCAACGGATCTTAGAAGTGCCGAATAGATCTGCTGCCCCGCGGACACCGGGTTTAAATTCCACTAGAAGGTCGTTAACTGTACCCAGGTCATCGAAGATGTAATCAAGAGTCTCGTAATCTTCATAAGCTGCAGCAATCGGAGCACCGATAATCTCACCTGAACCTGAGGTTGAGTGTCCATACCGTTCAAGAACCCAGAGGTACCGGCTCAGAAGATCCTCAAAAAGATCCAATATCCCCAATTTAAGCTCGCTGCGTTGTAGTAGAGCTTTAGTGTATTCACTGCGCGGTCGTTTCTCAGGCACGCCCGCAAGTGGAATGTGTCTCATGGGTGGATGATATTTTGGTGGTTGATTCTCCCCGTTGGGACTGTCGGGTACCAAAGCGAAGATGAAAGGGAAAGAATTAGCGGCGCTAGTGGAAGACTGTTGTTGGGCCGTCGGGGTTGTAGTCTCTGGAGTACTGTTCAAATCTGCTTCTTTCTGTTTTCCACCACCAACTAGCAGCTGGTTGAGCCTTTCCGAGAGTTGTTCATGCTTAATATGTTGGTGGAGGGCCTTTACCTGGACGAATAGGCCTGGAATAGCATCTCCCTTGTTGACTGCAACTTCCATTCTGTAGACTAACAGTCGTACACGTCAGAAAATGCCGGGGGATGTGGTGTTCAAAGGACCAACGTTTTTAGAGTTGTTACCCTCAAGCTTAAGCTCTAAAGGTCGTAATTAAGAGCTCGAAGAAATCGGAGTGGTGGAGAGTAGTAGTAAAGGTATAAGTACAAATTTATTTCAGCCACAGAAAAATCGCAATGAGCCAGAGAGTGGACATCAGTCGCTCCAGCACGTTCGTGTATGTACTGTACTGTACACCGAATGTGTGCGTTGTTTCGTGCGCAATCGAGCTGGGGCCTTGATGCAGTTGATATTCGAGGCAACCCTCTGATAGGTTCCTGAACCCTCATATGCATGTCAGAGTTCTCTCGGGCCAGGCACCACATGGTGTCGACAAATCAGAGCCCGAGCGAGTAGATGCTTAATTATCACTGCACTTTGTATATTCTCAAGCACATACCATTGTATTAGTTCAGACAATAAGTTCTGGGCCACGGAAACCACGAAAACAGCTGCTCTGTGCTTCTTGGTATGTTACACAGCACGCACGAGACTGGTTACACAGAGCTCGGGGGCATGTACAATCGCGAATGCATCTACGAGGGTCTGACACTGAGGCTAGGCAACTGCCGAAGCCAGGTAGTCTCTCCTACTGTACCTGAGACTATGCCCAGCAACTATTTATGATCATACATACAGATAGATATCACGTGACCCAGAATAGCTACTTTGGTAGCTCCCTGATCCTATATATACTCTGCCTGTGACATTTCAATACCATTTTTGCGTACGATCTAAGCAATGGCCCGGGATTTAACTACTATCTTGTTAGATGGTACCATCTTATTTGACCTACTATATGTCTTACTCGCAAATATACGTTATGACTGAGTACCAACCAAATAACGTAGTCGACAGAGATGCGGCACATACTTTGGAAGCGACGGAGTCAGTCATATCTTGACCAAAACCTTTCCATACAACTTGTAAAAAGATCACAAATCATCAGGGAAATATGGGTGTATTCAATACTCATATAGGCAAACCTCTATATTAGCATACTCTCTATATGCATAAGCTGGCTATTAGTATAGACCCGCCTGGCCCGAGTTTGGGACTATGGCTAGAATAGCATACCACTTTAGTAGCATGCATAGCATTTTTGCGGCCCCAACCCTGGCGAGTGCTAACAATTTAACCCACATAATACGATAGTGGCATTTGGGCAGCTTTATGAAAATTTGCAAATGTACGGCGTGCGGATATTTGGGCTTCTATCTCATCTACAACAATCTTACTGGTATCTACGATGGATACTACTATCTATTCCCCTCCTATCGATCCTGCTCTACAACAGAGACCAGACTCCAAATCAGTTCGTCGTCGACAGATTGATACAACAGAAAGCGAGCGTTTTCAGTTATTTTCTCATGTACAAGCACATCCAGAGGCAACGCAGAAGGAATTGGCACAGCGGTTGTTAAATTCAAGAAATATTTTAAATCAATCAACTGTACCTCCTATGTTTTATCTGTTCAGATACCTAGTAGGTATATAATACTAATCCGGTCATAGCCATAGGCTGATTGCCTTTTTTTTTAAAAATAAAAAAAAAAAACTAATGAAATATTTAGGGGAGTTAGGGGGAGCAGCGGGGTTAGGGGGGTTAGGGGGTTAGAGGGGTTAGGGATAGTGGAGGCACAATGTGTACCTAGCTTGTTTAAAACCACCTGTTTCCAAGAATGCCTCTTTAAATGCATTAACTCCTCTAATAGCCAAACAGTCTCTGGCCCCGACGTTATGCTAATATAGGGGTTTGCCTGTACCATACAATATCGCGTATATGATGTGAGGTGGGCAATTCAGGATGCCACAAGTACTGAGGAATCACCTATATACTTTCAGAAACCTCTGCAATGACTTGTCAGACCCTCAGCAACAATCTATAGCTATAAAGTCAGGCCTACAACCATGGCTGGGCCTATGTAAAACTCATATAGTTGGTGGGTCTGTTCTAAGCATTTGTATAGTCAATTTGGTAGGGTTGGGGGGGCGCCTCCTCTGAACCTACAGTAGTGTGGATGGTGAAGCCGAATTCGACTGCAAATCTGATTTCTTATTTAATGACCTTGCCCAATCCGGAAGCGACTGCCCATTTGGGAAATTCTATTTTAAGAAAATATGTGGTGACTAAGCAAAAACTTGAGAGAGTTTTGCTTTGTGTTCTTGATTTGTGGTGGGCGTTTGGTATATTCTTATATTTATATTAGGAGTCATATTTTAGCCAAAGTGACGCGGGAGAATAGTCTAGCCAGCCGGCCCGCTGGTTGAACGCACTGAAGCTTGAAGCGGATCTGAACCGGCCTAGCCATTGTTTAAATTACCTGAGCCAGCTCATGACCGCAGGTTGACTACGCAGGCTTCGCCCAGGCTAAATAAGCCTTGTTCAGGCTCTCCAGGCCAGGGCCTAGCTATGTAGGGTGCCCATTGTAGGAAATACTCTTCCAATGCATGTGCAAACATGTGAGTACGTCAACAACATGTGGACATAGAGGCATGTGGATAAGAAGACATATGACAAGCATGTGTGAATACGGAGGAGATATGTATATATAGACTGCTAGAACCCCTTAAGGCAGAGATATAGATCAAGCAAGCAATACATCTCTCTTACAGATCAATCCCCAATATCTACGTTCATATATCCTAAGATCTCATAATCCTTACGGGTTATGAGCCCGGAGCTTCAAAAGCGCTACTTCAACATACAATGTCAAGCTTTGCAGAAGCCTCAGGGTCGGGCAACGACTCAATGAGGCCTCCAGAAGCCCCCAAAAGCACGAACACAACACCCGATCGAAAAATAACCACACTCACGACCAAACTAAATGGATCAGACAATTACCCTGAATGGGTCACAACTATGAAACTCTATTTCCAAATGATCCAACTAGGAGACCATCGAGCATGGGATATTATCGAAGGAACATACCGAAAACCTCCAGATAAGCCACAAGAATGGCTGGATGGGAATCACTACATTCTTCTTACCATCCTAAAAAATAGCGAACCCCAAGTCCGTAGTCGAATTGCGACAGTAGAAAAAGCCAAAGACGCCTGGAATACCCTCAAACAAGCCTATGAAGGAAGAACAGCAACTGAATTCTATTCTTTATTAAGAAGCTTGGTATATCTCCACTATGACGATAGAAAACACTCGATCTCAGAGCACATCACAGCATACGAAAAACTCTGGAATACCTTCTCAGGCATTATCGCTCGAGCAGACCTTACCAAGGATACTGGATTTGGTAAAGGATTACTGGCCTTCTCTAGATGTGAGCAGGTTAAAACCGAATTTCTACTCATGTCACTACCTACATTCTACGCAAGTACTGTAGAAAATGTCAGGTCAAAAGAACAAACCTACGACGATACTGCACGGAAAATAAACGAATACATTACCGCTAGGCAAAAAGGCCAAAACCAACATAAAGAAAACAACAGCAATCCATTGGTTCAAAGAATAGCCTTGAACGATAAACGTTGCAGCTATTGCATAGGTAAGGGATGGCAAGGTCTCAATCACAATGAGAACGAATGTTATACCAAGAAAAGGGAACAAGGGAATGCTGCCAAACGCCAGAAACGAAAGAAGGATGAAGAAGCCGTTATTGTACAGATAACAATAGGGAAAACAGATGGTGGGCCAACAGGAGCATACCAATACGATACGGCTGCATCCCATCACACAACGAATGAACTTGGAAGGCTATCGGAAATATAGGACAATCTCAACCTAGTGGTAAAAGGACATAATGGAGCAGAATCCATCTGTACCACTATGGGTACACTGACACTTCAATGTAATGGAAGAACGATACACCACAAAGAATGCCTATATGATCCAACATACAGCAATATCATCAGTGGAGAAAGGATGCTAGATAAACATATCCTACAAGTACATGGTAAAGTAGCCAAGCTAAAGAAGGGAGGAAAAATCCTCTACAATATGGAAAGAGACAATAAAGGTGCACTCTGGATAATACCCGACCAGACCCGATTCCATATATCAATTGCCCAGCAAATACCGGCCGCTCAGCCCACCCAACAGACACCGGCCGCCCAGCAAACATCGGCTGAACAGCAAATGCCGGTTACGACTCCAACTATCCAACAACCATTAGCTGTTTACAACAAATTAATGGCACTACATGAGCGATATGGGCATATTTCCTTCAATACACTAAAAACCCTCCCGGAATATCAGCTACTAGGAAAAATGATCCAACCAGCAATTGCCTGCGACGCATGCCAACTCAGCAAAGCAACAAAACCAGCAGCTAAAAAGGAACAAGGAATAAGGACATCCAAACCACTGGAACGATTACATGCAGACTTAATTGGGCCTATAGACCCAATAACCCTTTCCAGCCAATATAGATATCTCCTACTAGTAACTGATGATTACAGTAGATATATAGTAGCTAGATCTCTAAAGCAAAAAAGCGATGCAGCAGGAGTACTTATCGGAATTATCAATGCCCTGGAAAACAAAGCTGGCCACCAACATAAAGTCGTACAAATACAAGCAGACTGGGGGGGCGAGTTCCATACCCTCAAGCTCAACACTGAACTACAACAGAGAGGAATTACTCTTAAAGAGACAGTACCAAGACACAGCGAGACAAATGCTGTTGTAGAACGCACAAATAGGACCATCATGACTATGAGTAGAACGGCTCTGCTAGCAGCAAAAATGCCAAAAAACCTCTGGGACAAAGCTGCACAATGGGCAGTGTATACAAAAAACAGAGTTCCCCACAAAGCTCTGAATGGAGGAATACCAATTGAAGTACTCTTTAAGAAAAACGCTCTACAAGAGCGAAGCAACCTGAGGCCATTCAGCCAAAAAGTTATTTGCTTCAACTACGAAAATAAGGCTTCAGACAAATTAGCCCTACGAGGGTATACTGCTCGAATTGCTGGATATACAACTACATTCGGCACCTATATCACGATTGATGAAAAAGGGAAATATACATTAGCTAAAAACCCTATAATAGCTCAAGAAAGCGAACCCGAAAAAGCTCAAGAAAGCGAGCTCGAAAAAGCTCAAAAAAGCGAGCTCGAAAAAGCTCAAGAAAGCGAGCTCGAAAAAGCTCAAGAAAGCGAGCTCGAAAAAGCTCAAGAAAGCGAGCTCGAAAAAGCTCAAGAAAGCGAGCTCGAAAAAGCTCAAGAAAGCGAGCTCGAAAAAGCTCAAAAAAGCGAGCTCGACAAAGCTCAAGAAAGTCAAGAAAGCGAGCTCGAAAATGCTCAAGATTCCACCCCGCAGCAAGGGAGGCACCGAAAGAGTGCTGCAGAATGGATAGAAGAACTTGGAGAACGAAGGTCCAAGAGACAACGAAAAATTACAGAAAAAGCTATGATTAAAGCTGTCATTGAAGACTCTGACCATCCTATAGATGCGCAAACCAGGTCCTCTGCACAAGCACATGAATGGGCAAAAGCACGAACTAAAGAAAGAGAGCAATTGCAGAAATATGGCGTATTCACAAAAATCGCCAAAGAGGATATCCCAGAAGGGACCAAGATTGTAGACACCAAATGGGTCTATACAATAAAGCGAAAATTGGACGGAAGTATTGAGAAATACAAAGCCAGAAAAGTAGGGAGAGGATTTACTCAGGAGGACGGGATCAACTATGATTCCGATAAAACCTACGCACAAATGATGAGATCCGAAACATTGAAAATCCTGCTTATACTGGCCATGTACAAAAAATGGAGAATTCGGCAGTGGGACGTGGTAGCTGCCTACTTGCAGGCTCTTTTACATCACGATGTCTATATTTCGGATATAAATGAAAATGGAGAGACCGAATACTGGAAGCTTAACAAAGCTCTATATGGGCTAAAACAAGCAGGGCATGAGTGGTTTAAGACATTAGAGAAGATCCTGGCCCTTGCAGGACTCCATCAATGCATTGGAGATGAAGGAACTTACACAAACCATGATAATTCCTTCATTCTGGGAACTTATGTCGATGATCTTATAGGAATTGCACCTAACGAGACAATACTCAAAGAATTCGAAGAGAAAATCGAGGAAAAAATTGAGCTTGAAAAACGTGGGAACCCAGAGAAACTCCTAGGAATTGAGCTTAAATGGAACAACACAAGTACGGAAGTCGTAATGACCCAAAAGCGCTTATAGAGACAATGGCCTCAAAATACCTCCTCCAAGGCGAACCGCAACATAAGAATTCCTTACCCATTAATCCAGAAGTATACGGCGACTCTAATGACCGCGACTCTAATGACCATTTCGAAGATGCTAAGAAATATCAAGCACTTACAGGAGGTCTACTTTATATTGCCAGAATGACAAGACCTGAGATATCTATCCATGTCAACTTTCTAGGACGGCGAGCATCTAAACCTTCCACAACAAATTATAGAGCTGCCTTAACTATTCTGCAATATCTCAAGAACACCAAGCATTTAGGACTAATTCTATGCAAACCTATGGATTTACACCTCATCATATATGCAGATGCATCCTACGGTGGTGAACAAGCAAGATCCCAAACAGGAGTACTCATGACTCTCGGTGATCAACCAGTAGGATGGTACAGTCGCCGTCAGAATACTGTATCCTTGTCAATCACCGAAGCAGAATATATTGCTGCATGTGAAGGAGCCAAAGATGCAGCTTGGGCACAACAACTCCTAGATGAACTTGGATTATCACTAAAACCCACGGTAAAAACAGATAGTGAAGGAACCTTCAACCTAGCTCATACCTCTCGCTGTTTAAGACGAACTAGGCATATTGAACATCGATACCACTATCTATGCCAACAAGTACAAGCAGAAAAATTAGCCATAACAACTATCCCAGGCAAGGAAAATCCAGCGGATATTCTTACCAAGATTACACCCATGGTTTCCATTAAAAAATGGCAAGACCGGTGGATGAGATTGGCAGAGTAGAGGAGGGTGTAGGAAATACTCTTCCAATGCATGTGCAAACATGTGAGTACGTCAACAACATGTGGACATAGAGGCATGTGGATAAGAAGACATATGACAAGCATGTGTGAATACGGAGGAGATATGTATATATAGACTGCTAGAACCCCTTAAGGCAGAGATATAGATCAAGCAAGCAATACATCTCTCTTACAGATCAATCCCCAATATCTACGTTCATATATCCTAAGATCTCATAATCCTTACTCCCATGGCCAGTCTCATGATTTCTGAGCACAAGGACAAAGAATAAGCCGTGCCGGCTGCAGAGCTAGCTATACTGTAGGTGCTATATATTATTATGTGCACTGTGATCAAACGTAGCCTATTCAGGCAGTCTGGGCAGCCTGCGTTGATCGGCTCTGAGACTAGCTTGAATTAGATGACATGGACGAGCCCCGGCACTATAGGCTCCCGTTCTGTAACCCAGGCTGGCACTCGGCCTGCGTTGGGAACAATGCACGGTGACTCAGGGCCATCATAATCCTGTTACAGTCTGTAATTTGGTCTGTAGCTCTGGCCGGGGATCCGGGTCCCGGGAGCGTGAAAAGGTCTCTAGGGCTCGGAGGACATTACCTAGCCTACTATGGTAGGTATGTTTAAGTGCCCGGCTGGGAGACCCGCCCCTCTGAGGCTACACAGATTTGTATTGTACAGAATATGGTTGTCATGTATCTTCCAATACAAATTGATATGGCACGGCATGTACCCATGCCATCCCCAACGTACAGCAATTCTGGACAATTTGTGAGTGGGGAAGTATCAGGTAAGGACTAGGTAAGTTATGTATTCTCAACTTGGTTCCAGAAGTACTGAGCATTGATGAACTTTAACGACTTTCCCAAACGTAGTGGTTTTTCTAAAAAACCGGAGACTTAATGGCACGAATGTGATCATCCGAGACGCAAGTTCGAGTCAGTGGTCCCTTACTCAACCTGCAAGTGATCATGGGCATAAACGTATGTTGACGGGAAAACACTCCGACACATCCTCAAAATATCCGCAATAGTCTGAAAACCTGACCGGTACCTATATACACGTTATTCTATATGTTATTCCTACAGTAGTGCAAACTACAATCCACTAGGAGTTAACTATCTCTCCCTATCCAGAAACTTCATGTGAGGCTATGCTCACAATGGTTTCTTTCCAACCTCATGGTTGATTAAGATCTCATTGGGGGGTTGCGGGTTTAAAAACGGGGTTCTACCGAAGCGTCAAACGTGTTGAGCAGCTAGGAAAGGACTTGAACAAGAGGTATTAGGCAGGTGATCGCAGGGAGAATTGGGCTACTTATATGAAGTGGATCACTAGATTGACAGCCGTTTATAGGTTGGCGATCTGATAAAACTGGTGGTACCTAAATCGGTCATCGATTAGCTGTCAAACCATGTAAATGGACACACCACAACTTTGTCTCCTCCCCTGTTGCTGCCTTGACCCGACATAGGCCTGTGGAACTAGCACACGGTACCTTTTCTATCTGGAATCTGGAATCACTGAATTAAAATTTGCCATAGATAGCCTGGTTCTTTCCAGTAATTAGTACTGCTAGCTAATAAAGAAATACTGATTATCCACCTTTCCACATCCTCAATCCCAGACCTTTTTCACCATATGATTTTCCATCCCTTCAAATCTCCAAATCCCCATTTCTCCAATTTCCCTTGCCGATTTGCGATCTCTTTCACCCTTCTTTCCAGCTTAAACGACTCAAATGAAATAGTAACACTAGTCTCAATATCGCATTAATATCCCAACTTCTCTCCAGCGATTTCTTGACCAACGACCCAAAATAGTCTTCTAGTTTACTGAGGCTTAGCGGTAATCACAATAGATGGAGATTTACCGATCGTCTCCTTGACCGTGACGACGAGAGTCTTCAGGGTATTATCCTGCAAAACCTCATATTCGGGAGTTGTTTCAGGAGCCTCAGAGGTGATAGTCACGTTGTAGTTCCCGAGTTGTGCGCTAGGAGGATACCAGAGCTTAAGCGTGTAAGAAGCACCCAATTCTCGAATTGGATCATACAAGTCGTGCTCAGTCTCAACTGTAATGGTCCTTGTTGAGCCATCAGTAACCGGGGTTCCAGTAGTCTATTTATCGCTTGTATAAGTATTCACTCTGATGAGTAGATGTTCAGAGTCATGTGGCAACTTACCTGTTTCACCGAGACCTGACGGTAGTATGCCTTTGCCTCAGGGTCAAGCTGGTCATGTTTCAGTTCCTCGTCTGGCTTGTTTACTTTGATCGCCTGGATCTTCTTTAACTCCATCTTGTGCCTAATTATATCAGTAGGCGCACTGTCGCGGCTGACGCCATCATCGAGGTACGTCGAGTATGTCTGGTACATCCCACAATTAGCTCAAAAGTTTCCTACACGATGGCAATGACCTGTCAACATACATTATCCTTGCCCGGGTAGATATTGAACTTGATATGATTTGGACCACTGCTAATATCCCCAACATATGGGCGGACTTGCAGTTGTGGAATGATAGCACCTGAAATATCCCGTGTCAGAATGCTTCCATTAAGTAGCGAATTGCAAAATTTACTTACCCTCCCTGATAAACATTGGCACCACGTACGGATATTGCTTGTAATTCTCATCGTCATTGTCACTAGTCGGAATGCCTGCAGTGTAAGTAATGACACTACCACCTTCGACTGCATTGAGGAGTGGTGCCCCTTGATCGTCCCATGGTCTCAAGTTCGACTGGTACCAGAAATTTCCGCGGGGAAGGTAGACATCCCTATTCTCCCCTGGGACTGTATCCTTTGGCTGAAGGATGGGGGCGACGAGGATGTCACGGCCAGTGACGTACTGATTGTCAAGGTAAGCCTGACTTTCATTGAAAAAGGTAGAATCTTGAACATCAGTAAGAAGCTAGATTGACAAATATTATTTAGCGTTCCTTAATAAATGTATAGATGCAATATCAGTTTGAATTTGGTCATACCATTGATCGTGCGACAGGGAGTCCGTTCAACTGATTCTCGAACATAGCGTCGTAAAGGACCTGGATGAGAGAGTATCTGAGCTCTACATAGTATTTGCAGATCTTCTCCACACCATAGTAGAGCCATTTCAAACCGGCCAATTCATTTTGATGGGAGTCCCAGTGGATGGGGTATGCGTATGGTTCCTATAGTGACCCTGCGTAAGTGCTGTACCCAAAGTATGGAAGGTGACGTTGAGAGAAACCAAACACTTACCTGAAACCATTTCCTATTCTTTTTTGCTCCAACATAGTGATTCCTGAACCAGGGCAAGAGGACTGACCCTGAGTACCAACGGATAAGGAGCTCTGGACTGCAGTATTTCTCCTCCCGCCCATCTTTTCCAATTGCTGGTTCAAAACCACCCATATCAGCACCCGCGATACTTACACCGTTTAGCCCTACGGAAAGGACCTGTGAAACTGTGATCCTCCAGAAATCCCATGTACTCGCATTGTCACCTGTCCACAAACCCGCAAAACGAAAAGCTCCGGAAAAGCTTCCTCGACCTAAAATGAAATTACGTTTCCCGACCCTGGAAGGTAGTTTATCAAGCCCGCGGAAGGTAGCTTTATGAAGGTTGTACGAATAGAGAGCCCAATTCTCGATAGCGAGGAGCTCTTTTGGTGCTATTGTCGACTCCGGCTCAGAGTCTGCGCTGACTACAAGGCGGGTTGGAAATCTGAAGTGTTCATGTTATATTAGTGTGCTGACAATGATTGGTAGGCTTTAGCTGGTACTTACCCTTTCATGTCACCATATGATGTATGGATGGCGGGGGTGGTCATATCTTGCCAAACAAATTCCAAGCCAGACTCCATAAGGTAAGTGTATTGCTTTCCCCACCACTCACGGACTTCCTTTCTGTTGAGGTCTGGATAGTAACCAGCCTATCAAAATGATTAAATTAGCCAGCAATATGTTGAGGAATTGCAAAAGCGTACTGTTCCATTGCCGTATCCGTAACTGACACCACCGTGGTACCCGTAATTCTGCACATTGAAGTTCTCAGGGAAATTGCTGTGCAAGTGCACGGGCAGTATAAGCAACCACTATCATGTCTAAGGGGTAGAATTTTGACCTACTATTGATCCCCAAAATCGGGTCGGCATGGGACACAGTTCGGGTCAACCTCATAGAAGCTTCCTCCCCCGTAGCAAACGTATCGAACGTCTTCAGGTTTTCCGCTTGTCCCTACTAGGTAGCGTTTGTCATAAACGAAATAGCTGTTTTCGATTTAGTTAGTGAAATACCATAAACAATAGTCACCACAACGTACCCTTTTGTAACCAACTCCTGAAGCGTTGAATAGCCCTGGGCGCGATCATTGATACTAATGACTGGAGTTATATTCGTAGAGCACTTCACACCTTTGTTACGAAAATCAGTCATGATATCCTTGAAGTTAGGGAACGTCACGTCATTAGTTGTGAAAGTTCTGAAGCCGTCCTATATTGTACCAGCATCATTAGCTTAGCATCTGTATATATCACCTGTCAGAATCATTATATGGCTATACTGACTTGAAGGTCTATATCAATGCATAATCCGTCAAATGGGATTCCAGAATCGCGATATTGTTTGACCACCGCTTCACAGTCTTCCTTTGTCGCGTATCCATAACCTAATATTTACAGATCATTAAACTCTCGATATACAAAATGAAGAGAGAACGACATACAAGCTTGATGGTTACCCAAGACATATCTGGGTTTCAATTTCGGGCGCCCAGCAATACCAGTATACAATCTAGCACAGGAATCAGCTAACGATGGTAAAAGGATAGATATAGGAAGGGAATTATGTCACCCACCTTACACACTCCGGGACGTTATCTGCACTGATAATGTAAATATCCATGGCATTGAACCTTGTTCCGATCTTGATGTAACCCGAGTTTGTTTTTCCAAAATCCAAAAAGATCTGAGAGTAGTTATCAAGGTAGGCAGCGGTTACATTCGCATGCTCTGGGTTGGAATTGACTTCCATCCAGAATGGGTCAGAGTGGTAACTATTGATATTAGCTCTTTGCATTTAACTGGGAGAATTAGACTACTAACAGAGGCTCCCTGCTGTCCAGTGGGCCATGGTTGTAGACTTGTTGATATTGCATATTATCGAAGTCTGTCGACACATTAAAAGGGCCAACCTCTTCGACTAGATATTTGGACCTGACTTACTGAAGTAGTTCATGAAAGTAGGCTTTTTCATGAAGTCCATGCCTCCTTGCTCCCCGAAACCAACGTATTCAGCAGGTCCAGGTTTGATAACATCCAAAATGACATTCTTGAGAACCTTAGGATGGTCAGGATGAATGTATGTACGGAAAGTCTCAGGGGATGTTTGCCAGATAACTCGGTCCGCCCTCCTCTCCTTAAGATTCCCGTAACCTGGAATCGGATAAGGATCTGGAAGTGGAGTCAAAGTACGAACGGCCTATGGACCCATTGTAACAATTAATATAACAGGATGTATAATATAAACAGGGATTCTTGACCTGAATGCGGAAGGGGTTCTTGAAGAGATTAATTTTAAGTCCATCCCCCTCTTGATAATGCCCTTTGTTATTTTCCTCCACCACGGTCACAGAAGACTGGTTTAGGGTAACAAGTCAGTACTGATGAAATTGCCAAGGAGAAGCACGGGGCACAAAATACGTACTACCAAGGACCAATAATCTCCCATGTCGTTAAGGTTGACGCTCCAAGTGATACCAGCAAATTCATCCAAATCCCTAACGAGCCCAGAGGTAGTTTTTCCAATGACGACACGGCTGTCAAATATAGAATAATGATTAATTGCACAGATCCTACATACAAAGGCGCATAGACGCGAGAAATAGACACTCACGAACTGAAGTCCTCGTAATCATTTGCATTTGCTACAGCAGGGTCATAACGAACTCTGAACACAGTTGGCCTGATAAATTGAATGACTGCAATTGTCTTATCATTGAAGGTAACATTGACAGCACGCCAGTGGGTTGGAGATACTGCTGTAGTGGGGGCGGTTTGGTTTACGCTAACAATTTTGGTAGGTCCAGTCCAATAGGTTCCCGTGCCGAAATAGTTTTCAGCCTTGATGAAGTTGAGAGGATCATTCAAGCCTGCCATTGTGAATGATATTTGGATATCTGTTCAAGAATACAACTGAGATCAATACCTCAACGGAGCAAGTGAGATGTCAAGTTGGTTATGTTGACGAGCAGCTCAAGATATGAGAAGAGGTGGATGGTCCACGAGCCAGAGAAGGTGCCTTGAGGAATAAAAGTGCAGGAAAAGGGCATAGAGCCCTTTATATCATCAATTTCATACAAGTGGCTATATGAGAGCAATCATACCAAGCAGAAGGATACCTACTGCCGTTTGCTGTAAGTGTGCAGCATGAGTGCTCCCAGATTGGACAGTAGTGTTCCCACTGAATATTGTTGGCCGGCCATCTGCGGGAGCTCTGCTCCAGTCCAAGAGTGAGAGTGCAAGCATGCCCCGATGATTTGACTCCAGCCAGGACCAACCTGATGTGAAGGGAGTGGGAGGATTACATGAGGCATTTGGCTGCTGTCTCACACATGATGCATAGGCATGCTAGGTGGGAATATTTATTGCTCTCCCCAGAACCGAAAGACAAAGCTGTGCTTCAGCGTCGTGTAGACGATTAGTACTCTCATTCGCTGGAAGATGTTTGGTCACCTGGAGATAGCAGTGACAATTCGCCTTGCTACATTCATCTGGTCGGATAGCAGGAGAGCATCGAAACAACACTTGTCCAGTTAAAAGTGAGTACCCTTTCAGAGACTTCAGTAATCAGCATGCTGACCGCACAGTATCATTCATATAGGTTTGTTCAAAAACACACTGAAAATAAACCTCCACTGTCGATTCTAAAAAAAAAGCTAGCGCGTAAGCACACTTTAGTGATGAACGTATCGCATCCTTCAGATAGACATGTGGACTGCAAGCACGGTTTGCTGCGTTGCGGGCTCATTGCCTGCTTGTAACATACAGCATAGTTTACTAGTAAAATGTGTGTGGGGATTCAGGGGCGGGAACGCAAGGACTAATCTATTGCCCTACGTAAATTTGTCAGATTGTTATCGCCGATGTAAGGTTCACATGCTTTCTTATTTCTTCTGGTAGGCAGGTCATGTAAAGGTGATCATGAACGCCAGCCACCGTAATTCCCCGGCCCCATGCGATTTGTTTGCGTACGAGATCTCAACCGTCTCCTTCAATCCGGCGCAGTTTTTTCTGACCCCGGCAAAACCCATAGTCCTCCCAAAGCACCAGTGATCCCTATGTAATTCCACCTGTCACCATGATAGAGTGAAGGTGTTTGTTAGCTTGTCCTCTAATATCTAAATTTGTTAAAACGTTTTTAAATACGTGCCACCCAATCCATGCCATCGTATTCGCCTTCACATAGTACTTAGTAATCCTCCCTTATTGTTCGCACCACATAATTCCGCCTAGAGAGAACAGCTACCTCTGCGTAGCTTCAAGTCCTAGTCTATAGCTAAGCGGTATAAATAGGTGCCATCTTAATAATTAATCAAAATCGATAATATGTTGGTTCTTTTCAATGGTCGAGCTGCGGAATACCTATAACTACACTACGATGTAGTAGAGCTGCCTACATTAAACAAGGAAATTGGCGGGACTTAACTGACTTTACTGAAAGAGATAGTCTCAACGCCCTAGAACAAACCACTTCGCCAGGGGAACATGGATATTCTGACTTGAGAATCACAGATCCATGTAAGCTACAAGCCAATGTAATAGACAATTGTACAGTCGACCTGAGGGGTAGTGTCATATCACCATTAAGGCCGCAATTACATTCGATTCGAAAGGTTATATTATTGGTAACGTATGATGTTGCTTACTTCCTCCGAGGGCTAGTGCAAGATGTTGCTAGTGGTTTTCCTTAACCGACTAGACTTGCTGTAGGCATGAGATGTTTAGTCTCGGCACCCGACCCTCGAGCTTGGCAAATGAGATGTTATCAATAACAATTGCCTAGTCTGGTTACAATCGCCAATCAACCAGGCTAGTCTGGTTGGCACAACACCCTCGTAGCGTTCTCGCTCATTCCTTGATCGAGACTCGAACAACGACTGTACCACAATGGGCACGAGACTAACCACAAGTGGCCCGCGCGCATATAGCTGCGAGGGGGTCGTGCCAACCAGACTAGTGCAACATAAACTAGAGTACCACTGCAATGTAGTTGGCTTGACTTCAATATAATCATACTTCTTAAAGTGTTAAGGCTCAATGCCATCTCGTGAAGCCCCCTCAAGCTCTGATTGCACTCGAGCTCTGTGCAGTATTAATATGGGATCTATAGTGCATGGGGAAAAGTTATAGTGCACTGGAGTATAGCCGATGCATAAAAAGGCTTACCGCATCCACGATCCTTGACAGTAAAGGTGATATCCGAGTGCATGATACCACGCACACTGAGTTATAACGATCCAGTTTATTGAGAAAGTGCACTAGGTAACGCTAAGGATTTACATCGGTTTCAAACACCACATCCTCAGCTGCAACAACATATTCAACCTCTTCATCGGACTCCAACTCTCACTCCCATGGCCCCACCACAAGATTAGGTAGCCCTCGTACATGCAGTTGGTGGTCATCATTACCAGTCAGACAAAGTGAAATACCAGTCTGCTTAAACGCCTTGATAATTGTATCTCGCTTATGTTCATGAAGCCATAACCAGGCAGCTGCCACTGCCTGTGTAATTGCAATTCGGCGATGTCCAATGCTAGTATCTTCATCCTCATTTGCCAATGTTTCCTCCAGACTAAAATACCTATTTTTGCGCTCGGATACCTAATGCATTTTCTCAATAAACTGGACCGTTATAACTCAGTGTGCGTGATATCATTGTGCTCGGGTATCACCTTTACTGCATAAGCTTGACCTATGTCTGTAAACTGACAAGGATCTTTATACACCAGTGGATGCGGTACTCGTTTTGATGACTGGGCTATGACGCGGAAAATTCGGTCACTTTCGTACATGCATATATAAAGTACCGCCATATTATATTAACATCCCTGATGCTGCACAGAAGGCTGGAAATAGTGATATATTCCGTCGCTCGTTTGTATAGTCAAAATTGAGAAAGAAAGCTCGATGCTACATTCTCGTAGTCGTACTTCATATATATATAAAATCAATAAGTCATAATTCATAAATCTTAAGTCATAAGGTCATTCCTAAGAGTTTTAACTCGTAGTGCAATCGAATTCAAACACAACGGAAGAACAAACAAAGCTAAAGAAAAAGTAAAGTAAAAAACAACGGGAAAGAAACAGAAGATGTCAGGAGCTGATTCAATCTCCCTCGGTCACTGGGATCATTGCCAACATAAATGAAAACCCCGCAATACGACATGCTGTCCCCCAAACACCCACCTGCAGGAAGTAAAACATTATCACCACCTGCAGGTGATCATCGGCGCTTTCATATTGCGAAAGTAACGATCTCAATCAGCTTATGGCAGTTAAAGTGTCAGATCTCACGGAGATCCGAAGCTGTCGGTGTTTTGTAATTGTGTCGATGGCGATCCTTTGGCTCACCATAGGCTGCACCTCTGGCAGCCGGCTGCGGAGGGCTGTTGTCAGCGTACATGAAGTTTCTCGGAGTTGACGTTGAAGAAATCGATTGTCGAGTCCAATGCCTCCACTCTTGGGTAGACACACCACCATCGCGTTCCTGTTGCTGATGAAGATCAAATTGAGGTTGCTCTGTCCCCCTGTGCTTATCATTGTTGGAACCAATCCGTTCACCAGCTTCGCAGGAACTTCCTGGTCTTCCGTAACTGGAGTGACTTCTTGCACGAGATCTTGACCGTCCTCGTACTCGTGAGTTGTCTCCGCTATTGTTTCTCAATTGAGACCTGTGGCTACCGTAATGACATTCTTCTGCGTCTTCTTGGTAAATCATAATGAAAGAGGATCCCTTTATGCGGCCTCCCTTATCAACGCAAGCAAGCGTAATTTTCTCTAATTGGTCTTGACATGCCTTTTTAACTTTTTGCCGGTCGTTCTCAGCCAAATGGAGCCGCTTCTCTAGACACAGAAAATACCCCCAGTACAAAAACAGTACTATCAGTGCATCAACAACGCCTTTGCAAAGTTGATGTTGCTTCTTCCCACTTAGATTTCCCCAGAGTGGCCTAGCAGCATCCACGAAACTCTGATACTCTCGCTCTGTGATTTGGCGCTTATGCTTAACTTCGTCCACCCGTCCCTTGCTTGATCCATCAAATGTCTTGAGTGGGTATTTTCCTTTGATTTGGATGGGTCCAGTGACTTTGTGAAGTAGAGAACACAAATTCTTATTGAGGGCTGTGGTCCCTACAGGTTTGAAACTGAAACAAACGCGAGGATCTTGCTGACACGGACGCCCCTCAAAACGATACTTCGCGGTATCCTCGTCCCCGTTCCCAGTTTCTGGAAATTCTTCATCATTCATATATGTAAGCTCTTTTAATATACTTAATAGCTCCTCGAATAACGCAAACTCAGACTGCTGTATATCAGAGTTATCGGGTTCTAAGAGCAGAATGTATACTTCTGCCCTGAGAAGAAATATGAACCTCGCCAAGACGTCAGCAACAATGATGACTCTTCCAAGTGGCGATTCGAGGTCTTCAAAAGAAGCAGCTTCATCCGAGGCTGGGGGAGTAGGCGGCCGAAATTCCTTCGCAGTACTGGCATATAATCTATGGCCACTCATCTTCATCCAGGTCCTGTGGGCCATACTTCCGGTGCCTGTGTTTACTCCACCTTGGCTTGAAAAGGACATATTATATCGTAAAGTATCAAGGGCTGAAAATATGTGCGTGTATTTGGGGTTTTTTTTGTCTGATAGTGGGCTCAGGCCTAGGCTATTTTCGGCCCAATCATTGCATGCTACAGGCGTTATAGGTGGCGTATCTATAGGAGTATTGACGAGCATCAATCTTAATTCCTCTGAGTTGGTATCCACTGTCATTGTATTCTCTGCTTCCATGACTACTCGCTTCAGACCCGAACCTCGACGTACCCTAACCTCTAGATCGCCAACTGCTGTCCCTTCGAAAGGAGCACCCAGAGGCGAGGTATCGTCGGGTATAGGCGTGCCCTGAGGTTTAACGGCTATAATCAGGGGAGGCAATGTCGTAAACTGGGTCAAGGATGCGGCATTCGCCCATGGTGCTTCCCTCCCTGAGTGATCAGAAGGGTAGACCAGCTTTTCTTGTTTCGACGACTGCTGAGCTGAATTGCTCAAGGCAGCCTCATGGCCAGTGGAATGTGGGCCCTCAGCGTTGATGTATGACAACCCAATAATAGCAAGAGACATTGTAGTGGGGGAGGGCAGTATCGAAGGGATGGTGATGCTCCTTGTTTGTGTCCCGGCAGGTCTCCTTGAGTTATGCTGAATTCGAGTAGTGTGACCTATCTGCAGGGCGAAATATGAAGTGAAACGGGCCTTGTAACAGAGCGTGATCGAAAGCGGGCTTTATACTGTATGATGTCCTCAGTAGGTGTCGATCGACACCAATGCAATGCCTTTCGATGTATCCCACCGAACTACCTTACTTCTGGATTTTCCTAATGGTTTGAAGTGATAAGATAGGAGTCGTCGGTGCTGATTATACTTGATTGACGTTCCATGGAAGGGCGGCTCTCTTTATCTGGAATCTAGCTTCTTGCTTAATATCCATCCTCTTCTTGAAACGATCTGGAATCTTCATTTTAAATATGAAAGGACCGAGATATCTTGATCAGCCCCACCAGGCCTATAGCTACAGAAGGCTGCCATATCAATGCCTGAGGGCGGATGCCCGTTAAGGACCTGCAGGTTCGGTTTATCCCAACAGGAAATCAACCCGACGAGGCCTGAAAGTTCCCCTGTAACTAGCCATGGATGCCCTGCAATTCTCAGCATTCAAGATGGTAGCAAATACGTGTGTGTGAATTCAAATGTTATACTTCGAGCCCTCATATGCATCGGATACCAACTGGTCGGTTGCAGCAGCAGGGTATCTCGGCTGCAGGGAAGCGAGGCTGCAGAATTTCATTCGATGTCTTCTAGAATACGAATACCTGGATTCGAAGCTTTTGAAACGTGCAGTGGTCCCTGTATAAGTCGGGCTTTAAGAACCCCTTTTGCTCGCTTATGAGTACCCACTCTTCTAAACGCACATCTGAGGAGCAGGGGTTCAGTTGATCCTGAGCGACTACCTGTATCAAAGTAACCTGCTTGAGCTGGCTTTCAAGGGACAAGATGAATTATCTGAAGGAGATTGACGATCTGCCCGGGGGCCTCACTTGGTACCAATAACGCAACTAGAGCCTTTTTGCTTTCACTGATGATTGCAATCATGGCCCTAAACAAATTGTATTTATTTAGATCACGAGTGTAGAGAATCTTGGAGTCTCTAGCACAGCTAGTTCGCCTCTATATGTATGTTTTGAGCTGTCAAAACGTTAAACCCCTGTTGTTGTTGCGCCGGACAGTGAATGGTAAAGTATCCCATGGTTGTGCAGGCCGAGCAATTCAATTGCAAGCGCAACGCGCGTCAGGTCTCACTGTTGTTGTGTTTCTAACTACGAGACATGGATATATGGTCCCATTGCTAGAAGACGATCAACTCCGGTGCCCTCTCAATTCTTTCCCCTCAAAGTGAGGACGAAGCGACCTGACAGAAACATACTGTCCTAGCATGCAAACCATTGCTTTATTTTGTTTGGTTGAATTATGAATAAATAATTCAAGCAAACTTTACTACATAATTCTATTACAAGTTAAAGCACTTAGTTCATAGAAATCGTAACAATTCAATACACACACCTGTGTGGAAGCCTTACTTCCTCCATTCACACAGGTTACGAGGCTCTTCAATGGCTGGTCACGTGTTTTGAACTCCTGCCGTAACGAGACTAGTTTATGCCTAATAGGGGTAGGTAGCCGCTCTATTGACGGCTATAACGACAGCACGGAAATGTGTTTAACTTCACCGCCCGCCACAGTTTCAGATGCCGGCTGTGATTTTCGTACAGCAACCAAGGCGCAGGCCCAAAAGGCTTAATCGCTCGATATCGTAACCGCCTAGGATAACGTACGGTGACAACACAGCTGTATCTTCATATATCGTAGGTGTGGAGGCTCATTGGAGGCTCATCTCTGAGCCTCTGCCTCATCGCGCGGAGCCGTTCGACTCGCTAACGAAAAAATCCCCACCCTTAGTAACTGAAGAGCTGAAAAGTGAATTCAATACTATCAAGTAGCGCGTATATAATTATCCTCTTTATGTTGTAGGCTAATAGAAATTCAATTCATCATTATGATTCAGCTTTCTTTTCATTTAGTTAGAATGGCCATTATTTCACAATTCCACACTAGTTAAACTTCAAATAAATTAAGGTCACAATTGAAAAACGAAACATAATTCTTTTCTGCTACAACCCTTGAATAACAAGGTGACTGAGGTTGACGACGATGTAGTCCCCCTGATTTGGCAACGATCACTACTCGGGCAAAGATGATAGCTAGTCGTATTTAATGGCTCATATAAGCTTGCCATTTCATAGAAAAATTCAAAAAAGACACTTATGTCAGTCAAAAAGGTAAAACGAGTTGCCCCAGTTCACTATACTCCGAGCGCCATCACACTACTTCTTAGGTCGCCCTCGTTGTAGACTTGTGGTTTGGTAGAGATATAGTGAACTGGAGCATTAAGGAATGGATACCCGACAACCCTGCTCCCTCGTCCTTCCAATGATATTAAGGCAATTAACTTCTTGCCTCCACTGGGATTCGAACTTGGGCCCTCAATAAGTAAACATAACCGTAAAGTAAAGAACTTACCACTGCGCTATGCACTACTGTCAGTTTCAAACACCAAAGTGCTGCATTCCACTGAGACTCTTGACTTTTTCCACTTGTCAATTCAATTGTAGAGACAGGAAATATACAGCGTATCCTTTAAACGTTTAACTCGAGACAGAGCAACAAAAGTCAAACCAGCCTGGCGCTCCTTAGGACCCAACTCAACTACAACCTTTGGTAGTGTTAGACCCTGAGATTTATGGATAGTGAGAGCCCAAGCTAGTACCAGAGGGAACTGAGTTCGGGAATATGCCAGTTGTTGTTGAGTAGGTTTCTGCTGCTGTCGCTCAAGCTCTTCTCGTCGTTTACTCTACAGATTTATATATAGTATTAGCTAAGAGGTCAATGAATCCAATAAAATAATTGAAAAACTTCCCGTTAACCTAACAATGCGTTTTCCAACCCTGCAGTGATCACAGGTCCTCCATCTATCACCTGTTGGTGTAGATGTCCATGCTTTTGGATCGAAAGGTATACGACACCTTGAGCAAGCAACAGGATTGATTAGGTGCGAGTTCATGATTAGCACTTGAAGCTATAGTTTGTGCTGGCGAGTGGGAGCGATTGAAGCTGTAGTTTGTGCTGGCGAGTGAGAGTGAGTGAGCTGGAGGAGTGCTTGGTAGTTAGCACTAATCACATGGCTCCCCTCAAATCAAGTGGCTGCCCTCGCCAAGATTTGCCAATATTTGCCAATATTTGCCAATATTCGCCAAGATAGCGTTAGCGTGCAAGATGTCTAACGAATTAAAACAAACTTCGTTCCAATTTAAAAATTGGCAACTTCGTACAATGTTACTTTGTGTGACTTTCAATCAATGACGTAAGAGCAAATCTATTGCCCACGAAGCCTACACTATTGATCATGAAAGGCCAAAAAGCACAGCCCCTCAAGATTTGTTTTCTGCACGGCATGATCATCTCAAAACAAACAAATTTTTTTATTTATATCACCAATTGGTTTTCTGTTTTCCACCGGGCCCCTTCCAAATACCTTAATTTGTCCTATTATCTCCGGCTGGCCTTGTGCTCTGTAGGTTGTGGACCATCCATATGCCCAGTAGTCCGGTCCTTTTTGTTTAATAATGTGGCAGTCAGCCTAATGCTTTGACCGGGAGTAGTCCCACTAGCATAGGGTGAGCATGCAGGCAGCCAGCAGTATTCAAATCCCTAAAATTCAATGAGAGAATTACTAAGGTCGCATGCTTTCAAAGCTGCGACCGGTCCTACTAGGTTGACCCGTAAGTTTATCGCCGGAATCAAATCTTTAAACCCTGTTTCAAAAATACTGACAAATTGCAAATAGTCATCCATGAGTCCCTATAAGACTTTAATAAATCGGCGGGATTCCGTCGAACCTGGCGAGGCTGTAGTGCAAGCCAGACTACCCTGTATGGGTATTTTATATCAGTCTCACTTAACCCCCGCCCAAACATGTGATACTGTTTGTCGCCTCCACAACCTTATAATTAGCACCCAGTACCTGTGCCAGCCAGAGTACCAGTACCTTACGGAAATTTAGTCCGCTTCTGGAAGGTGTAGACAACATGAACATGGCTAGGCCTAACCCTCGAAACCCAATATTATTCATGCATCTCTCATGGTTCAGTTCAGAATGCGTAAATTTGAGAGTAATTATATTATTATTATTAGCAATGAGAACGTATTTGACGGAGCCAGATCACACAACGTGTGCAATGTAGGCAAAAACCTCAACTTCTAGTTTCTGTCATGAAAGTTACATGTACTGCTATTATGTATCTAAAGTGGAATGTCTACTTAGTTATTGTATACTGGTACACATCAGGTGTCTTGGGTTTCCTTTAGCTATTTCCTATTCTTTGGGGAGTATTGCCTAAACGCGGTATATCGATACTCATATGGCTCTTATTATCGCGGATGTGAGAGAGGTTACACTGACTGATCTAACACATAATACTACGGTCTACCATCCTCTCTCTTCAGAAACTTCAACATCCTTAACGTGACCGGCATTATCTTCCACAATTATGACCTTTACATACATAGGGAAGCTTGAAGGGCGCACTGTGAACTTCGTTGAGACATAAAAGAAATATATGAAAGCTGCCTGGAAGGTAGGAAGTAAAATCGCCATTGTATTAGATCACGAGTTTGAAACTAGCACATCCATTCTCACTGTAGTCGTGAGAAGACTCACATTACCTAGTCCAATGGGAGTAACGGATTGATTGAATGTTAACAGCATAAGCATACACTGTCATGCCCTTCTCGCGAGTCTCGAATGACAAGCATTTGACTGGATATAAGTACTGAAGTAAGTGTGGCAACGTTAGACGCACGTCCCCTACCGTAGTAGGCTAGTCTGGCTATACTTGGTGGATCGATGAGGTATACTAAATAATTTCTTGCGGGAGACAAGGCTACAGGCAAGCAAGAGTACAGTCTGGTTGGCAAGAGTCCTGGTGAAAATAGGGAAAGGTCAGGGCAATCATAAACAAAGTTTGTGCCTGATTCTGCCGGTGTTTTCCAAAAGGACCAGTAGCCGTTTTCCTCACCAGGCACGAATGGTTTGTATTAAGCCTCGCCCCTACCCTGTACAGTTGACAAATGTTTAAATGGCTCTCTACGAGAGGTTGTGCCAACCAGACTATTTAAATCGTGATGGCAAATATCATTATGTTCCGTGACCAGCGAAGGTGGTCACTAGGACTACCCACACTCAATTTTTATATGCATCTACAGTACACGGACGGGTATTTTGCAGATGCCGCCACCTTAGAACCGTAGAGACTACGGAGAGACTTAAGATATGCGAGACTTCAAAAATCCGAGACACCGCTAGCGTCTCTACGGCAAATTGCGTCACCAGGAAGCCTAGCGACGTCATTATCCACAACCCATCAAATAACTGAAGCCCCGGTCCAAGTTTTTACAGTATAGCCTTCATAAACCCAACATATATAGCTTTTCAGCCTTAAATATATTGAATGAGTGCAAGGACGTTGACTCGCGTTGCGAATTCATCTATCTACGACCTCCAATACTCGCTGCGCTTAAAACTATTATCGCCAGTCATCATATCGAGAGCAATGTCTACAACCGGCCCCTCGGATTCAAGGCGTTCAACGGGCGCTGGACCAACGGGACAGCCCCTTGACCCCAAGGAGGCATCGCAAGTCCGCGGGCATGTTACTTGGATTAAGGGTATGGCAGAGGTAAGATTTGCAATGTTAGCCCTATACAGCTGAAATTAAATATCCAACTTCGCAGGAAATAGTAGGGAAGGTCTCCGGGGCACAATCTTGGACCCAATCTGGGCAACGGGATCAACAACGGGCTGTGCAGGAGATGCAGTTAGCGAAAGAAGAAAGGGATAAGCAGGCTCACTACGAAAAGCGAAGCCCAACGATACTCAACGTGGAGGGTACTGGTGAAAAGGTGGCAGGCTATATGACCGGGTGTGCTGGTATGAAGGAGCGTGGCGATGAGAAGAAGCAAGCTGCCAAAGCGAAAACTTCTTGAGAGAAAATAGTAGAAATGCCCAATTGTACTATAAACTCATTTTCATGGAAGCAAGAACGATTTAGGGGGCGTCGTGATAGTACTTACCTAAGCAGACCCGGCGCAATTTCATTATTGCGCGCTAGATGATTACTACCGCGTTTGGGTATTTCATTGATATTAACTAACTGCTTCAGGAAGTATTATTCGTGGCAACCCATATAAGTATTTGAGATCTCAGTGCCTGCAACTGGCAAGGACACATTAGAGCAGTACGACTACACGTCTAATGCGGATCTGGGCCTCAGTATCAGAGTGCAGATACTTCAAATCACTGACTAGCAATTGCAGAAGCCCCTTGTCGATTGCCCTCTCTTCAGAACAATTGCATTGTCATGAGGTACTTGTCGACCAATCGAATCTGATTAAGTACATATAGGCTTCACTTCCTGACAGCTTTTACTTCAAATATCTTTCCTCCCCATAAGGAATTTTCTTAAGCTTTGCTTTTTACCATAATTTACCAATATCTATGCTAATATCACCATATAGCTACAAGCCTGAATTAAGCCTGATGGCCTTTTCCACATTCAGCCAAAAGCGTAACCCCGTAACTCTCGATCGACTAATCAAGGTATGTACTTGAAATTGAATCTCAGGGACTTTTGAACCCAGACAGAATTGAGGAAGCAGATACTCAGGTCTAGCAAAGCATACAAGTTGTATAGATCGCTCGGGAAATTCCAATCTAGAACAACAACTCAACGTCATTATTCGCCAGCATGGTTCTAGAATCTTCTATATATATTGTCCATGGCTATTAGATCTCTCGGATCCAGGTTTAGAAGCTTCTCGTTGAAGGCTAGCTTGATATATTTGTACCGGGGTGTCAATATGGAATGTGGAGGATGGTGCCTGCAGCTATATTTGCCTAGGCTCAACACCCGGTTTAAATTTAATAACAGCCAAGCTCGGACATCTCGGCGGAAAAGCACCTGGTTGAGGCTTAAGCGGAGATCATTGGCGGATCTATTGACATTAATCCATATCTACGTTCAGTCAACGCCTATATACATACCCTTCACATTAACGTGCGCAATTAAATTAATATTTGATGTAATAATATTTACCGAGTGATGTCAGGGCATACAGTAGGCAATACACCGAGGCGAACATCCATCGTGAATGGCAAGGTCCATTTAATGTCTTGTCAGATATTATACCTGAAAGATCCTGAGATCGGTAAATTGTTTCACAGAAATTGCCGGTTCAATCGTGTTTTCCCCGGTAATTTAAGCTCCTCCATATATTTGGGTACGTAACCCCAATAATCATCGACCTGGTTTCCTCAATAAGATATTGTCAATTGGGCCAACATGAAGATCAAATCTCACTGACCCAGCTAACTTTGGCCCTCTCTCTTGCTACAGCAGTTTCACCGCTCCCATCCTGAGGACAATATCCTAGAAATGATCTTACGAAGTTGATCACTTGGGAGTCAAGCGGTCTCAAAGACATCTGCAACTAAGATGAGTATTCCCTTTCATCCATGGGGAGAGGTTGGCACTGTGGAGTAAAGAAGTCAGTATTCGATTCCTCATTCCTATTACTACCATTGCTAAGGTAGCTTATAATGTAGGTTGATCCATGACTTCTACCAGTTCCTGGCTTGTGGTTGGATATCTTCCAGAAAATTAGGGCCCTGGGTTACATAACTGTGTTTCGTTCTATGCACATTGGGGCCTCATGGAATATAAGCGTGAGCAATTCACTTTCTTGCGTTGGACCCATTCTTTAAAGCAGCGAAAAAATCTGGAATCTATTTGATGGCAAGGCCTGGACCATATACCAATGCTGGTAAAGTCTCTCACCCGGCGTCAGTAAAAAATTCAATCTCTTGCTTACAATATGTAGAGACCACTGATGGTGGATTTCCCGGTTGGGGTGTAATAGTCCCTGGGCAATGGAGAACCTACAACCAGACCTACGTATGTTGACGCGTATACGCCGTATGTTCAAATGATCGGCGATGAGATTGCTAAGGCTCAAATCACTAAGGGGGGGCCTGAGGTCATGCTCCAGGCGAGAATGACCTTGTGACGGGAGTTCCTGGGTTTGAATGGTCCTATATGCAAGACCTGATTGATAAATTGAGAGCAGCAGGTTTGTCGTAGCAACAACCATTAATGAGGCGTGGCCCGTCGGGTGGTATACCCCAGGATCCGGCATTGGTGCTATGGGCCTCTACGCACATGATGGTTAACCTAATGGATTCGACTGCAAGCAGCCCTATAACTGGTCAGCTACTTGATTATCTATTAGTTTGCATGATGACCACATGTGAATTTCTCCCAGTACACCATATGCAAGGTTGGTGGACTTGTTTGTTTCCTTCTTGCGCCGAGGGTTACAGTTTCAAGGAGGTGCACTTGACTACTGGGGTGAGCTGGTTTCGACGGTTGTCCATAAACAATAATATGGTTGATATATTCTGCATGAACAATATTGCCATAGGTGTCAGAATTTTTAACGTCTGTATGGTAAGCTTCCCAGTAGCGAATGGTCCCCAAACTATACGCTAATAACCAATAGTCCATGGTGAAACTAACTGGGGTAGATTGCGGTATATACCTCGTATGATTATGGTTTTGCAATTAAAGAAATCGGGGAAATTACCTCTGAGAAGTACAATGAATTCAAATCATCAACAGGCTGTAGAAAACGTATATATTTAATATAAATTGATTCACATATAAATTTAAAGTGAAAAACTATTTTTTTTTTATGTCAAGTTTGACTAGTGACCCAAAGGATGATGCAAAGAGTGGTGCTTGGACGGACAATTCTGTTCTTTGGGTAACAAAGGTTGCTGATAATCCGAAGAGCAAGACCACTTTCTGGGTCGTGAAGAAAACCAATCATACCTCGACTACCACTGTTGAGTACAAGCTCAACATCCCCACTTCTCAGGGTAACATAACCGGTCCCCCAGCTGGGGCCCAATAAGTTGGGTTCGAAAGGCAGGGACTCAAAGGTAGGAACAATTCCGCATTATGATTCTACTAGCCACTGACAAAATCAACTGTAGATTCACTTGACAGACTATAATTTTGGAAGCCATGGGATCTCTACTCTTCTGCGAGATATTTACATGGAAGACTTTCGGGATGTCACCGTCGCCATGTTCTACGGAATACAGGGCGGAACTCTCGAAACGGCATTCATGGTCAGGAAGGGAAACTGTGTTTACTGTCCTGGAGGGTAGGAGCGCCATCAAAGCATCCTCAAACAAAGACGGACTTGTGGTCATCAACTATGAAACTACAGGGCAAGCTGTGATGTCTATTGGAAAGAACTTCATGGTGTAACACTCAGCAAGTCATTGCCCCATCCAAGGTCAAGGCGATCACCTGGAATGGATAGGTTATTACAGCATTGAAGACTCTTAGAGGAGCCTGGACGGCTACTCTGCCCTTCGAGGCACCAAAGTTCGCTTTACCAAACTTGAGCGAGTTGAGCTGGAGGTATGCCGATAGCCTGACGGAAATCAGAGACAACTATGACGATAGAGCTTGGACGGTTGCGGATAAGACAAAGACCCTTAACGCACGCCAGCAAACTACTCCAACGATTCTCTATGCAGGTGAATATGGCTATCATACTGGATCTCCTCTATGGAGAGGCCATTTTGTAGCTGGGAAAAGTGAGAATAGTTCTAACTATTTTTTTTAACCCTAAAAATAGATGTTGTAAATCCACGTAATAAAATATTATGTGGAGGGGGGCTAAAAAGGGAAATTCGGGGAGACCCCCTTGCTTTGCTGCTGCCCCCTCTCTATATGGTGTATATATATACATTCCTATAGTTCCCCCCTACGAGCCTTGCGGTGTGTTTTTAAATAGAAATTAATTATTAGCATGCGAGGTGACATATGCCCTAACTGGTATTCATGGAACGTATAACTGACAATGTGTGTTAGAGTTGGAGTTGCTTAATTGGCTTCAAAACGAGGGATTTTTTCTTGATGATGTGCAACCTCTGTGGCCAATTTGGAGGTCTCGGATGAGTTCGATTGGGAGGTCTTGGTGGAGCTTGATTGGCTGTTTTGGAACAGCTGCATTTTGATGGTTTGCGCATGTAATTAATGAATACATCCGTTAATTTGCTGAAGTCCTCTCTCATCTTATCTTTGCTCCCAGTATTGTTCGTATTTGCGCGTAGATTTTCACGGATCTGACGCCTCTTCTGAGGTACATTCCCTGGAGCGGTGAGGTCTACGACCTCATGAGCTTCAACAACCGCTTGAAAATCTCGCTTTTTCGATAAGTGTTTCGTCAAGTTATCTCTTAGGGCTTCGGAAATGGCCTTTTCTCTCTTGACTTCTGCGGAGCCTTCAGCCTTAGCTGTCCCACGCAATTCATTGCGGCGCTCACAGGTCTCAATCCAGAAATCGATTGCTTGTTTCAAGGCCGTTGTCGGAGGTAAAGATACTGCAGGAGTAACTTCCGAGCCTCAATACTGCCTTTCGGTCTCCAACCATCACATTCACCTTCTTTCGTAGATCAGCCCCCTGCTGACCTGTCATCTCCTTGAAGAGTGCAGTAATTAACTGCCAGGAAGCTAATTCAGTAGGCTCTTCAAGGTACCGCTCTTGGTGTTCAGCACATAGACGTATCAGAAGCAGCTTTAGCTCAGGAATATAATGAACCCGCTTTTTCTTGGTCTCTATTGCCTGTACAGTCAGCTCAGTAGAGGTAGATAGCTGTGACGCTTGGGTAGGCTCTTCAGTAGAGAATGAAGATTGTGACATATTTGGTATGGTGGTGTGTATGTGTGATGTGTATGATGTGTATATGTATAAATTATGTGCATGTGTGAGATTTGAATTCGTTACGCGTCCAAATGCAGCTGTTCCGAAACAGCTCCTCCGAGATCTCCCAATCGAACTCATCCGAGACCTCCAAATTGGCCACCGAGGTTGCACATCTTCAAGAAAAATCTCTCGTTTTGAAGCCAATCAAGCAACTTTAGAGCAGCTTGTGAAGGGCAAGGATAAAGAGCCATCAGGTTAGGCAAGGTAGGCCTCCAAGGAGACACTCAATTGCCAAAGTGGTAGCTGATTTAATTTCTTTGTCTTAGGCAGGTCTGGCAGTTCCACAGAAAGACTGATAATATGTAATTAACTGCAACTGGAGAAAGTCCTACTTTCTGTGTCCGCTTCCACTCTCCTGATGTGAACTGATTCAAAACATTTGCAAACACCCATTCCACAACGATTCGGTACTTGGATATCACTATATTGAAGGCCTCTTGGTTTGGCGTGTGACCTTGCCTTCCTGTACGATAGGGGGCTCTAACTCCATAGAAAGGTGCATAAGCTGGGTCTCCGTAGAGAAATAAGACCTGATTCGGTGCATTGGCTTCATTGGCTTCATTCGGTGAATTCGGTGATTGGTGCAAAGGTCTGGCGTAATATTTGTTCCAACCCCGATTCCTTGCAGAGCTTCCAATCTCCCGTAGGGCTAAACTTAGGACCGTATGTGCTAATCAAGCCATCCGGTGTAACAATGCTCTGATACTTGACTCCATGATACCCCTTATGCCCTGAATAATATAGCTGCTGCTCCCTTGTAGGCATTGCAACTGGACGAACCGTTCCGTCAATGAACCCCGGGACTCCTCGCAGTCCCATCAATTGCCCTCATGTAAGCACGGAGCTGGCACATGGAGAGTCTTTGATGATCAAAAAAAAGCCTGTTGTGATATTTCTCATAAGAGGAACATTGCAAGGTCGATCACAATGCTTGGGATTTGGCTCCATGATGAGCCAAACATGCATCATATCCTTCAGCCACCCCGGAGATGACAGTCGATACGGCAACATGCAAAGTGCTTGCTCTGCACACTTTACATATCGCCCCAGTGCTTTAACTGGCGAATCAACACACTCCGCCAGTCCCAGATAATTGATAAGCTCCATGATCTCCGCTCTTGAGAATCGTAGGTATTCCAAGCACCAGTATCCCCTCACCCCGAATCCGCTAGTGACCACTCCTGCTTCCTCATATGCAATTGGGGCTCGATATAGAGGTGGTCTATTATTATCTTCTTCTTCATCATCGGAAGATTCTGCCTGCACACAATACCCCATCAGCAGTACCCCCACATAAGCATGTCCGAGTCATCGCCATGTTCGTATGTCGTTGCAAGTTGATGCTTACTAACAAGAGATATCAATTTGAGTTTGCAAAACCAAGGATCAAAGTGCGCTACATGGTAGTCTGGTTGGCACGCTACATGGGTTAAATAGGTTAGTGACCATGACGATATCTGCCTCGCCTATTTACCTCTTACGGCAGTAAGTGGGAGAGTAACTTAGTCTGGTTGCAGAACCTCTAGTAGCATGTAACTCTGAAGTATATTTCTTGGCCGCTATGCCATGTTGACCGTACATAATTGAATTCTCTAACAAAAATCCACCATAACAAGCAACCCCAAATTGAAAAAGATATCTGAGCCTGTTTTGTCAATTTTTTTTTTTTTTTTTTTTTGGGGGGGGGTCACCATTTTGGCCAACTCTTACAAAGATAGCCATGAAGCTCATCTTAGTCATTTTTTTTTGGAGGGGGGTAAAATTACAAATCTGGGGATGTAACCTTCGTGCGTATCATACAAACAGAATTTCTATTCTTCGTTAGTGGCCTTGATCTCGCTTTTCTACATCGCGGTAAGCCATATATCGCGATCACTTCACGGGTTCCTGTATACCAAGACCAGTGGTTAAGAGTCGCACTGAATGTTTGCAGCACAACTGTGGCCTAACCTCGGCGATGACGACAAAGGCTGAAGCTTCATTAAGACTAGTGAGACCCCGAAGGGATACTGGTGGCACCACTCTCTCTGTGTGTGTGCGTTGTGGGGGGTGTTAATTGAGGGTACTATAAAACGAACAAACGATCTTGCCCTAATGTACAGCCATTTTTCCTTATACTCTCGGTTGGTAATGAATTATACTTTCAAATTCTCTCCCCGATTGTAAGCAAAAACGCCTGGATAAATCTTTCTCTACTTTGTGATTTTCCAAGTATACTGAAGAGTATGAGGATTAGGATAGGAAAGTGGGAAGTGTGTTTCGACAAATGTATAGTTTTGGTACTCCTTGAAATAAAACATTCTCATAAAAAGCCACTTGATAACCTGTAATGGAACAACACACAAATAAACAATTGATCGCGTTTAAAAAAAAACAGGGCGGCATATAAACACAGCACAGCTCACAAGTTCAGCCATGAAAAAAAAAAACATACTAAACCAACAATACCCTATCCAAGTATCACCGACAGTCAGCACACAATACACCCTAAAGCACCAGGAGCTCAGGGTAACTCACGCATTCACACACCCATCATTCTCTGGACTATTCGTAATCTGTGCCCATTTCCCCCAGACAACCTTCCCCCCTGCAGTTACCAGCCCCAACTCACTAACATTCACTTCCACAATCGTCCCCTTCGTCAACACGCCCAACTGGGTGTACATCGGACTCTGTGGGTTTTTCTTCACGCTCAGAATCGGCAACTGGACCGTAACACCCAACTCTGGATGTGTAACATTCGCCTTCTTATACCGCAACCCCATGGGCCTAATAAACCTCTCATACTTAACCGGTCTCCTCGTAAAGTCCTGACCAACAAAAGTGGGTTTGGTGATGACTCGCTTCCAGCCTTTTTTTGCCGTTTTTTTCCCAGTTTTGACGACTTTAAACATTTCCTCTTCGGAGATGCCGCGGACTTTGGGGATGGGAACGCTGAATTTGGCGGCTTTTTCGGCACGCTTTTGCTTGATGGCTGTGGAGAGGGCCTTGGCGGAGGTGGGCTGCGTACGGTCGAGGAGGTAGGCAGGGAGAGGAGTGGTGGAAGGCTCAGAGGGGCCGGAGGATTTGATGTTCTTCTGTTCATGTTGCTTGATTTGCTTGCGTAGCTGGACCTTCTCGGCGTGACGCTTTTTGGCGTATAGTTTGGCGCGGAGGCCATGGAGGGATTGCGCGGCTTTGGACGCTGTGTGGCCTTCACGGGCGGCTTTCTTGCGTCTGTTAGGGGGAAGGGGTGGTTAGAACCACCTTGCGGGGATGTAGAAGCAATTGGGGAGGGGGAAACGCACTTCCGCTCATCGTGATCTAACCGCTTCCCATGCTGCTTCTGCCAGCGCTCGATATACCTGTTCCAGCAATATCAGAATCTAGGACCTATAACTATGTCGAAACTATTGTGGCGGGGTAGAAATATGCGTACTCGTGTTGCGGCTACAGCAATGCCCAAAATCAGTACAGGCCAGATTGGGGCAATCGTGAAGACTCACCATGACTACCTCCCTTCAACTGCAGCGCAGTGAGCGTAGAGGAATTCTTAAAAATGAATAAGGCTGGTGACTGTGTTCTCACTGGCGAGAACAACTTTGTGGGGTTGAGGTATTGGACTTGGTAAAGAAGTACGAACGTTGAAGGGGAAATGTTGCAAATCTTGGCAAGAGGATGACTCAGCAGGCACCGAAGGTGAATGCGAAGCACATGACGGGGAATAACAATAAAGGTAAGAACCCCACAAGGGACCAAGATGAACGTCAACACCCCCCTCCTCCGCACCCTCAGTTGGACCCTCTTCCGTCGCGCGCCGCTGCGGCAAGCCCCCTCACGAACCTTCTTCTGCGCCTCTCCGTATTTCCTCCCAATCCTCACCACCAGCTCACGATACCACTCAACCGCCCCTCCCACCTTACAACAGCTCTCCGCCCAGCAACCCACACCCAGCTCACCTCCCCCTCCCTCCCTCCTCCGTACCCAACAGTCCCCCCCCAAAGATCAACAACAGTACCAATACCAGCTCTCCACCCTCCTCCACCTCCTCCGCCTCCAACCCTCCCACTACATAACCATCCACATCAACTCCTTCCCTTTCCTTGTCACCCCTGGGGACACCCTGACCCTCCCATTCCTCCTCCCCGACGTATCTGTTGGCGACATCCTCCGGCTCACCCACGCATCCATCCTCGGGTCAAGAGACTACACGATTAAAGGCTCCCGTACCTAGACCAGAACCTCTTCGAGCTGAGGGCTAGGGTGGTGGAAGTTACGAGCGAGCCGATGAGGGTCAAGATTAAAAAGAAACAGAGGACAAGAAGGGCAAAGACGGTCAAGAGTAAGCATAAGTATACAGTGTTGAGAATTGGAGAGTTGATCGTGAACGATGCGCCGGCGGTGGAGGCGGCGGTGGAGGCGGCGCCGGGGTCGGTATAAGGTAGGAGATGAGGGGATTGGGGGGTGGGAGAATGTGGGAAGAGGTATGGAGGCTATATAGGCCAGGAGCCCTTATTGAGGCGGGAGAGTGAGAATACGACTGGCTGGATCTTATACGACGGCAGCGTCGACGGGGGGGCATGTGCATATCGAGTTTCCAAAATCCCAAAGCCCATTGCGTTTGCCCACAACTGTATATAAACAAATTACTATTGTATAGACCTTTCCATCCAAATTATACGGAGTATCATAAGCTCAAAAACAACCGTCAAACAATTTCCGCCTCATTGTTCCTAAAGTATCAAAAAAAGAATACAACACAAAAAGCCTTTTTAGTACACACCCCTCCAGACCCCAAATCCCAACAGCATCATTACACTAACGAAAAAAGCAGAGACCGCCCCTGGAAACTCCTCAAGGGCTAGTATCATCAAACCCATCATCATAGTCATCAATTAATAGCCAAACACGGAAAAACCAGGTACTAAAAAACAAAAAGAAAAAAAGAGGGAGAACTCCAACAGCAATACGGGAAAGTAGTAAGGATGCTAAGCTCAAACAGAAAAAAAAAAAACCCAAGCAAAGCAAAACAACCAATCCTCCTAGGTATACTCCTCCATACTGCCCAAGAGGTGAAGCAGCCAGCCAATCCAATGAATAAGCAAAAATAATAAACAAACCGTTCACACGTTACCAATGTAAACATATACACCCCCGCTTCCCCGGCAGGTAAAGAGCACTCGCAGAAAGAGAAAACCCAAAGAGGCCAATCTCACTAAGACTTTCTCCCACCTCCCCCTCCACTCGTACTCCTCTCCCCCCTAGGCCTCCTCCTCCCCTCCTGCACCTCCAGTTTCGAAAACACACTTCTCGCCCACCCCCTAACCACCTCCCTCCCAGGATCTCCCCCGCTCCTAATCGTATACTCCACCGCATTCTCCATTACCCGTCTCAACATCTCCTCCGTAATCCCCACCTCCCCTCTTCTCCTCCTACTGTTCTCGGGGTTCAAAAACCCATTAGTATCACCCAGCAATTCCTCAATCGTCACCCTCTCGTCTTTATCCCGTTCAAGACAGTCCTGTAACGTATGTATCACACTCCACGGGACTTCCGCCTCACCAATCCCCACCTCCGGATACGCAATTTCATGGCGCGGGTTTGGAATCGCCGCAAGTTTCTGGTATATCGAAGTAAGATGCGAGAATGGCGCTCGACCATACACCATCTGATACAAAATACATCCCAAACTCCAAACATCGCTCGGAGCTCCAAGTTTCATCAACCTGCTACTCCCAACCCCCTGGACTGCTCGACCAGTAGGAGTAGCATTCACATCGGTAAGTGCTTCCGGGGACATATAGTTTACCGTTCCGACCTGACTTTCCCTATGTACGTTAACCGTATCACCCACGATTGCATTCGCGATTCCAAAGTCAATGAGCTTTAGACGACCTTGGACAACGAGAAAATTTGCGGGTTTGAGATCGCTGTGGATGATGTTGAGGGCGTGGACGGCTTGTACGCAGAGAAGCATTTCCCGCCAGTAGTGCCGCGTGAATGAGATATCGAAGCGGGCGGTTTCAGAGGAATAGTGGGTTTGGAGGAGTTTTGCGAGGTCGGCTTCACCGCATTCCATTAACTAACCCCAACGGAATATCAACAACTCAACTCCACGTGGGGGTGTTTGCGTTGCTCACCATTATCAAATACCCCTTTGCATCATTAACCTCGTAATCAAATAACTGAATCACCCTATCCACTTTCTCCAACTTCTTCAACAACTCTATCTCCCCTTTATATCCCAAAATCGCCGCCTGCCCATCCTCTTCATCATTAAATGTCACCTTCTTCATAGCAAAGACCCTGAAATTCTCCGCCATCACTTTATACACCTTACTCGACCCTCCCTTCCCAATCGCATCAAGCCGTCTGTACTGTCGTCCGTTTATGATCACCTGACCTCGCTTCCTAGAACTCTGCGCTCCTGCAGCAGCAGTGACTGTATTAACCATACTCATTTTCGGCGGCGGCGGCGCCGGTCGGTGGGGTGTATTCCTATCTCGACTAGCCAGTGCATCTCTCTTCTGCAGTGGCTCCGGAGTCAGTATTCTTGCGCCAGAACTGACCAACGGCGCCATCTTCGGTGCGGAGGCTTTACTCGGGGTTGTTGATCTCGGCGGTGAAGGGTCAACATCGGTCTTTGCGGCCGGGGGAACCATGGATTTGCCTGGGAGGGATGAGCGGCGGGAAATAGGGGGTTCATTATTTTCTTTATCCTGACCTTGTGATGATGGCTGTAGCAGTGGTACCGCTACAGACGAGGGCTCTAGGTCCCTTATTGATGAGGACCGCAAAGATGTTGCGGACCCACCAGAGCCAGATAAACTCGGCGCTCGCCGGGAAAACCTCGAATACGATGGCCTTGGTTCGGAGGGTTTCGGCGTGGGGGATTGATGTGGTGAATCGACCTCCATAGGGTCAACTCCTGGGGAGGCGGGTCGGCTTTGTTCGGGAGTAGCCCTCCTAGATGACCATGATTCCCTCCGCTGACTTGTACTTGCTAGCTGACTCTCCGGTGTTGATCCCCTTGATTTCGGGAGTGAAACCTCCTTGAGTTCGCTATCCTGTTTGTTCTCTTCATCATACTGTACCTTTGAAGCCCGTTGAAGTGGACTGCCCTCTGGTGATGTTCGCCCGTACTCCAATGGCTCGGGACTCGCCTCATCTAACCTGTCCTTATCCTCCTGGTCACTGCTCTCTCTCCTGATTGCCCCTCGCCTGGGTGCCCCAGCCAACCCACCCATGAAGCCCCTCCCAGCCGACTTCCACCTCGCTGCTGAGCCTAATTGTGGGCGTACCGCACTCTCCGGAACTACATGTGTAGTGACACCACCAACCTCCTTAATATCAGCCATTGTTGCATCAGTATACCCATCAACAGGCATCATCGAGGTGTAATATGAAGATCCAGTGAACGGTCTTACCGTCCTGGACATCCTCGGCGCTGGGGTCACAAAGTTACCGTATGATGGATTTGGGCCATCTTCTTTCGGTGGAGAATCTCCATCTGTGTCTTCTTTCTTCATATACTCCGTACTTGTAGCCCCCCAGCTCAGCTTCTGTCTCGGCTTCGTGGTGAATGGTGCTTGCTGCAGTCGTGATGGTGGTGCGGAGGTTGGTACTGCCGGCGATTTCGCTGTAGACTTGGGTGATTCACTCAGCAGCATCCTCGCGAGGGCACTGAGTTGCGGGGCTTGTGTAACTGGCTCATCATCGTAGTCGGAATCATCTTCATTGAAAATGAGGACATCAGATTTATCTTCCTGTGGGGCATTATTTGTTGCTGGTGAGGAATTGCGTGATGAGATTGAAGAGCTCGAGTGGTTAGTCGATGCGCCAGACGAATTCGTCGTTGTCCCTGAGGGGCTTGGTATCCGGTATTTCGATGATCTACTCAGAGTGGACAGCGGAGATTGATATCCCGCTGCTGCCGATGACATTTTCAGCGATTATGAAGATATTGACGGATTCCACCGATATTGTTGATACCTAATCCCAGAGCTGTATTTGTCTGCCGGCGTTGTTGTTGTCGTTATTGTTGTTGCGGTGACGGCGTGTGTTGTTGTTCTGGTTGTATTTTCCCGCCTTTGTTTACTAACTACTAGTACCTGTAGCTGTCTGTTTCGTTTCAACACCAACCTTGTCAGTGTCAATTTGGTGCAATAGCCAGGCACACCCCTGGTTGTAGAAGATCCGTTGAATAATATCGTCAGTGTTTGTTGGTGTTGTCGGTGATACTCGTCGAGTCTCGGTACATGTAAGTAGGGATCGGCGATAGCGCTGATTTGATACTGCTGTGCTATGTAAAAAGAAAGAGTAGATGAGACCTAGATATTCTGTGCGAGCATCTTACGACCGTAACTTTAGAGTTGGTTCGACTAATGCTTTTGTGTCGGAAAAACTGTATATGCAGTGGTAGCGTCGCTCTCGATTCGATCACGAGCTATAGGTATTGTCTCTGATGTGATACAATTGCAGTACTGTTTGATATGGCGAGCCCTCGATGGTGTTGTGTGGAGTCTTTCCCGCGAAGAAGTGGGAGAGGAAAAAGAGCAAAGAGCGATGACTTCTTTGGTGTGGCCATAGCAACCCCGGTCTGGCTTTGTTATGAGCAGGGGACAGCGCCGTTGCCTGGCCAACCGCCCACAGTCAATTGATGATATTGACGGCGCTGAGTGCCTCGTATTTCGAAACTCGGGAATCCATAAGTACTGTGAAGCGTGATAATAGCTGTCCAGTACATCTTGTGTATTGTATGTACAGTAAGTACAGCAGCCACACAGACAGATATGTTGGGGACGTAAGAAAACGTGCCAACCAATGGCTATAAAACACACCTGAAGAGGCCTACATGTCAGAGACTATATGTTCCCACTTGACCGCCCCTCCTGCTGCAGCTGAGTACACTGTAGAATTTATATAGGTAGCACCCTACTCGTCTGCTAGGCCTGTCCAACGTCAACAGGTACCTTTACAGTCCACACGCGTACACTACTATTAGCAAATGAACGGTACAACACCAAAAAAAGCTACTCCCTGGCTCAATACCCCTAGCAAAAGCATAAGGCGATTGAAAGGTGTGTATGACGCTGAGGAAGGTTGGAAATGTGCGTTCCTTCGGAATCCTCATAGTCGTCCAGAATGCTAACCAGCTTTGTTCAGGCGAATGCAACCCAAGGTAGGCCAATCTCGACAATCATCGATGCATCTTGAGCTACTTTGATTTCGTATAAGGGATGGAATAACCCGAACGGAGTGTTGACGAGATTCTGCATAGACTCGTCGCTAACAGACTGGAAACCAAAAAAGCCGGACCCAATAAAGGCCGTTGGTGTTAGTTGCCCTAAATTCATTAGGTCCCCAGATTCCTTTCGTTTTCTCCCTGAGACCGAAAATAAGGGAACGGGGGTGAAACAGGTGCACCTAAACCAAGATGCTGACCGTCTTTTCTGCTGTACAGTTTTCTGCTGCCCCGAGTGGGTGTGTAATATGTTTCGCTGGGAGGATGACCCTGAAACCAAAGCCATGATGGGTGCAGATACCCCGGGATCGGATGTTACTACAACTCAAGCAAATTATCCTTCACTTCCTAAGCCTCTCCCTTACGACCCTTTCCAACTAGCCAGGGCTCGGCCGCCACTCCCGCTATCGCTACCAGGCGAGAGGTCATCGTCAAAGCGGCCAGCTGATGAATTTGAAGAGGACGCGGAAGAAACCGACCTTGACGAAGTGGAAGTTGTAACAAGTGACTCATCAAGATACTCTGATTCCCTATGGGGGACATCCGATGAAGATACTCCCACTGACAAAGCCCCAGCAGCAGGGTCTTCTAGAAAGGAGCGACGAACAACAACAAAAGACACCCCCAGTAAAGGGAGGGTTTCCTTTGCAAGTGCGTCAACGTCATTCAAAAGCGCTTCAACGTCTTTTGCAACTGCCCCCATGACCCCAGGGACCGGCCATCGCAGCCATCTGGCTTTCGACGAGGGTGAGGATGATATCTTCACTTCTCGTCCGCTCCAACAGCCACCCGCAAACAGCCTCATTTCGAGACTTGTTGCGGCAGGTGTAAACCGCGACTCTCGCACCACGTTTGCCCCGGAAACACCCCATAGACACTCCAGCCAATTCTCCCACCTGCCTTCACCGAACACCCCCGGAACTATCCGGAGAGCCTTAGGTCCCATTGGATTACAGACACCTTCAACATTGGCTCGGGAAGTCTTCTCTTTCCAAAATGAGCTTGGAAGAATCTCCATGGACCTGGAAAGCAGATTAATGGAATTAATGGGTAGGCAGGCATTGCAGTCAGAAGGAATCAAGCGAGGGTAAATCCCCGGAAGCCCACAATTTTGAGGAAGTCTAACCAATATGGTAATATAGGCGAGATGTCAGCCGAAAGCTTCTCAAAGAGAGTAATGAAAGGATTACCGCGTTGGAGAAGCGTATTGAGGAACTGGAAGCAGAGAAGGAAATGACGAGGCAAGTTAATGAGAATTTGAAGGGTCAATTGGACTCAATGCGTCTCACTAGTCCATCAGAAGGTGGCAGCCCAAGGCTGTAATGACTATACTAGGTATTGGGATATCAGCGACTATTTTGGGGTATCAGCGATTATTTTGGGGTATCATAAAGGAGATTATTGTTGCAACCACTAGGGTACTAAGGGTCTTATGGGTCCTTAATTTATGGGTATTATGTTAGGTTTCCTGTGGAGTATTTTGGGTGTACATGTCAGCTGCAACTCGGAATCTACAATTAATGTGACATGAAGTACGTAGCCTAGTTATGATCTACCACTACCTTTCTTGCAGGTATTTCCTTCTTAGTATAAGTACTTCCATTTGCCATTGAGACCAGCAACCTGCTGGAACAATAATATTGGCACTTTCCGCCTTCTGGTGACCGACATCCAGCTGGAAGTTTGCTGTATTGGTAAGGTTTGTCCGAGATTGTGGTGTGCCCAGTGCAGCCAGACTAGGTATCAAAAAGATTTACAGTCTTTCTTGATCGTCTATTGATATTTCTGATTCGTCTTCAGAAACTTTTTCGGCAAAATTTTCTTCGATATATAAGTATGGCCTGATATTTTGTTTCGGGTTGGGCTCACCCGATTTGTGTTGATTGAATCCTTCACCATCGTCAGTTACATGGTGGTGCAGAGAAGACTAGTTGGTAGAGAATATAATTCCAGGCTACGAAAAGTGCCATCGCCCTGCGGATAGAAGATGGCACACGATGCAGGCGTGTTCCCTCAGCACTCTTTGGCACTCCCACGAGCTGTCATCGGTGTAACGGTCTAGTTCTAATTTTCTCACCTCCAAGCCATCGATGTTTCCTCTGATGCCCTATGCTCATTACCCTCATCGTCATCCATGTCCCCAATAACCCCCTCTTCCCTCGTCTCAGGGTCTGACCTACAATTCTCCTTGCCCACTTATCTCTCTCCTCCTCCCTCCTCTTCTATATATCCCTTTGGATTCTGCAGGACTCGAACACGGAGCCTTCGGTGCTCGAGCAGTCCAAAAGAGAGCGAAAAGCGTTTCGTAATGAGTTGACCATAGCTCAGTTAGGTGCCGGATTAGTGAGCTTCGGCGGTGCGTTAGGTTAAACAGATTACCATATACTGGTTGTAGAGAAAACTGTTGGTCCTGTAGCTCTCATGCTCCTCTAGACCTCTAGAAGAAACCAATTTGTACGTATAGGGCGTCATGGTATATTCTTGTATAAGAACCAATACCTCGTAAGTATTAATAATTAGAAGGTTACGAGTAATATAAAGTATAAGTTGCTTACTTACCTGTCTTTCTGCCAAGGCACGAGCCTGAAACTTACCACATTGAGGCAACAGAACTCTTCATTGGGTAGTCACTACCTCAAATGGAAAGTTCATGAGCAGCAGTAGCGGTAGACGCCTAAAACAGCTGGTCGAAGTTTGCCATTTACAACTCTCTACGAGAGGCTTGTGCCAACCAGACTACCATTTACACAGAAAGCGCCTCTTCTTACCAGCCCATATCTAATGCCGGTGGCCCTCCCTACTACTAATATGTTCCGTGCTATATTGTCCCAACGTTGGTGAGTGTTACCGAAGAATGAAATTCGCCGCCTTACGGCAGTACGTGGTGGGAGTTCGGCAAAGCTTTTTTTTTTGTTGAGAATAGCCAGCTTATGAGAACTAGGGGGGACTGCTGAGAATGATTAGCCAGATCGATCTGATATCAAGGCAGCATGCACCACACTTCCAGAAGTCACCACAGCCGCATCCCCCTAACTACGGTGCCCATGAAGGCCTATAATTGCATTTTTCTAAGAGCTCCATCACAGGTCCTTACCCCACAATCCCGAGGGCCAGACTACCACAACTCACGGTTGAAGCTACATGGCAGATCTTCTGTCGGGCTGGAATAAGTGGCACAAACTTGGAGTGGCTAATTTCCTCATTTGCAACGTTCCAGTCTAGCCAGTCAAAGGAGTATTATCCCTCACTTGTCTTTGTGTGTAATATGCTCTTATACTACCCATCATATGTTTCATCGTCAGGATGTTACTAACCAGACTATAGAAGCCATTCGGCACACTAAAAAGCATCATAACATTAACAAAAAGCACTTATCTATGATTCCGCCAAAGCTAACGATATCATTTAATCTGAGGTGCTAAAAGTCTTGTTGCCACAACCTACCTAACACTACCTGAGTGTCAAAAGGATGAATGGTGGAAAAAGGTAAATTCGCAACTTCTCTCCGTTGTTGAGCATTACCCGATATAAGGCAAAAGGCAAAGAAACACAGCGAATAGACACCGGTATCTTCCAGTATGAGTGGGGTTCATCTTGTTTTGCCAGCACCGGTGGTCGTTGACGCCGGCCTCGATACAGTTATGTATGAGCTTTTTTTGAGTGGATCCATCAAAGTTATACCCAAGGCTACCACATCCTACACTACATTTGTGTTGGTAATCCCATGGAATTTGGTGTGCAGGTGCACCTACTATTCTGCGTTGGTAATCAGACATATGGTCAGAGTTTTATTTGGTAAAAGGATCTCCGTTGCAAGAATTCACGATAATGGTGGAACAGACCAAAATTTGAAAAGTGAAAAAATGGAGTTCCAGCACGGAGTATGTAGGTTTGATTTGTGGGAAATTACTTGGGAAATTGGACTTGTGTTTAGGCAGTGGCAGGCACATCATACCGCTTTGTGCTCATGGCGAGGGCCTCATCACCCTAGTCTGGTTGGCACTTATCACCCGTACTTGAGAGTAAAAGAGTTATTTAACTGCTCGCGAAAACTCCTAAAGCTGCACACTCAGATTCTGCTTCCAAAGTAGTCTAGCCTTCCAAGGCGCTTGGGGTCTACCATGTTTCGTGTATTTTATTGTTACCCTGATTTCTCTGCACTAAGATGAAATTACCCGGCATCTTGCTGGGTATGGACTGACTGCCAGGGCCGTGAAGCGAGAGCTTATGTTCTGGCAGTATGTGTTATAAGCACAGATAGCAACTGACCAAGTGATGCAGCATGGAATTCCACCTTTCCAGCGAACCTCCATTCCACTACTAGTACAGACACATCCAAAGGGCCAGTTTACTATCATCCTAGAGATCATGGCGAGATGCCCGAAAGATTCATTATCGAGTTGGCAGCAGCAATGTTTCGGCCTCTAGCGTAACTATATATTATAATGTTCCACCATAGGAAAACATGATGTCAGTTTCCCTTCCTCTGGAACTGAATGAGCTGTTTCCCCGCGTCAATGTGGTCGCTTCGTATCCTCAACTTCCACTCATTCACCTCTTAAGGCCCAGTATACACTCTAGAAATCCCCCATAACCGGATGTAATAAACCATCATGCGCCATCTGCGGATACTTCGAAGCATTATAATGCGCCACAAGCACCAAACTATTCCCCACAGTAACATACCCAAAATCCTTACACACCCCACCAACGGTAATATGAATTAAAACTAACGCACAGGATTAGATACATAGGAAACATACAAAAAAAATTTAAAAATATCAATATCTGGTATCCCAACCCTTCGCATCTATCACTGCCGCCACCGTACGAGGCGTAGAGCCCCCAACGTGCTTTTAGAAAAACAACCTTCAATGTCCTTAACCCAACACTCATCCAGAGCCTCGGCGGGCCGCCCGTCTCATGCCAGTATCAGGTCCTCCAGGGGTTAGGCAAATGGTAGGATAGCGCCCATAGAGCTTCTCTTTCTGACGCTTTCAAACGTGCTCAATTGGGTTCAGATCTGCTGAACTTTCTGGCTATGTAATACCATTATCTTTAATCCATGAAAATCCCCAATAGTGTCCCCAACTTCTGTATATGCATCAAGCAGTCAATCCCTCCTCCAAAAACCATGGATATATACCCATCAATCTCGCTCTATGATAGGTATTAGAGGACCCTTAGAACGCTCCCAAATACAAGCCCAGACCATTAAGCTTTACTCCTGGATCTTTAGTAAGCCTATGGATACAGTATTTTATTTAGGTCTCCCCAAACACCCAGATTCCTCGGGGATCCTTTTTTTTTTTCCCACTGACATCCATCCCTAAAAATGATATCTTCCCAGGTTTCTTTATCCCAGATACTGTAAGGCCCAAGCTAATAATCGACCCACAGCATATTCAGGCTTTAGGAAGGCCCCCTTTCTTTTTTAAAAGCTCACCACTTCCTAATGTTTCTTTCCGTTAGGCCCGTTTCACTGTTCTAACCGAAACTTGATTGTGCAGCTCTTGAAATAGTTGCTCATGATTCTTCTTTTGACTGTCGCACAAGACGTCTTCGAGTGGTTTAGGAGGTCTGCCGGGTGTGGGCAATATCATTGTTGTCGTTGCTTAACCTGCGCTAGTAGGTAGGCAGTACGCTCCAGAAAAAGGTTACCCTCACATCGCTCAATAAACCCAACCTAATACCCCCTTCCCTTACAATATGGCATCCTCAATTCCCCCTGCCCCCAATAGGCTGAAGAGCTCTCCAATACCCCCCTGTAAGAATACAAGTCGGAATGAAGGGAGAAATTCGTATACTCTGAAAGGGGAGTTTGTGTTCTGATCGCTTAGACTCGAAGCAATAGTTAGAGCTACTCTATAGAAACCTCGGGATACAGGTGGAAATATAGCGCTTATATGCCTCTCCCGTTGCTATATTTGGCTATATTCAGCTATCAGGGCAAGAGCATTTCTTAAACTCTCCCCTACTCATTTGTTTATCGAGTATCCATTCATTCATCGCCCAGGCCCGTCTGCCGATTTCAACCAGCATTGGTTCCAAGTCTTGCTTGTGGTCATTGGGGTGAGGTCGGTTAGGATATTGGCCGGGTTCTCCTGTCCTGGGGCCGTTTGTATGGTCAGGGGCTCTTGACAGAGTTGTTGGCTGAGATATATATATATATATATTTTTTTCTTGAAGTCTATACGTCTGTGGAGCCTAAGGCTATGAGACGGCCCTTTCCCTCATCTTAAAAGACTCGGTACACCCACGGAACAACGGGCTACATAAATGTCCTGCCTCCTCCCCACGCCCACTTGCTGCCCTTCACCCCCGTCATAAAAATAACCTCCGCCCCGTTCCGGCCCTCCCCTGACAACAAAAGGAATCGTACCCCCTTCCACTCTATCCCCCACTTATACCAGATCTAGGTTAGAGAAGAAATCGCAGCCAGATCTACGGTGAATTCCTCGCCCCCGTCTTTCACCTTCTTCAACCACCCCCCCCGCTCATCCATCTCCCCCCAATTACTCCACCTTACGCCAATCCCTTCCCACGTGGGCACACCAGGGCTACGTCTTGCCTGTTTCCAAGCCTCCTTCCTGTCCCTGATTTCCAGGACAGCGCTTCCTAAGTCTGACGTCCTGGCCTTTCCTCTCCATCCTGCTTTCTTCACTGCCGCTATCGCCGCTTGGGAGTCCGTCAGGATAAGCACCTTCCAATCCGAAAGTGTTCTTTTCCAGGGCCTTCCTAATTCCGGCCACCTCCCCGCCCCACACCATACAAATTCGGCCTAATCCCCACTCCCCTTCGACTTTTCCCCCTCCGAGCACCAACCCCCTCCAACTCGCCCCTCCTCATTCATGCTGCTGCCATCGGTATATACTACCACCGCATCCTTTCACCTCCTCAATCTTGCTAATCCACCGGTCTGGCTTCGCATCCCTCGTAAGGCCCAGGTCAACTAATGGGATATCCGTGACCGGGAAGCTTCACCAAGGCTCAACTTCTCATCCCCCTCCTCCTTCAGGCACCCTGCCATGCTCAAAATGGCAGCCATGACTGAAGTGAAGCCATCCTTTTGCTTGTATCGTTCTCCGAAGTTATCCCAAGCCCTACCTAATTCCTCCCGGATTCATTTCCCCTCCAGAGATCCCCAAGCGCTTCAGGGTCCCTCATCATCTTCTCCGCCAATCTTGCCTGAGCTGCATCCAAAGCCATTCTGGGAGATTCTACCCCTGGCTTACCAGCTCCCTCCTCGATCTGTCTCGTTCACGCACTTCTTTAGAGCCTGGTACTGGAGTTTCTCGAACTCCTCCTCACAGTCCCTCTGCCCCCCTCCATCCAAGCTCCGCCTCCCACAGAGCTACAGCTCTAATCATTCCGGTGTAGGCAGTCCTCCAATTATTGGCGCTTTTACCCTAATTGGAGTTATCCAGCCCATTCACCTGCCCCAGCATCCTCCTAGCCTTCTCAATCCTCGCCTTCCATGTTCCTTAAACGTCAAACTCTCATTCATGATGATTCCCACCTATTTGACCCACTTGACGTCCTTCTTCTTCGGCCTCCTCTTGTTCCTTAGCACGAGCTTCTCGTTCTTGCTTTCCTTCAATGGCAGATGGTTCTCCTTGGCTACTCTATTTACAGCCTTGTCTGCTTCATTCAGCAAGGAGTTCATGTTTAGCCTGGCGTGTATCCTGTCCCATATGCAGACGTTCAGGTGGAGATCATCCACATACGATGGTAACTGGATATCCCAAGGACCTGCTGCTTTCCTCACCGCAACCTCCATTTTCTGGATAATCGGTGCAATCCAGATTAGGAAGATAACTGGTGGGAGAGGTGATCCCTGCGGTGCCCACAAGTTGGTCCTCCCCCCCAGGGATAATGGTATCAGTGCTTGATGTGGCGCCCTCCAGCGGAGGAAGTTTTTGAAAAATAGTATACCCCTTTACTGCCTGTCCTCAGGATCGGAGTTGTTGTGCCCACGCTGTATCCTTTGCCCCTTAGTGTATTCAGCCTCTGTTATCGACAGAGAGACTACGTCCTCGTCATGGCCTTCGGTCTGCGGCCTTGCTCCATATCCACCACATAAAGCATCCCCGGATATCACCAGACGAAGTTGACGCTTCTTAAGCTAATTTCGTATTTACCACCAGTAAGATTCGCATCCGCTCCTCGATCAAGGAGAAGTGTGACGATCGGGATTCCGACGTGCCACATCTCGTGCTTTTGCTATGGTTTATTTCATAGAGGTCTTTGATGGCTTTGGCATTGGCTGCTTGACCTCTGCTTGCTTCTTTTTTTGCACTTTTTTCTTTGTCCCTTTTTCTTTATCCACAATCCGCCCCTTCAATTTTACTTCCATCCGATAAATTATTTTTCCTTCTTTTCCTAGGTGGCTATTGCATTTCGCAATGACCCATCCGCAAAGTTGATATGGCCCCAAGCTTGGGTCCTAGCTTTGGAATGGACCTTTCTTTGGACATTGTAGGAGGTGGGCTGGGTGATAATGCCTCTCTGCGTGACTCCTCCTGGTCTTCTCTACCGTCTCCTAAGTAGATAAGTAGTATTGGGCTGCAGCCGCAGATGTATCGTGATGCTTCAACAGAGCGCCGGGCTCATAACCTGAAAGAATACGGGGTATTGATATTTTCTAAAGGGAGAGCTTGTGTTCTGATCGCTATAGACTTGAGGCTATGGAACTGCTCTATGGAACAATTCCGAGATACAGGTGGATTATATGCCTTTCCCGCTGCCACGGTTATCCCGTGACATGCCTCACGTGAGGGTGGGAGTATTTTCATACATCCCTCTTGAGCTCTGGATTTTAGTTGGCTGCTTTGGTTGTGGTTGAGAGGGGGGTAGGGGAGGGGGTTCTGCTCTAGGAATAATAACCTCGAATATTCTTTTCAGACCCCAAACGCTTGTCGGAGCTTGGAAAAGGATCAGAATTTTTGAACGGAAAGCAATGGGTGAAGAGGCATGGAAGACGTCTAAGATCCGGTTGCCATGGCATACTTCCGTGAGGCCGTGCCAGCCAGTCTTCTTCACTGTACAGGGGGAGTAGGCTCGTCATGTATAACAGCCATTTGGACTGTTTCAAGTAGATCTCTGGGTGAAGATGAAGAGGTGCTTTGAGTCTCGACTGAGGAATTCATACTTCTTCGTGGTGGTTGCGGGTGAAGAAATGTTGCACATATCTACAGTAAACTCTACGGTACCCCCGATATGCATATTGGGGGTAGACCTGATATGCATACTAGGGATACAGTAGGCCTTGGCGTGACTGTTGCATTGCATGCGGTTTATCATTTATGCTGATTGGAAGCTCCCCCACCACCGACAAGTACTCTTTCTAACGCATTGTTACTCTCCCCCATAGCAACCACAACAACCTATTACCCCTCTCCACAAACTCACAATCCCCCCTCCGAGACAGGTCCACAACCACCTAGCCTCGTCCCACACCATGTCCTCCTCCTCCGCTGACGCCGAGGTCCTGACCTCCCTCAGCTCCATCGAATCCTCCACCGTCTCTCAAGCCGACAAAGTCAATCAATTCTCCATCCTCCTCACCAGAATCACCACCGAATCCCTCCCAGACAAACTCGTTCCCAACATGCTCGCCTTCGTCGACTCTGTCCTCGCGGAATCAGTCGGTATCGTTGCATCCCGGCCCATCTTGGGCGTATTTGTCAGCGCAGTGGAAGCTCTCCCTGACCTACAAGCCCGCAAGGCAATCTGCGTGTATACAACCGAGAAACTCCGCCCTAGGATTGTCAGCTTCGAAGAGCAGGATAGTAAGTTGAGGGAGATACTGGCTACGGTTTATGAGACGGAAGATGATAATGCGGAGGCGGCGAAGGCGTTACAGGGGATTACGTTGGAGAGTAGTCAGAGGCTGATTGATGACCAGTATCGGTTGGATATTTATATTCGGATCATGAGGAATTTGCTGGAGGATGATGATACTACTGCTGCGGACTCGTACCTCAACAGAGCGACGTATCTGATTTACAAGAGTACGAACCCAGAGTCGACATTACTCTTTCAGTTGTGTCAGGCGAGGGTTTTAGATGCAAAGAGGCAGTTTTTGAATGCATGTCAGAGGTATCATCAGCTGAGTTTCTCGCCGCTGATTGCAGAGTCTGAGAGGATGCAATGTCTTTCTGCGGCGATAACTTGCGCGGTTCTGGCTCCTGCCGGGCCACAGAGGTCACGGTCCCTTGCTACGCTATACAAAGATGATCGATCCCCGCAATTACCAGCAGATTACTCCATGCTAGAGAAGATGTACCTCGACAGACTCCTTTCCCCCCAAGAAGTCAGCGATTTCTCTGAACGGCTCAAACCCCACCAGCTGGCTAAACTCGGCGACGGTTCTACCGTCCTCGCAAAGGCCGTGATTGAGCATAACCTTCTCGCTACTTCAAAGCTCTACAACAATATCGGTATAGAGGAGTTAGGCGTTCTTCTTGGGCTTTCGGGGACAAAAGCGGAGGAATACGCGGCGAGGATGATTGAGCAAAAGAGGTTGGCGGGGAGGATCGATCAGATTGATAAATTGATTTTTTTCGATGTGGGGGGTTTAACGGCATCGGTGACGCAAGATGCGGCGAGTGAGAAGGATGCGGGAGGGGGCCAGGCGGATGCGGTGATTGGCAAGGAGTTGAGGAAATGGGATGAGAGGATTGCGGGGGTCGCGCAAGAGGTGGAGAATATTACTAGTATGCTGCAAAATGAGTATCCGGTGAGTGACCCTGTTGGAGCGCCCTTTGAGTGCTTTGTGGCGCCTGCTAACGGGCTGGGGTAGGGTTTTGTGGCGAAATATTTACTGGCTGCGTGAGTGCATGAGCTGCGCTGATATACCATAGTAAAAGAAAGGAATGAGGGTTCTCCTGTCCTACAATAATTTAACGAGGCGTTTGGGTTTTCTTGCATTCTCTCGCAATCATAAAAAAAAAAAAATAATCTATTTCGTGAACGGCCAACTATTTAGCCTCCACAATTGCTTAATGAGAAGTCCATCATGGTGAAACAAATATAACTCCGGTTCTAATATTGATGTACAAATGTAAATGTACAGTGAGCTCTGCAACAACAACTCAACCTATGCGCTACCACACCTCACCCAGGACCATATTATAACTCATCTTCTTCGTCTTACTTCGTTACCGCCTCGGCCTCCACATCCGGCGTCCTCACAGGCGGGGGCCCACTCGGCACAGGGACATCTTCAAAGTCGTCTTGTGAGACAGCTTTGAGGGTGTACATATCTAACGCAAATTTGTCAACTGTGATCCCGGATGTGATTCTTTGTCTTTATACTTGCTGGGGTACGTACAGACACTGGCAGTGAAGGCAAGAATGCAGGCCCCGGTGATGAGGTTCTTGACGATGTACGGGCGGCGGGCGCGGAGGAGAGCTTTGCCTTGGCGGTAGTCGGACTCGTAGTAGGATGAACGTGGGATGCTAGAGGGAGTGAGATGGGTTAAAGGCACCGAGATGATATGTGTATTTGGGTATGTGCGGTGGTGAGGATGACGGTCGGAGTGGTGCGGAGTGGTGGGGAGTGATGGTGCTTACATGGGGCCTCGGAAGGAGCGGGTGGGAAGCATTGTTTGTAGCTCTCTATGGAAGAGGACTGGATGGATTAGTTTAAGGGATTTATTGAATGGGCAAATGAGAGGCAGCTTAGAAGTTGTTTGGTGTTTTTGAGGTTTATACAGTCCGGCGGAGGTTCACCGGAATATTTGACTTATGACGGAGGGATGCGACCAAGTTAGCCGAGATAAATGCCAAGAGTTCTCTGGCTCGAATAATTCTGGGCTTATGAATCTAACAAGACTCATTCTCGCGACAGCTGCGACAAAAAGCTGCGACAAAAAGCTGCGGCAGCAGAACGATAGGCTAAGATCTAAGATCTGAAGATTGAGGGGAGTGGGAGTGCTGTAGTGCGAGGCTGGCAGCAGGATGTTTATTCTCGTGTGTCTCTCTCCTCATCTGAGCCGCGATTGTCATTTCCCTCATATCAATCGAAATGGGCCTCCACTGACTCTCATCCTCCTCCCCCTCCTCCTCCTTCTTTCCAAAAGACTACCTTCTCCGACCTAGTCGTCATCCATCCCCAGGACTTTTCCAAACCCACCTCTGAAGCCATCGAAGACGAAATCAATGCCAAATACGCAAACAAAGTCGTCTACAACATTGGGCTGTGTATCTGTTTATTCGATGTACTGAAAGTGAGTGAGGGATTGATTGGGTATGGGAATGGGAGTGCGAATGTCCACGGTGGGGGCTCCGCACCATAGGAGTGATTATGGGTTGTTAGTTGAAGAAGGCTAATATTTCTTTGCCTGGTGAAGTGACTTTCCGATTAATTGTCTTCCGCCCCTTCAAAGGAGAGATTCTCACGGGGCGGATCTCGTCGTCCACACCGGCGGGGATTAAGGTTAGGTTAGACTTTTTTGAAGATATCCTGATCCCGGGGCATTTATTGTTTGATGGATGTGTATTGTACGTTTCCGGGCTCTGTACTCTCGCTGCTTAGGATTCCGCCAAGGCTAACGGCTTTGAGTAGTGATATCAAGGAAAACGTGTGGGTTTGGCACAGCGAGGGCACAGAGCTCTACATGGACAAAGGCGAGATTATCCGGTTCAAGGTCGAGAATGAGAAATTCACGGATCAGACTCCGGTGAATCCAATGGTGGCGAAGGCGGAGGTTGCAAGTGTGAGTAGTGGAGCGGAAGGAGAGGAGGCGAAGGAGTTGGCGGAGAGGCAGTCGGCCGAGTTACATAAGGAGCCGCCATATCAGATCAATGTAAGTGAAGGTATTTGATTCTAGGGAGGAGGGAATGATGGGCTAATCTGTTGCAGGCGTCATGTAGCGCGGCGGGATTGGGGTTGGTGGCTTGGTGGTAAGGAGAGTCTGCGATTGCGTGCATGAAAGAAAAATATGCAAGTATTTTTATACATTATCCGACACGGGGAACAGTTTTGGGAAACGGGAAATTCGGTATTTGTAGTGCAATATACCGTGACAACTGCTAGTTTGGCGGAAATGGAGGGCAATATGGGGATAATGATTATGAATGATATCAAACAAGACCTTAAAAACTTGTTTGTTCTCCTTGGTGACTGACATTAACGGCTTTAGACCTAACTATCCGGTGGCCTGCATACCAGTGGTTTGTTGGCATGCGCGTTACCCTGAGTCACAGAAGTCTGGAGTGTGCTAACCGGATATAGTAACTCGAACCCCACTTATTCATATGCGAGATTCCCAGCAACTAGCTACAAATGAAAGAAGGAAGTGTCATTATTCTATCCGTACAGCATGATGGCCCGTGTGTGATGGGAGAGGTGAGGTGGGAGAGGTGAGGTGGGGTTGGCTTGAGTCGTAAATTGTGCGGTGACAGCAGCCGGATTCTGTTTGGTTTGATGGAATCGAAGGTCGTTTGATGGTGGCTTCTAATGATACCAATACTACACATCGGAAGAGATCGTTTGTTCTCTATATTTCGGTGACTGGCTTTAGGCAAGCGCATCACCTTCAGGCCACGGACCGTATGCACTAACTTTAGCCTGATATATTCAATTATATACAGTATACGGTAGGATTTCAAGCGATATTCAAACAAACCAGGTCAACGGGCTACAAACAAACGGAAGCAGCCATCACCTAGCGCACTTTCACATGATATCACATCTGCGAAGATTACTTAGAGGTGCGGTGGGTGATGTGAGGGCTATTCGAGGGAGAATACGGTATAAAGAGGTCTTTTGCTCATTCTCTCTTCTAGAATACTAAGCGACAACTTAGCAACATTCAAAGAGCACCCTGAAAACAAACGTACTCCTCTCTTCCAAATGCTTCTTAGAAATATGTTTTGAAATGATAGTCCTACTGCACAATAGCCACTTCTCTATTCCCAAAAGCATTTTCACAATAGGAGTTGGTCTACATTCTAGTCGAAGGCGCACAAAGCAAATCTTTTCTTTTGCAACCAGACCGGGATATGGCAAATGCTTATGCCAATTGTTCAACCCAGACGTCTATTCAGTGGCGGTCGGAAAGCTTGGGGAATCTCCAAGCCACTCAGGTTACATTCTGCGCGCGAAATTACGAGCGGAAATCTTTTATGCCAAACAGTCTTTGAGCGTAGATATCATTGCCGGTAGTGGTCCTGGCCGCAGGAATCGCCGATAATCCTAGAATCTCGCCCGACATTCCCGCCCCGACAAAGTGCAAAGACAGTTGGACTGCTGTCATTCGACTGAGGAATGAAGTTTGAGAACATTGTGCCCTGGCTTCATGTTGAAATCAAAGAGAGATTCGCTACTCCTAGGACCATATAGTGACGGTGGTGTACGTCAAGTGAGTCCTCCATCGAACAAAACAATCAATCCTCCACTAACTCTTCTGGTCACCGTATGAAGATTTCGCGCTGGGTTCGTCCGGATGATGAATTGGCTTGGGAATAGGGTTGGGTGTGACGGCACGTTGACAATTCTCATGAAGCAACGGATTTGAGACTCAGGCCCAAGACGGAAACACCGTAGCGGTCCCAAGCTCCTCAATATTTTCACCGAACAAGAGTGCAACCGATTAATTCCTCAGAAGAGGCCGAAGGATAACTCACCGATTCAAACGCCAATGAATTGACAATGAAGAAAAATACCACTAGAGGCAAATTTATCCAGACCCTGTCTCGAGATTGCGTTAAGTAGAGAGCGGATAGAAAGGAGGTGCGGACTGGAAGATTGGCAGCTGAATATACGCAAACAAGCCCAGCGGCCAAGCCATTCCTTAGCCGTGCAGGCTTTGATTTAAATCTGTCGCCGGTTGAGCTGAAGGAAGATATTCATCTGTTTACTAGAAAGGGCGGAAGACATTGAGTGTTTTATCAACCAAATTGGGTCTGAACTTCACAATGGTTCTGGGTTCTCATGGATACCTCTCTAAGATTTAAATGGTTGGCATGATGACACAGTGGTTTAGCAGTTTGTTTTAGCTGGGGTAGTGTGGACTGGAGCACTTACTTCCCTCTGGATTTAAAAAAAATTTACCCTCCGAAGCCGAAAATGGGAAGGGCGGAACCGAGTTGCAGGCAGCGTGACGGTCTTGGAGAGGGTAGGAAGGGATTTGTTTTTGTCAGTCTCGCTCGGTAGGAAGGCCTCATGATAGTTAGTACTATGAGGCTCACATATATAATTTTCATGACTTTCCTTATACACAGCCATATTGCCTTCAAAATAAAGTAACTTCTGCTACCCACCCTGTTTCTTGAACTCTTACTTGTGTAATTCTAACCACATAACCTAAACCCACCTTAGTCGCCAGTGGAGGAACCCCATCGTCGGCTAAGTCACGGAGAACTACTTATTACCCTCAACTCAACGGCTATGTTCAGGGTAACTCCATGTCAAGTACAGACTGGTTATTTAACTCTCTACATCGCCCCGATGAACATGAATTTTCATTGCATTCCTCTAGATTCATAAGTTAATGCTATAGCAGTTTCTCCCAGCGGGAGGGGGGGGGGTGACCAACGCTCCATAATGCCAGCTTCAAGTAAACATTAATTGATGAAAATTATCTACAGGTTGAGGCTGGAAGGATTCTTTCCATCCTGCATTGCTCTCACCTGCATGTCTGCCATTGGTGGCCAAATTAGGGAGCAAACAATATGGCATCTGGCGCAGGGTACATACAGTATCACACCTTTCATCCACAGCACTCCCATTTTTTTTATTTACAACTTATGGTAGCGCGAAAATCAATCTCTCCGGTAAAGTTTAAGAGGAATATGAGGTCAAAGGGGTTGTGGTACATGATGCTCAAACAAGCTCCCTGCAATCTTCCAAACAGCACTCATCAGTTGACCTCCGCTACGTCCATCGCTTGATCACTCAAGGCCCACACCTGCCAGACCGGCGGGCGAGGAGTTTGGACGATTGATTATCGAAAACTGGGCCAATGCAGATCAACTTGTGGATCAAACCGATTGCGCAACAGGTTTAAACCTGGAACCAAGAAAAACGATTCGGACGTGGGTATGGTATTGCGATCAGCTTTCCCATAAAGGCTCGTGTCAATATTATCGCTCACAAGCAACAGCTTGAGTACCTTAGCAAGAACTTGGGCGGACGGGTAACTGTCGTAAGTGACCTTTACCTATTGTCACCACGTTGTCTTCATTCAGAGACTTGAGTGGACGACCCTTGTCCTGTCGGAACATGCCGCCCGTGCCAAATACCAATCCTGCTGAGTCTACGAGTCTGCCCCTTCGAGGAAGAGAAAAGTGGCCACCAGGAAGAATCCGAGTAAGAGGGACGTGAACGCTAAGAAACCTATCGGCGGGGCGAATCGAAGAGTACCTACAGTGGCTTAGAAAGCCGCAAGAAATATAAAACCAGAGCTCACATCAGAGGTTCATCCGGAGAGGTCATACTGTAGCGAGCTCCAGTTTCGCCTTTCCCAACGTTTCCCAATTATTACAACTAGTTTGAGCATGAGAATGAGTTGCCATTAGGGAAAGAGTGTGGGGTAGTGCAACCGTTTGATTCCTTGTTTCACGATATACTAAACAAGTGGATGACTTCGTACTTGCTGATTTTCCATGTATTGAAACTCCATACTCGAGCTCTGAGGATGAGCAGCAGCAGCTGGCGTTTTTTGCCAACTTACACATGACGCTAAGGCGTCCCCAGATCTGCAGGGCGGGAACGGCTGAGCAGGTTAGAGTAAAACAGGCCGAGATAGTGAAACATCAGAGCACCCAACAGACTTCCGATCCCCAGTGCACGCCTTCGGTTGAGGGACCTCTTCTCAACCCAACATACAAGGCAGAGATAGGAGAAGCCGTGCTGAAAGCAGGTTAAGATGGTCTTTCCAAAGATGGGAGGAAGTATTATACAATCATGGTCAGGGGAAGGCAGGACTACGGCGTACCCCGGGGGGTGACAATGAAGATCAAGTTCTCAAAAAGAAGGTCAACACCGCCAGAAGGAAGTCCTGCACAGGAGAAGGCAGGAAGGAAACAGTGGAGGGCGGGACATACAGCTCACTAGAGACCCGGGATCTGAGGAGACTATTGCAGGAAAGATCTGCACGCAGTCGATTGTGTTTGATGAGGCAGAGTGGGGGATTGAGAGGAGGGGAAGTGGCAACTACAGTAGGAAGGAGGAAGAAGAGGAGAGGAGGAGGGGAGATGAGAAGAGAGGAAGATCCATCTGGCGGCTTTTACCTGGGAGATTTGCCCTCTTGAGATGGTTTGTAAGGAAAAATTTGGAACTTTTCTCATCACCACTGCACCCCTTGAGAATTGTACCATTAGCGAATTGTGTATAGGTATAGCACGCCAGTTGAGGTGTATTCCAATGTCGACGTCCAGGCTTCCATAGAATGAATAACAGTCCAGGTGTAAAAGAAAACCTAAAAATCTATCGCCTAGTGGAAATAACTATGCAATTATTAATCGGACTTTTTTAGTGGATTGATTTGAATAATTGTTTTTGGACAATAGTTACTTATTCATCTAACGTCAGTTGTTGTTGTTCGCAGTATGCTCGCAATATTAACCCCCCCACTTAGTATTCACACTTCATGTGTTTCCTCGCACTTTATAGAAAGCTCGTTCTTTACCTACATCTCATGTATTTAACGCCCTCGCCTTCCCCGTATCTAGATAGATTACTGAATACATCAAAAACCACTCTGATTATCCTCGCTCTTCTGCTTTACTGCCACTATAAGACTGCTTCACTTAGTTCCGCTCATCTCCACCTTGTTTCATCTAACCTGGGCACCTCGCACAATTCATCCATCCATTGGCCTGGTATGTCGCCCCATATTACAGGTATACCCACAAACAGGTCTGTTTATGCTGGTTATTATCATATATACCAGTTGGAGATTACCAAGCGCAGGACTTCGGTGATCTATTGGCAGCTCGAGGCAAGGAAGCATGCTCGATTCAATGAAAACAAAGGCCATGCATGCATGTACATAATGCTCGAATCCGCCCTTCAACCAATAATGTAGTAACAAAACAGTGCAAACAAATCAAGCATACAGTCCCGTCATCACATAACTCCCTACTGAGTCTTCTTTCCTCCATTCGCCGCTACAGCCTTCGTCTTGAGAGCAGCAATCTTCTTCAACTTATTCTGCCTCTGGCTATCCAACCCATACAAAAATCCACCCCCAAACACTACCACCGCGCCCAGCAAAACCTGCCCATGCAATTCATTCCCGAACAACCAAATACTCAGCAACAAACTAACCAACTTTCGAATATTCAGCACAATCGTGACTGTTAATGCGGAGGACATGGAAACCAGTATGTTGACTCCCCGGATGCAGAGGTATTGTGTGAAGGCGTTTAGGGCAAGGAAGAAGAGTTGCCGGGGGATGTAGAGATTGAGGATTGAGGATGGGATAGGTAGGGGGGAGAGGTAAAAGGCGTAGGATTTTATTGGGAGTGGGGGGGAGTTGATGATGGCAGGAAATTGGGCCGAGATGGCTTTGGAAAAGGGGAGAAAGAGGAAGAGGGAGAGTGCGTGCTATTGGTTTCCGTTAGCTTCTCTCCATATGTGTTCATATAGCAAGGAAATTGGTTACAAGACAAAGGGGTACGGACCGTGTAAAAGAGACCCTCGCGCCAATTAGAACCGTACTTAGAGTATGTACTTTCGACATAGAGACCCATGAAGGCAGACAGGACTTGAGCAATGAACAATACGCTCAAGCCTGCAATAAACTGAGCCCCGGAGGATTCAGACCCGCTCTGTTTGCAAAAATGAGCATGAAATCCCATAGCAATCGACCAATTGGAGGGCTGCAACCTTCGATTTAGCATCACCGAGGGCAGAGATTACAATCCCAATGGATAGTATCAAGACCGATGCAACTTGGACTCTGCTATATCTGAGCTCAAAGTCAATTTTTCCCTCCCTCAGATGGACGCTAATATTCTCTCTGCTTACCTTTTCCCAAACATATATCCAATCAACATGGTAGTCATGCTGCCGCCGCTTCGGAGGATGATATGGACTGGCACGGAGATCTTGAATCCAAATGCATAGTTGTTCAAGATTGAAACGCTGAAGAAAAGCACAATTTGGCCAAGCCATCTATACAGGGGAATCTGATTCGGCTTTAATAGAGTGGGCGATTTCCGATCGAAGTGATAGTACAGGCCTTCAGCTGCCACCAGACAGAACTGTGCGAAGGTGATGAGATGGCCTATGGAGGTTAGGCTACATGCTGTATTTACCCTCGGCGGCCTACATACCACTTTGAGGCTCTTCTCTAACGACCGTCAGCACCCGAAATGTTAAATCGTGTAAACCTAACCGGCTTACTCACTTCACAATGGCTTCAAGCGCAAAAACCTTCATACCACCGTCAGCACTGTATTCTGAAGACAAAAATCATTCCATATCCAACCCAACACACAAGAAATTCCTCACATTAGAGCAACAGCCACCAAAGATAAGACTGATCATGACAAAAGTCTGCACCCACATTGGTATGGTGGCCTGGGCGACTGCTGAGATGCTGAAAGCTCGACCACTGGTGGCACCAGCCTCGAGGTGAGGACGCGCATCGATCTTGCTGGTAGTGGGAGGGGAAACCGATCGTTCAGGAGCCATATCGTCGGTAACTGTTACGGCAGGGACTGACTGTGGGATTGTCGACGTTGTCTGGGAAGCCATGTTTTGTGTAAATTTATTGCGGCTCTTGCGACTTGAACCTTTAGCCATCTAGGTGGAGGACAGTGGTTAGCAACCAGCAACAAATGTGTGAGGCGGTGACACAACGTAGAGCAATTCATTACTTTCTGTTGATTATGGTGTAACCACGTGTGCAGGTAAGTGGGTACAAATGAAGCCTCGAGTTGAAACCGAAATAGAGATGAGATGAGATTCTGTGATGAAATAAGGATGGAACTTCCAGTCAGTGCCTTGATAGAAACTCGGTATTCAACGGTTGGTGATGTTGATATGCAGGACAAGGACAGCTCACTTGCAAGGTATATTGTCACCTGGTGCCTTTACCTAGGCCCCGTAGTCAGAGATCTTTGATCAATTCCTCAAACCCGAGATTCTCTATTTCGCTCCCGTTTGATTAGACGGGCCAGGTCGGGTATCTAAATGACTGATTGTGATGTTAGGTGATTGAATTCGAAAGATGGGAACTCCCATGAAAAGATCTCTCGACAAGTTACTTCATTAGACCGAATACTTAGACATCTTCATCGAACCTTGATATTAAGATCATCGGCGGACGGGAGACAATTCTCCAACGGAACGGAACCATGAGGCATAAGGTTCAAAGTATCCCTAAACTCGACATGGTCAATGGTCTGCGGGTTGGCTATAGAAGATCCCAGGTGGCTATAGAAGATCCAAGATATGGAAGAAACCATCACGAAACCAGTTGATTGGGTGACTCGGTTGAGACATCGCGGTCAATTCAAACAGACAGAGGTGATATCGATATTCTACAACAGACGTAGGTAAGCTGCCTGTGGCTACGAGCACCCGCCCCGAATTGAGCCTCATACAGCCACCGAAACCCTTGTTGCAATTGCTATGGTGCGCCGAACCCGGCTCTCTTACCGCAGTCGGGTCAGCCAGACTATTTCGGCAGTCATTAAGTCATGACTCGCAGGCCCCTCAGGTCAGGGTTCCCCACAGACTAATTGACATGCTCTACGCACTCCGCATCCCATCCCTGAGTGCTCGCCTCTTACCTCCAGCAGCAGCGACCCCCCCGTATCCTAGTCCAGCAAGCTGCTACCAAAACCATGTCACCGGAGCAGGAGAGCCCTCTTCCTGTTCCACCTTCTCCTGTCACTAGGACCGGCATCGTTCGAGAAGCCCTCATATACACCGCGAGGTAAGCCGGGCATCGCTGCAGGCTTGATCACCTCCTGACCATTGGCTGTGTAGCTACTGTGAGGAGAACATTTACCTGATCTTGAGAGACCATGTGGATCCCTCACAAGTTGATCAATACACCGTAGTGTTCATCTCCAATCCCCAGAGTTTGAGCCCTGCCCTCGCTCTGAATTGTGAAACCCCATCTGCTAATGGAAGCATTCAGAATGTGTCCCATTATTCTTCCAGCGGATTGCACAAGGAAACCTTCCCGTTTGTTGGGTACTCCCACCAACTCTCATGAATTACTGCTGTTAGCCTCACATCGAATAGCCCCAGCTTACATAGTATCAATCCTAGGATTACCATGTCATCCTCCTTCACACCTCCCCCGCAACGAATCTCACTACAGTCTACGACTTTGATACACGGCTCAGACCCTTCCCCCTATCCTTCCGCGACTACTTCCTCCCCACCCTTAACGGCCCGTCCCCGTGGCCAGATTGGCCAGCTGAGGTTGTCGAAGCCATCCAGGAGACAATAGCCAAGAATCCTCGACGGTACAAGCTTATCAAGGGCGGTGATTACCTTCGACTATTCGCTAGCAGCAGAAAACATATGCTCAAGATGATTACGTCGCCAATTAAGGAGGAATTTCCTCGGACTGCAGGGAAAGGCACAGAGACCGTGATTAAAACGAAAGATGTGGAGATATACATTTCACCACCACCCACGTACCCACCTATAAGAACAGAAGGTATGTTTATCTCTTCCCTTGATGATGCTTCGGAGATAGCGATGCAGGACAGGCATGTCTGAAAGTCTCCAGGGAGTGAGTGGGTGGAAGTTCTTGAACGTATTGGGCTCAAGGTTCGACTTACATGAGAATAGAATCGGAATGCAGTTTCCGAAGGTTTGTCGACTTTTCCAGTTCCTGGAGCGATTGCGAATACGGCAGAATCGTCGACGAGTGGGCTTTTTTGAGCGAATTTTCAGATTCATAATAAGGCATTCTGCTTGCATGCAATTGCTTTCTCACATGGGGTCCTCAGCTTCTAGACAAGGATATATAAGTATCCTCCAGCACTAGTAATTTGTGTCTGATTACCTTAGCGGTGACAAAGCTATCTAAGTTTTGCACTTTCACCCACACATCAAATATATGATATATGAGTGATATTAGGACAAAATGATTGGCTCATATTCCAGGCAACCGAGTTTATATCTAGCCATGCCCAGGTTGAATTACTATATCCAGGCCACTGGAATCATCCCAAAAGGGATATAGGAAGCAATATCTACAATAAGCTGCAAAGCTGCGGCTAAAGTGCATCATCATCTCTCCATGCATATGTAACAGAATAAACAATAAGCAAACATCAAAACACAATGCCTGAAACCAACCCCTATTTACTCTCTCTTCCTTTTCCCGGCTCCGCCCACCAACCTCTCTCTCCACAACCTCGCAACGATCCACCCATACATCCACGCAAACGCGCAAAAACACACCCCTAAATTCCCCACTACTATCAGGTCCGGATATCGCTCTAGCACACCTTCCACCTTCTTCTCTACCCCTGATCCCAATAATCGCACCATGCCATTCTCAAGCACTAACTCCGTCACATGTAAACCCAACACACCCGCATACGCCCCCAACTGAATCAATTTGCCAAAATTACTTTTAGGAAGTGACCATTTCCCCGCTAGGCCCATCAGCCATGCCCAGAAGGTACTCATGATAGTATACTGCAAGCTCAATCCATCCCGCCTCAGTAACGGCCACATGCTGAAATTTGCAATATTGTTAATCCAACTCACCCATGATACTGTATCTCTATCGAGTCCCTGGGCAAGTATCAATGTAGTAGGCAGTAACGGCAGCAACACACTCTTCTCATGAACCTGGAAACTGCATAAAAAGAATCCCCATGCACACCCAGCAAGTGCGAGAGGGAGGAGGTGTTTCCGCGGATTAAAGAATATGATGAGACATGGGGGGAGTATGGTAGCTAGGGTCGCTAGGAGAGAAAGCCGTTGTAGTGTTGTGGTCGAAAAGAGTTGGCGGAACTTGATGATTGGGTTCAATGCGCACCAGAGATTGGCGACTTTATCTTCCCAGAGGCCGCGGGAGAAAGGGAAACATCGATGTAGAACCTGGGCTAGGGTCTGAATCCCGCCAGAAATGAATAACGGGAGGAGGAGGATGGCGAATGTTGATAGTGTTGCAATTCCAATAGCTAGAAGCCTAGGGATGTTGATTCTCGGAAACACACAGAGACCAAGGAGATAAAAGAATATTGCCGGGGCGTAGTATAGTGCCATCTGCTTAAACCCTAGCGATAACACAAAGAAGAATGAACCCCAGAGGAGATGGTCTTGGGTGAACATTGCTAGTGCTGCCAGGGTAAAGCCTAGCATGACCGAGTTGTATTGGAAGTGCCCGTGGTCGATTAAGATTAGTGCAGGCTGGAGGAGGATGGAGGTTGTGGCGATTGCGAGGTCATATTTGGACATTGTTGTTTGTGGGAGGAAGGAGAGAGAGCGGGTGAGCAGGAGGAGGGAGGGGATATAGATGAGGTATTCACTCAGGAGGGATGTGCTGCGCATGAAGACCTTGAGGTGGTAGTTGTCGAGGGCGCGGGAGGTGTGCAGGGTGAACCAGTTGGGATTAATTAGGGCGCCACTGGAAGATAGATTAGATGGCTAGATGGGAGAGAGAGGGGTGGAACATACATTTTGCCGCAGAGCCAACTGTGGTAGGCGGTCAGAGGGGGGTAGTCGAGACCCCACCATTGCAGGTCGTGGAAGTACCAATCTTTCATGGGGAGGTTCGTCGTGATCTCCATCCAGTGCCGTTGGGCCTCAAAGTCGCCATGCATTGGGGGAGATGCCATGCCTAGATGCAATGTCCATTAGCCATTGTGTCCATCCGACCACAGGTTAGGAGCAGAAGCGGAGCAATTTCCAACCTGAATACGGGCCCAACCCCACCGCCCACCGGAACAAAAAAGCAACCATAAGTATCGCTGGGACAACGAGCCATTGGTTTGATGTTGATCGGAGAGGGTGTAGGAAGCTGGCGAGAGGGAACGGTAGGGCGAGGAGTGCGAAGGAGACGGAGCGGGTAGGTTTCTTCTTTTTGCTGGAGCTGGGAGGGCCGGGGGTGAGGGCCGTGGCTCCCTTCTTCCGCGGTGAGGGGGAGGGTGTTCGCGGGACGGGTCCGGGGGTGGAGGAGGAAGAGGGCGTGGGTGTAGGTGAGGTTGGCCGGGGAGCCATTGTGCTTTGTGAGAGCTGATTGACAGGAGAGGAGGCTCCCAGCCGGGGGGAAGGGGCACCTGGTAGCTGTGGAATGCCAATAGACACCGTCTAAGCAGAAGTTGTGAATTGAATGTAGAAAGCAATGAGGCACGACGATTGTAAAGGCAGACGGGATATCCAACTTTGGCTGGCGTAGGCTTGTATGTATGTAGCCTTGGCGAAGCCTGTAACAGCTCGGTGACAAAAGTTTCTACAAAACAAAATGCACGAATTCGAAGGCGGATTATTAGTGAAGTTTCTATCTCAAGTCTATAGACTTGGGGCACATCTGTAAGGGCCTTTCAGCTGCCCTGGTGAACTTTTGAAGTCGCCGGAAACTGAAGATATGGTGAGCAAAGTGCGGCTATTCGCCCCCCCAATACAATTCAGTGCCAATTTTCTTTCGCAGTTTCCGACATGGCTTTGGTTTCTGGGGACCACTGTGCCTGGCTACAAAATATATGAATAAGAGAGGGTGTCCTTTTTCCCTTCGTTCTCAATATTCTTCTATAATATAGAATTATATACGAGCAAGTCTCGCGGAACTCTTGGCGGGGGGGGGGAGGGAGGATAAGCATTGGGCTCCCTACTGTACCTAACCACTTGGGATCTTCGCTTTCACGTTTCTTTTTTCTGATCCCCGTGAGCTTTTGAGTGACCCGTGGATTGGAAGGACCTCCCTGCCGTATGTACGGTACAGTAACTAACTGTATTCCGTTGCCGGTCTGATGATGACTCCTCGAGCACGGCTGCCAATCGGGTCACAGCTTCACCGCCGCGTATATGCAGGCCCCGTACATACCGGTACAGTTGGAGATATGTAACCTTATGCGCCTATCATACCGTACCCACCTACATACCCTACATATGTACCACCTCAGTCACCTGTGGGGGCCACCAGCAATTCGCCCGCTCGGCCTGCAATAATCTTCAGCCGGGGTAATTGTGGGCACTAAGCCTGTGCCTTGCTCTTTAATTGCCCTCCAGTCCCTCCTCCAATGCAAAACTCTGAAAACAAATTTTTCGTAACACTCGACTGCGTTGGGCCTCCGGTTTCCTCGAGAGTATAAAAAAAGTGGCGATTAATCTCAAGGCAAAACTGCACATCTCTTACTCGCTTGAATATCCTGACCTTCGCCTCTCATATTTTCCTCTCCAACGTTTCAAACTCCAGCTGAGAGACTATCATCAGCATCTCATTCCACCCCGTATCAACAACCCCCAAACTATACCAGTTTTCACCCCATCTTCGCCCTTAAAAGGACCACCCCCCAAAAAAATGACGGACATGCAGCCGGAATACACTACCCCTCTGTTCCAGGCTCACCTTTCCTCTCCAGGACGAAAAAGGAGACGAGATGAACCCTCTACACTCGGTGAACTCGAACTAGATCTCATGGCCACCAGCTGGGATGCTTCTTCAACCACTCCATCCTCAACTTTCTCCCGTCCATTCGGAAACACCCAATACCAAGTCCATGCCTCTTCGAAGCCGTCTGCCCTGAGAATAAAACACCAGCACGCTCTTCGAACGTATGCTGCCGCCACCGCTGCAAGTATCCACAAACCATCGGTTCTCTCCTTGCCGAGACATAAACGCTCTAGGGTCGCCCTCTCCTCCACCTCACCTAATAGCTCTTTCACCACAACTACCCGCTCACGCTCCCCCTCACCAATGGCGTGTTCACAAGAGATGCATCTCTCCCCGGAATTTGCTCCTGCCACATTATCTGTTAAGACTGCCTCGAATCCGATAAAACCTCCAGCTATACAAGGGCAACGATGCCATATATGCTCCCGTGCCCAGTTACTCAGCTTCGCATCGACAATTACTGACTGCGAGCAATGCGATAAACCAACATGTGGGGTATGTGCGAGGGATTGTACCAGCTGTGACGAGAGGGTGTGTGGAAAGTGTTGTAGGGAGAAGGGTGATTTTACCTTTTGCATGGCGTGTTATGGGATTATGGAGAGGAGAAAGAAGGCATAGGAGTAAAAAAAGATCATGGATTTTGGTCAACATGGAGTGCTGTAATCTCGGACTACCTAAGAAGAGGAACAAACGGCATCGCGCAACGAGATAGGTATTCTGAAACTTATCTTATGGATACAAAGGGATATAATCCCACAAACCCGCCAACAATTCGACAGTTCGATAGCCTACACGTCCGTCAATCTACTGTTACACAATTCAACGCCACATGGAGTAGGGATTAACTTTTTGAAATAAAGTTTGTTTCTAATCCCGGCGCATTACATGCACCATCACAATTTTTCCCTGTTTTATTTATGTGGTCTCCTTTTTTTGCTTTTTTTTTTTACCTTTTGCTTCTTCCATCATGCGTTTATGCATATGCAGTTGCGATTTGTATATTTTGTTGTTTCAAAATCGCTTGGGTATGGCATGCGCATATACTTGGCGAATTTGATATTTTGTTGTATGGGTAATGTTTTGTCAGCGCATTGTCATTGCAGGTTGGGCCGGTGTTACTTACCCTGGGTTTTGATTTTTGCTTCATTTTCGAGAGGATAATTCTGTGTGTACGGGACTGGTCCTGGTTTGGTTGGACCGGACAGGGGAGTCTTTGAGTAGATGAGAGATTGATGATTTATAGGAGTTTTGTATTGAGTTTGGATTGATATTATGAAGTAACTCCTAAGTACCTCATGAAAAAATACCTAGCTTGTCGACTGGCGATTGCGCGATCGGGACAGATAAGTGAAATGGTGGTCGTCTAGCAACCAGAACACAGATACGGAGGCGTTGTATGGTTCCGGTTATCACAAAGCGTCATAGGGCAATGCCCGGTGTATTATTGTGCTACGGATTGCAAGGTCATAGAAGTATCTGAAAGTGAAATTGTGATTTTATTGGAGTATGGATAAGGAATTGTTTCCTTGCTTTATTATAATAATCCAGTTGAGGGTAAAAACTTATGCAAGCTAGATTTGACTACCAGCAGGAAAAGGAGAGAGGGGTGGGAGTGAAACAAAACAAAACAAAACATTGTACTGGGCATAGGGCACTGGGCACTGGGCACTGGGTTGAAAAGGTTAGAAGAGAGGAGAAGATACCGTACTTGTGGATTGTGGAGGAGGAAGCTTTATCGGTTGCCTATATATATATATATATATATATATATGTACATTTTCAATGTAGAAGCCCCCCACCCCCCTTCCCCCTTCCCCCCTCCCGGCCTCCCAAATGGTCATGTTTATGCAGTCCCGCTCTAGTCACAAAGACATGCATGCTAAGGGGGGTCTGTTTCGATTCGATGATGGATGCGGGGAAGTTAAAGCCGCGGGGAGATTTGGTTGTTGTGGGTTGGGGGGTGTGCTACGTATAGGGGACGGGAGATGCGCACTGTTATTGGAAAAGTTCATTGGAGTTCGGGTATTTGAGGGAGATGATGCCGATGCCCTGGAATACAGATAGCCATGTATTAGGAGAACCGCGCATCTCTGAGCCTCCCCCCCATTTTTGTTTTTTTGGCGGTTGGGGGGGAAATTCTCGAGCATAATATAGCTAGCCTTAGGGGTTTTTTTTTCCTTTGTGGGGGGGGCGGGGAGATTGTACGCCGTGCTCGTATGATTATTGGAGGCGGAAAAATAATAAAAAATAAAAAATAAAAAATAAAAAATAAAAAATAAAAAATAAAAATAAAAATAAAAAATAAAAAATAAAAATAAAAAATAAAAAATAAAAAATAAAAATAAAAAATAAAAAATAAAAAATAAAAATAAAAAATAAAAAATAAAAAATAAAAATAAAAAATAAAAAATAAAAAATAAAAATAAAATAATAAAATAATAAAAGGCTACATACATACAGTACATATAAATATTTAGATTGATGATATCTTGTTTAGGGGATTTGGGGGGGCGGGGGCTTTAATCTTGTTGTACAGCATTGCGCTGCGGCCTCTATAGTTTTTCTAAAGACATTTACAAGTAAAATCCAAGGAATCAACGTTTCTTTAGTCTGGTTGGCACACGTTTCTTTGACTTGGGGCGTGACGGTTCGGGATTGCTTACCCTGAACACCCAAAGAAAAATGAGGGTAACCTGAATGTTGTAGCTTCGGACTAAGGAACATAATTGGGGTTCAGAGAAATACATGATAGGGTAATTTTAGGTTTCTAGTACTAACAAACATCTCCCAGTGCTTCTTCCTCTTTGAAAGACCATAGACAGCTGATGTAAGTAGTGAATCAAATGTTCCTAGCCTGTCATCTCCGTTGCGGGTGTGGTTACCCTGAACTATGACAAGTGGGTAAGCTAGAGCGAGCTGGTTGCTTAGCCGGATGTGGCCATTTCATGCCCTATCCTAGAGATCCATTTCCTACTCCACGTACATTAAACAAATCAATCTCCTCTGACGGTTGAAATTTCCAAGCTGCTTGTCTTGGTGTCCACGTGAAATCCTCAGTTTGATTGCTTCTCTCCTGCTTCATCCATTCTCAATTGTCTCCTCCCACACCATCTATAACTGAAATTTCATTGCCTTGCCTTCCCCTTAACCAATTTGTCCGCACAAGTCCTTATACAACAATGCAGTACTCTTTGCCACTTTCAGAATCCCAAATCCAACGCACCCTCCCATACTCCCCACTTACCATAGTTCTTTCCAGGGCCAATCCCTCCCCTCCAACAGTAAAACGTCACACATAATCCATAAATTTCATAAAGCATCGTCCTCTAGAAACACCATCTGTATCAAAGAATGAAAAAGAAAAGAAAAGAAACAGAAAGCCCAATCGCTTCAACCAAAAACTCTAGTCTGAATGGCACCCAATACTCCGATAGGAACAAGGGGTGAACAGGCAAATTGGGAACCAGATGCAACCTAGTAAACCCGTCAACAAAGATAGGAAATGATTCTCAACTTGATACTCACAGGAGGCCATGAACGACATTTTATGCGGTAGGAAAAAGGCCGCCCAGATCCTAGGGCTCACAGAAACAATCACTTGCTTGTCCCACCTACGCCCACTTTTTTTTCCCCGTTAGGAAACCCCGGCCAACCTCCTCCTACTCGCCTCTGCCTCCTTCATCAACCTCTCTCTTTCTTGTTCAGCCTCCTTCTCCTCTACAATCAATCTCCCAATCTCCATTCTCCCGCCTGTCACGGTCCACTTTCTTTCCCTGTACATTCCGCACTTTCGTAAGTCCATAAATTGAACCGCCTTACTGCCCTCTACTATTCTCTCTGCTACGTCTCTTGTCACCCAGACCCCTCCTCGCAGATTGATGTGTTTGAGCCCGTGCAGGTTTGTAAAAGCGTTAACGAGATCAATAGAGCATGAGAGGGGTCGTGTGTCACCTTCCTGCCAAGTGAAGGATTTGGGGACATCCGAGACGAAAAGGAGAGACGTGAATGTCGTAGGATGATAGCCTGTGCGATGAGAGCCAAGTTTGGAGATAAAGTAGTCCGCAGCTAGTGAAACATTGGAAAGATCAATTTTCCTGCAAGGAAAAGGATGTATTAGTGCTCAACTGTAAATCAAATATTGTAGGTGGGGACATACCTAAGGAACGGGCAAGCAGCCAACACGTGGATGATTGCTCCAATGGGAATGTCCCTAATCAAGCTGTATCTCTGCAAAAATGGTGACGGGGGAGGGTGGAGGGATTTTACTATCTCTCCCTTTCCAGACTTGCTTAACCCAATATCATCCCGGTGGATTGTGTGTAGTGGATCACTCCGAAACTTCCATTCCCTCCAGCCAGCTAAAGGCGTTTCATTTTCCCCAGCCTCCTTTCCAAGATTGCTCACATCGAGCTCCTTCACCATCCAGGCCCTATGCCTGTCGTGTGTAATTGCCGTAACAAACTGGGCAAACCGATAGGTGGTCTTGAAGTTTGGGCTTTCATATAGATTGTATGAAGCTTCCTCCAGCATCCTCTTAGAGCAGAAAATGAGGTTATGCAATGTTTTTTGACCCAGATACGAGAAGATTTGTGTCAAGATCTCAGAAGGGAGTGTCTCCAGAGTCGGTGGTGCAGCATATCTACGTTTTCTGGAGAGCACCGAGGAGGCAAAGCTCCGAATCGAGGCACTGGAGGAATTAAGCCTTGAAACTGTATTTCGCTCCTGCTTCTTTATGCTGCCGCTGGCACGCTTCCCCTTCGCCTGTGACCCAAGAAATGGTGTTACCAGAGACGAAACAACCCTGTGCCGTGGTGCGGTTGGAGCCGACTGCTGACCATACTGCTTTTTTGCCGAATCGGAGACCGGAGTGGGCCGAGGGTCGGTATACAAAAAATACGACCGTGACCTTGACGGATACTGGTCCGAGGAGTTTACCGCGGAGTGGTAAAAGTGGAGAGCATTGCTCCGTTGTGAGACCCGGAGCGGTCGGGATTCAAGGCGTCCAGGCCTGAAGGTGGCGGCATTAGCATGTGGAAGCAATTGCCTTTGCTTTTGTGAGGCCTGGGCCGTGATCATGGGTGGGGGGTGGGGGGGGATCTTATGGATGATGGATATGGGGGGGGGAAAAGAGAATGGGGATTAGTTCTGCATGAGGTGGCCATTTGTAGCCGCATTGTATATGAGATCATAGGCCGAGAATACTGTGGCGGGTGGGGAAGTATATATTTTCTTTGGGGGTTGCAGGGGAAGTGGAAACAAACCACGGTAACTGACATGCTTGACAGTGCAGGTGAGTGAATATATGCGTTACAGCAGGAGAAAACTTTGGAAAAACGCAGAGGCTTTTTTGTTTCGCAACTCTATGCTGGATGCACAGTGGGGGCCTGGAGGGGCCGGGGGGCACCTGGCGGTGTATTGGGGGGGGGAAGAAGAGGGCACGAACTGTGGTGTGGGGTTGGGGGAGGGGGGGGGGTAGGGGAGAGAGGGGAGAGGATGGGGAGATATAGTAGCAGCACAGTGGGCGTCCCGCCGGCCGGGAGGGAGCCATGGTGGAAATCTACAGAAGCAGCCTGCGGGAAGTACTCTAGGGTTGTGTGGGTGGGTATACGGTATGTAGTGTACCAGTGTCTGCGGTACCGTAATCCTTTTCCGGCTGTCTCAATCCCGATGTTCTGTTCCAGTTCTGTTCATGTAAACTGTACCTACATTAGGCAAAGTGCCCCCGAGCCAATAAGCCGTGCCCCATGCCCGGTGCACCCCCGCATGATGCACAAGCAAAGGTGAGAATGTAAGCGAGGCAAGAATATTTGAGGTGCGTTCGCGATAAAGTCTGGTAGGTACTTCTGTACTGTTCTATTTTGGTACTGTAGGGACGGTGCTTTATCTCGCACGACAGGATGCCTTGTAGTTATGTACCATCTTGGGTTAGAGACCTGCCCATCCAGGACTACTTAGATGTCTAGAGTTTTAGCATGCAGATCACGTGTCCCTCAGCCAATACTTAGGTACTACTTATGTACTTCTTGTTACTGTATACCCGTATGTACAGTAGGTGGCTGTGTCCAATCTTTCTTTTCTTGTTTTTCCCTGCCGTGGATCCCACCCACCAGAAACAAATCCCCCCCCCCCCCGACAACACTGGCTATGTAAGCCACTTGTGCTTGCTACATTAGGTATCTGCCCGCGCCCGCGCCCGCGCCCGCGATTCACCATTCGGCCATGGCCCGACAAAACCCCCCAACCTGCACGAGACCATCATAAGTGTCTCACTGCTGTATACATCATAGTCCAGCCTATCATATAATGCCAGTTTATACTGTACACAAAGCACTTGTTCCGGCGGTCCCCGTTGCGGGCTCGGGTCTATCCACCCCCGTTGTCTAGTTGCAGCAACAAACCCTTTCCCTGCCCGACGATCCACGGGCGGAAGAAAAGTAAAGCATATCTCTAGGCCGTGAAGTACCGTAGGACTGACGAACCAGATATCTCGGCTGTGAAGTAAAGAGTGACGGTGAAGTAAGGATGACGAGACGCATAATAAAATGTACACAGGACCAAACTTCAGCTGTTTTTGAAAGTCCAGCGGTGCATGAGATCTGCGGGTGTGACATCATCGCGCTGAAACTTTGTTTTTGCCGATGGCGCGGGGGGAAAGGGCAAATAAACATCTCACTGAAACAATATTATTTTCGAGAAGATATGAAGATAATGATAGGCGGCTTGGCAGACTATTCACGTGCCGCCAAGACTTCGGCTGCTATTGGGGAGCTTCGCAGGGTCGCGTTACCCTCAACCGGAGTTCACATACCACATAGATGCCTCCTCCTCGAATACAACGTCCACTCTGCCACCTCCTCAATCCCCCCAGACACACCTCCCTCTCCCGGGCATGCCACCTCTCCACGCCATGCCCCACCCGCAGCTACTCTGCCCCTAGCCCTCGGGCTCGAAACTCTGGAGCTTCAACACCGGGCTCGCGTCCACCACTAACCACTGCCCAGATCTTTGACCGGTACAACACTAAAACCTTCCCCATGGACTCCTTCATGTCGGCCTACTGCTCCAAAGCCATCCCAGTGATCCCCACTCTCGCACTCAACATCGTCCGCCGCTACGCCGAGCTTCGAGGAGACATTGACCCAAACATTAAGGGTAGAGTTGAGCATGGCGAGACGCTTTGTGAAGGTTGGAATTTCTATCTTACTTTTCACCTACAGACCTATCTCTCCCATCTACCACACAACTAACATGACGGGGGGGTGGTGGGGTATGGATAGAATTCAAAATCTCCCCCAAAACACTAACCCTCCTCGGCATCACCCTACACAAATCCACCCCGCCCACCTCCTCCCTCCGCTCAACTGCAACGCACCTCATTACGCTCGCCGACGAACTTGGAGACCCCTCCGCCACAATTGCCCTGTACCATCGCGCAAACAGCTCCCCCCTCCCCCCTGGCTCGCAGGCCTCCCGCGCCGCAGCCAGAGGAGCTATGGTCAGGGGGTACCTCAACAAAATCGAACGAGCAGCAAAGGCCAAAGGTGACCCTGCATGTGCGTTTATTTGGGGAGAGTATCTTTCCCACCAAGGGGGGCTTGATGGGGGAAGAAAGGAGGAGGCGAAAGGGTGGTTGAGGACGGCAGGCGAAAAAGGGGTAGCAGAGGCGTGGTTGAGGCTGGGAGAGATGTATGTGGTTGATTTGAGTGCCGCGGAAAGAAACTGGGAGAGGAGGGTGGAGTGGGAGGTTAGGCTAATGGAGAGGGACAGGGAGGGTAAGGTGAGGGAGAAGAATGTTAGGGTCAAGAGGGGTGGTAAGAAGGGAGGAGGGGATGCTGAACCCACGAAGGCGAGCGGGAACCTGAATACGCCCAGCCCAGAGAAAGTCATGCAGCTACTAGAGGAAGCAAAAGAGGTGCTCGAAAAGGCCTGTGAGGGAGACCTACCAGATGCGTATTTTCTCTTAGCACTCCTACTCGCTGCACCGGAATCTGCTTCGGTCAAATCACTCTCCCCTTCCGCCAAGTCCTCCTCCGTCGGAGAAGAAGGAACCGAACTCCCCGACCCTCACCCCTCCTCCCCCATTCCCCCCCCTCCTCCTCCACCCGAACTAGCCGAAAAATACATCCACCACCTCACCAAGGCCGCCGCCTCGGGGAATGTCCACGCAATGTACTTCCTTGGCAGTTATTACCTCCACCACTACCAGGGGGGTGGGCAGGCCTTGAGCAAGCAGGAGGTAAGAATACTTGGGAGGGAGTGGATCCAAGTGGCGGCGCATGGGGGAAAGGCGAAGGCGATGATGGCTTTTGCGGAGATATTGGATAATGAGGGCAAAGCCGAGATTGGGGAGGAGTGGAAAAGGGCGGGGGAGTGGCAGGGGGTGGTGGGGGAGATTAATAGGGGAGAGTGAAGGGGGGTAGAGGGTGCAAGGTCTGTGTTGGGGATGGGGATGGGATGGCGTGCAAGAGAAGAAAGGGGAAATAGGTTAGAGGGGATAGGTTTGTGTGACTTGACGTAGATAATTTTGCAGACGCTGTGGTGGATTTTGATTTCAATTATAAATTAAATTTAGGCTTTCATTGTAAGCCCATGATTGGGGAAGAAAAAAAAAAAAAAAAAAAAAAAAAAAGGTGCTATATAAAGAAGAAAGGAAAGAAAATCAAAATGGAACAAGATATCAAAACTCCTTCAACGCCCTCTTCATAACCTATAGTACAGTACCTACTATACCATAACAATAACAAGCGCGCCCCCCCTCCCCCCTCCTCCCCCAAATTCATAGATATATATTACCCTGAAAACCCGACCTACTCACTCAACAGCTTTTCAATCCCGGCGCTCACATAATCCTCCCTCCTACACAACCACACCTTCAACATTACCGGCCTAACTCTACTCAGCACGCCCACCTTATCCGCCAACCTCTCCCTCAGCGCTGCCTGGCCCACCACAAACAAATTGGCCACCTCCTGTGCAAACTCCCACCCCTCCCTAACCTCCTTAATCCCCCATCCCTTGACGACGACATGATACGCGCTGACATCCTTGGTGAGCATAATGCCCCCCGCGGCATTTACCGTGAATTTCTTCATGTGCTCGAGCACCAGGTTCAACAAGCTCGCTGCTAGCTCTATCAAAAAAGCAGTTAGGTTCTGACCCGAGAGGGTCGCCACGGCCACGGCGTGGACCTTGGTTAAAAAAGCGACAATGCTCGCCGCAGTCAGAGTCTGGAGGGTAGTAAGCGAGACATCGTCGTCTTTGGGTCTGTAATCACTCTTCTTCTGCTTTCCCAAAAGTCCACCTATCCACCCGAGGACTACATCCAGCGTCTTCTGCACAACCCTGTCTATCTTCCCCTCCAGCAAGCTCACGCTCGCATTATTCAATATCATCATCTCCCTCCTGACCGTGAGGCTCGCGCTTGCAAGGGGGATCAAGGCCGTGTTAATAAACCCAAACATCAGCGTCATGATGACCGTCGCGGGTTTTATCTCGCTAAAGTAGCCCAGGTCTGGCTCGCTCTTACCCGCTGCCGCTTCCGCAGCCTCCAAGGCCGCGTCCAGGGCAGTCTCAAGATATCCTTTGCGCATGTGGTCGATTAGGAGGGTCAGGAGGGTGAGTACGTCTTTGGGCGTGTCGGATGAAGGGGAGAGCTCGAGGCTACGGCCTACGGCTTCCGCGAGCCACCGGAGCATCCGCTTAGCCGTGTCAATGGAGAGGGCGCCGTCAACTTCGGACGCATGCAGGAGCCCGCCGAGTTTATCCGCCGCTCCACCACCACCACCGGGGGTAGTAGGTGCGGCTCCGGGGTCCTCGGAGCCAGTGGTATCTACCCTCCGGACACCAAGGACCCGCGACCAGGCCCCGCCCGTGGTTGGGGGGTCGGTAGAGTTTGCTTTCTCCAGGGCAGCCTGCGCTCGGGCCTCGGTGGAGACTTTTGTAGCAGAGATTTTCATCCTGTCGAAATATGTCATGTTTTGCATCTTCTTCCTGCGTGAATGGAAAAGATTAAACTTGAGTAGCACCCCCGCATACAACTGATCGAGACTAATCTTCTCCCGGTCAATATACGACGACCCCCCGAGGTAAGGCAGAAACAGCTCTTCGAGATTCTGATCAATGACAAGCGTCGTGGTGGAGCTCAGCGGGGATGGGTGTTCCGTTAATCCGTGGGCTTTAAGTTCATCGACGAGTTGTCCTATGCACAGCCGTGCGGCTTGTAACGTCCGGAGATAGGCGAGGGTAGATAGTTTTTCTGTAGTCTGTAAAACTATTTCCAGGCGCTGCTGGATGGATTGCTGGAAGACGCGTTGAAGGAATTTACCCAGGACTTGCTCCGGTTGCGGAAAGACGTTGGCGATGATTTCGGACTCGGATTCAAGGACGTATTTAACCTCGCGGATGAGCTTTTTCAGACTGGGTTCCACGCCAGGGGGGTCTCCGTCAGGGTCGGGGAGTTTCTCCCAACTGTGAAGAGGGGGGTTATGGTTAGCGGGGAGTGAAGGTTAGGGAAAGGGGGGAGGGGAGAGGGAGAAGAACATGTCTCCTTCGGCTATGATTTCGCCAGTGACTAGGTTTTCCATGTTGATGAAAAAGTCGTGCTGGTTGACGAATCTCTGCGTCACAGACGCCCCTCCATTGAAGTCGTATAGTACCTTTGCGCAGCCCTGCACTAATTCAGCACCGCTCTTGCAGCCCCCCGCCCGCTGGAAGGCATATCCTACCTTCATATTCTCCCACTTCGTCTTCTTATACGCATCATCAAACTGCTTCAACAGGTCCTTCTCCAGCGTCTCTGAGAACTTTTCAATCAAATCCTTACTCTGATTGTTCCCCTCGGTTCTCCTCGCAACCATCGTCAACTGTCTCGCGACCACCGCACACCTTATACTATCCTCAATCTTTCCCGTTCCTCTCAGGGCCTCCAGCCGGGATGCATCGCCGCGGCAGAAGTCGGAGTAGCATTTGATTAGGAACATTGCGTCTGCTGCCCGCTGGCGCTGTTTGTCGAGCTGTTCCAACTCACCCCCGATTCGTACGGCCGTGCCCCCGCCATCGGAGATGCTGGCGTCGAGTCGCTGGAACTCTTGGAGCGTTTGGTTGAATTTGCCGCCCAGGCGCTCGATGGTTCTGGTGTGGTCGAGCTCGGCCCGGCGGACGCCTTCTTTGAGGTCGCTTTCGCGCTCGGAGAGGTCCTGGTCGAGTTCCTTGAGGCGGTCGAGGGCGGCTTCGAAGGTCCGGATGTAGGGCTTGGGGTCGAATGCTGCAATTCCACAGATCCAACCGTTTTGTTAGCTAGCCAGTATCATTGGGAGAAAGGGGAGAGAGAGAGAGAGAGGGTGAGTGAGTGAGTAGGCATACCTGTTGTCTGTATTCCAGACCGGCGATGAGCAGCCAAGCTAGTCGTGCTCAATCCCTCTATAAAGTCCTTGACGATAAAGTCCTTGCTCTGTGCACAGAAGTTGGATAAGCACGTACAAAAGCAATAGCCATGGCCGCCGCGCGGGCCGAGAGACCGGTACCTACGGAGAATGTGGCCAGGCTGAAGGAGGCAACCTTGGGGAAGATGGAGCGCGCTCCGTCGGGCTGTTCGCTGACCATCCCGAGGGGTTGAGCTCAAGATTTGAGATGATGTTTGCAGAGTTTCGTAGAGTTGTATGTTGTATGTTGTATGTTGTACGTTGTATGTTTGTATGTTTGTATGGAAGTTGTAATGTTTTATGTCTGCCTGGAGGGAGGGTGCATAATGCATAAGCAGGGCTGGGTTGCTTATATAAGCGGGGAGTGGGGGCTTGTTAACTACATAGATGTATGTAACTCCGTAACATGTACTTACATGTTATGCAGAATACATTTTTGGACGGGTTGCTGTACGTTGTATATAATAATACGTATTCTGTATATACAGTACAGTCCGTACGGAGTGCAGCATGTAATAATGTTATAAGACAGCATCGACAGCATGGACAGACAGTAGTATAAGTTACTTATGTATAAGGTAGAGTAGAATATAGACATACAGAGTACAGCACTCTGTAATATAGAGTAAAACGTAAATATTCATATTCAATCCCGCTCATCGATTTGGAGGGTACACTGCATACACTGCTGCATAATATACTATGCTGCATACACCATCCCCCCCGCCGGTGCCGTCATTCCCGCATATCATCATCATCATCATCATCACCGCAGTACCAGTGCCCGCATCCCCAGAAAAAAAAAAAGGCGTTGAAAATATAAAAAATTTATACAGTATATACTGTGTTTATACTGCATTATACTTATACCCATAATACCACCCACCAGACACCCAACACACTCACCATGCCCGCCATGCCCACTGGCCTCCGCCCCAGAAACATCCAAACTAGCAGAAATGACCTCGACGCTCTCGAGCGGGAGCGTCTCGTCCGTCCGCACCTCCCGCCAGACTCCCCCGTCCTCCGCTCCAGACGCCCCATCCGCTCATTCCTCGTTACCCGCCTCTACCAACTCGTCCTCGCCATCACACACCTCCTCCTCACAATCTACTACCGCTCCAGGTATGCCTACAACAACGTCCTCGACCGGGGATACTCTATGCTGTACTACCACCACCGGACGCCGCAGCTGATACAGAAGGATGTCAAGCAGTTGGAGCGGCTGCCGAATCATTTATCCGTGATTCTGGATTATGACCAGAACGACCGGGTGGGGGGCCTGGATACGTTGATTGATGATGTGGCCGAGATTGCTTGCTGGTGTGCGAGTGCGGGAATCCCAATGTTGTCTGTTTACGAGAGAACCGGTGGGAAACCCCCTCTCCCCTCCCCCTCTCATCTCTCTCTCTCTCTATATATATATAGAGATACAGACAGGGCACTCTGATTGACTAGTTTACCAGGCATATTAAAGGGCTATATCACCACCTCCCACCGAGCAATCGCGCAGCGTCTCCACGCCTACTTTGGCAAGGAGCGCCCCACTCTCCGCGTCCGAGCCCCGCACTCCCCCGCCTTTGCCAATGGGGATTCACCGAGCGACAGCGGGGAGTTGGAGGATACTGGTATGCATCTCGTACCCCCCTCCCCTCTCTCTCCCCATTGATCGCTTTCACACATGTGCTAACGGAATAGACTAGATATTGAGATCCTCTTCATCTCAGAAGAAGACGGCCGGGAGTCACTAGTCGACTTGACCCGCACCCTCTGTGAAATGGCACAGCGGGGAAAGATCTCTGTCGACGACGTTACCCAGGATCTGATTGACGCAGAAGTATCCGGTATCCATCCAGCCAGCCAGCCCGCTCTTGCCCATGAGGCAGTGAATCCTAGCTGAACCCCGAAATTGTAGGCACGCTCATGACCGAGCCCGATCTACTGATTGTTTTCACACCCATGGTAGTTCTAAAGGGATACCCGCCATGGCAGATTAGGTTGACGGAATTATTGTAAGCCTTCCCCGCACATCCTCGCACTTGGCCCCCTACCTAGCGTCAAGTCACAGCCTAACATATCCCCCCCTTACCCCCGCCTTCCACTCGCACGACAGCTACTCCAAAGACAACAACGGAGTCGGATACCAAGTGTTCCTGCGGGCACTATACAAGTACGCAAAAGCCGAGATGAGGCTAGGCCGATAACAACCATGGCGCATTGTTGAAATTCATATCTGTGTTTGACAAACAGTTCTAGTTGTGGGATTAATGGGGGTAGGCCTTTTTTTTGGGGGGGGTTGGTATAGACCTATTTATTGTTCATCGCTATTACCCTCATCCGGCTCAGTTGTAAACGATAGTCTGGGTTCTGTTCTGGTTATAGAAATAAGTGTTCAGTATATACATGCATCAAATGCAATATGACTATTGCATAAAAGTGCGATCTTGGCAGCAGGCGGTGGCTCACCTCCAAAACTCACTCACCATCACTACCATCACCATCATCATTATCACCATCACCATCGCCATCAATTACCGCTTCCCAGACATCGAGAGTCTTCCATGATGATAAAACTCAAAATCAACAACGGCGCCCTCAAAGCCGCACAAAACACTCAATCCTGGGCCGGCACCCCATCATCATCAGCAGCAGCAGCAGGAGGAGGAGGAGTAGGATCCGCCAGCTCGCCTCCCCCTCCACCAACCGCAACCACCTCCGGCGGTGCAGCTGCCTCCCCCGGCACCGTCCCCAAAATCCGCTTCAAAAACCTCAAACCCCCCACCGCGTCATCCTCCACAGCATCGCCCTCCTCCTCCAGCAAACTCCTCCCCACGCCCGCCTCCAAACCTGCCAAACCAGCCTCCCGCACAGGCAGTAGCAGCAGCAGCAGCACCACAAAGCCAAGACCCATCATCAACACTACCCTCCCTCTCCTCGACGCCCTTCCCACGCCGCTCCTCAAAACCCCCAAACTCAAACTTAAGCCGCTTCCCCATCGTCCCAAAAAACGCCCCTTCTCCCCTGGGCTAGGGTACGACTCCGAGGCCTCGGACCGAGAAGACGATCCCCTCATCGAAGAGCAATTCATCCTCCGGATGCCACCAGGCCCAGACTGTACCTACCTGCGGCACCTCATCGAGACCAAGACCCTCGACACCTCCTCGGACGTCTTTTTCAAATTCGTCAGCCCTAGGACGGCGGTGGTGGGGGTAAGGGGAAATCTGTATAGCGCGCTGCTAGTGGATCTGCCGTGTATTCTTGAGAGCGTTAAGACGTTGGATAAGAAGAATGTGTTCAAGACGGCGGACGTGTGTCAGATGCTACTTGTGGGGGAGAGGGTGCGGAGCGAGGAGGAGGTTAGGATGCCTACTGGAGGGGATGGAGGGAGGGGGCCAGCAGGGAAGGGAGACTTGGGTGGCGGCTGGAAAATGACGGATATTATCTACCCGCATGGGATTACTCCCCCGCTACAATTCGTCCGCAAGCGGCGCTTTCGGAAGCGTGTCTCGAACCGGACGATCGAGGCAGTAGAGGCGGAAGTCGACCGTCTACTCGCCATGGACCAGGATGCAGAGAGCTCAAAGTACGAAGTCCTCGATGCGGAACAATTACTCCGGGAAGAAGAGGCCGAGGAACGTCGGGCCAGGGACGGCGGCGGCAGTGGAGCGTACGGTGTTGGCGGGGACGTGGCCATGGCGGGGGACGGCTACAACGATGAAGACGCCGAAGGCGAGGAAGACTACGACATGGACGAGGACGATCTAGCACTGCAGATGGAATCTGCGCTCATGGGTGGGGAAGACGTCGACGCAGAAGGAGACGTAGAAATCGACGAATCCGCCATACTAGCAGCTCTCAGCAGCGGTGGCGCCACCTTAGCTAACCCCCCCACTACTGCCATCACCACAACCACAAATACAACCCCCTCCTCCTCCACCACACCCACAAACCTCACCGCCGCAGCGGCGACGGAAAGCGACGACGAGGAAGACGAGGAAGACGACGCCTCTGCTGCGTCCGCCTCTGACGTAGAAGGGGAGATCGACGAGTCTGCACAAGAAACTGCTGCGCAGAGCCAAAAGATCCGAGAGGAAATCGCGGATCTAGAGGCGGCGTATAAGAGCGGTTTAAGGGAGATGGAGAAGATGCAGAACCCGATTATGAGGGCACGGAAACAGGCGGCGCTGGAGAGGATTGTCAAGGAGTTGGAATTTAAGATGAGTACGCTTGGTGGCGGAGGGGTAGGGGGAGGTGGGGGAGTGGGAAACATGTGAGGATGGGAAGACGTAGATGGGGAAGCTGGGGAGGGGGTGGTTGTCCAGGGTTCTTTTTATTGCATTGCGTCCGCTATTTACTTTTTTTTTTTTCTTTTTCTTTTTTTTTAAAAAATTCCCATATGCCTTTCCATCTATTTGTCCTTGGGCGTTTGGGACGAGATTCATCATTTGTGTCTTTTTCTTTTTCTTTTTCTTTTTTTTTCTTTTTTTTTACATTTGGTTTCAGAATGACCGGGTTTTTGTATTTCATATTGACGTGCGGGTTTTCTTCTTGTAAAATAGCCATGTTATGTCCATGCATGAATACATGAATACATGATTCGATAGTTTTGAGCAAACATGGGTAGCAGAGAGAAATCAGTCTCGCGCCGAGAGGAATCGTTTCCTTTCCCATTCGATTCCAGCCCAAGAGATCATTCCAAGTACATTTCAACTGAACGCCGAGATACTTATCTTTGCTCAATGGTTACCCCCTCTCCCCCCTTAGACCTTAACAATCACCACCCCTGATGCCAGTTTTTTGCTTGCTGCAATATTCAAATCAGAGGTACTATGACGGCAAATGGCCGCTCAACAGTCCTCACAAGATCGCTGAACAGCTCTAAAGAGTTGTCAGTATAGTAAAAAATGGCGTGCATTTTGATATTACGCACCTTCTTAGCTTCCTATTATATTCCTTCCTATCTGCCTCAGAGCCCCAGTAGAGCTTGGACGCCTCAATATTCACCGCCATCCTAGGGTCATATGGAGGGCGCTCTTCTTCCAACATGTGTAGAATTGCCTCGATGTGAGATTTCGCCTCTTCAGGCTTCTTTGCAGTGTAGCATGGAATTCCATCCTCTGGAAGCATGTTAGTATTGCCAGACAGCCCCTCGAAGACAATAGGCCCTCACTGCTAATCCTATGATGATACATGGAAGTTAAAAACTTTACTCGGGGCTGCTCGTCCGGAAACCGGACACTGACGTTGATCTGTATATTGAACAAGCCGCCGTCGAAGTTTGTCATGGGTCTGCCAATGACTGCCTACAGCATCCCAATTCAAATCAGCAAAATCCCGTACTGGCGCGTATTGCGAGGCTCACCAGTTTCCAGACAAATGGGTTATCATCCGCCAGCTCCAAATCAACGGTGACAGATTGGTCCTTCCTATAATGCTCCACGGTTTGTTCAAATTGCCGGCGTAAGTTGACTGCCACACCCAGCTCCTTAGCCGCCGCAGCCTTGCCTTCTTCTGCCCACTGAAAGGGCTCCTCATCCAAAACATCCCGAATATTGCGCAGCCGTTTCACAAGATTCGAATAGAGAAATTTTCCCTCCATGATGTTCCCATTATGCTCGAAAGGCATCTTCAGAAACATTTCTCCTTCTGAGACATATTCCTGCTCTTTCGCTATGGTATGGAGGTATGAGTCGTAGTACCAGAGGAACCGTCGCTTGATCAGGTCGATGAAAGGCTCGAATACCTCATCATCTGCTGCGACAGCTGTACCATCTGCATCCGGGTCAACTTGAATCCTTGTCCCGTCCGCATTAAGGCCTAAGTACTCCTCCAGTCGCTGTACTATTGCTATCCGAATATTCTCGTGTCGAATCTAGGAGTGAATGTAATCTGTCAATTAAACGTGCTGTACATTGAGTTTCCCTCACTTGACCATACCTTGCGGGCATACACCTTCATATTCTCCTTGTCCGTTTCTGATGTCGTATTCTCAAATCCTGGTTCATTTTCATAGGGATTGGACGACATAAGGCTTTGTATTGATATTAAGATGGACTCCATCCCCTGGGCAGCAGACCATTCCTCTCCACGCTCCCCCCTCCAAGTCCTATTATTTGTAGCAAGGGATTAACATGTTTATACACGCTTGGGAGGAAGTGGAGGCAATCCTACCCTAAAATTGACCTAGTTTTCGAGACCATTAACGATTGGAATCAAGTAAGAGGTGCTGTAGGCCGACTTACAAACACACCTTGCCTCCGGCATAGATGTTCGGGTTGAAGCGAGTTCTTCCACCGTTGGTCGTCAAGGCGTTTACAGCTGGGGCCTTGCCAGGGTAATCTGGATATGAACTGTTTAAACCAAAAAAATTTGAGCCATAAGCAAAAAACTGAAGTTACCTCGACCAAATTTCATAGAAAACTTGAATAGAGGTTAGCACCAAACATGCACTGCAACGGGCAAAGAAAGCAAATACCTCATAGAAGCCAAACTCATATGGTGTGTCTGGTGGACCCAGAATCAGGGCCCGGACGTTCCGAATGTCCGAATCCCTACATGCAACGGCGATGGCTGCAGCAACCAGGGCTTAGCAATACTAAAGCTACTCTCCCAAGAGTTCGATAAGTGATACGTACAGAGGTCGTTCGACTTTTGAAGGTCGTTGAGTTCCTTGGGCACTTGTCAGCAAGTGGTTAGCTCATAGCGGTGAGGATGCTCTCCAGCTTTACCCGCGTGAGACGTATTATAGACTGATTCATGACGGACGGGCGTTCAGAAAACTCCTGACCTAGTAACAAACGAGCTGAAGATTGTTGAATTGCACAGAACTTGCGTTGTGGGAAGAGGCTATATTACCGAGCTTGATTGCGAACGTTGCTCCATGTAGAGATACTTAGGTAAAAGGTTTGTTCAGATCGGCTGGGCTGGGTCGACAAGGCGACGGCCCCACACTCTGCATCTGATATTTGATGAACAAGAGAGCTCGAGCTCCTACTAAGGTAAGGCTGCAATTGAATTTATTATTTGATCTATAGTTACGTTCTGTAACTTGGGTATATTTTTGATGTCCTAAACCTCAGTAGCTATATGTATGTGCTCCGTTATCGATAAAACAATAATCTATCTAGGTACTAGGTACTCAACCACCTTACACCTAGAATATAGAATATAGTGTTACTTGTTACTCTGTAAGGGGGGCCGGGGTTCATCCGTCCTTGGTGCTCCCTTCAGTCCCCCCCTCGTAAGGTCACCCTTGTCACCATCCCCTTTGGGATTGAAAACCCTGCCATAACACTGTGACATTTGCAGGGAATTCGAAATTAGAGTTGAGCTTGTCAAAACGTCAGAAAATAATTTAGCTGCCCCTTGTGAAAATCAAAATGAATACAGTACAAAAGTATTGTTTCATGCCATGTTAGGTATGATACAGTTATAACCCATGGTTATATGCATAAACGATCAGTCGATCATCAGAGTCCTAAATTTTGAGCTCGTTGTAAAAGCGGCGAATTGGGATTCTTGAATCACGTGCACTGGTCTCGGCACACCCACCCAGCCGTTACCTACCTACCTAGCATTCGTTTTTTGCTATCCTAAGCCTCTGACTAATATGAACTAATCCAATGCAATCAAAAGTATCCATATTCCATGACATGCCACGGAGTTGTTCTCATAACCCAGTCTATATCCGTTGTTTGACGGTGGCTTGGAGTTTTCTTGTCTTTGTGAGAAGCACAATATTTTTCCAATCTTTTCCAATACCAAACTCATTCACCTACAATTGGTATCTAGCATGGCCATACCCAGCTATGGCCAAAGTGTCTGATTCGAGAGTGACGCGACGCTATGGTCTGTGACTACGGTTGATGAACCTGTGTGTTGTCGGCTCCGGACCGTGCCTCCCCAATTCCGCAACCCGTGCATCTTGGAATGTACTTTACGTGTACATCGTTACCCCTAGAATTGGACGTTACATTGGGACAGTTGGCGTGCAAATGGTCGTATAAGGCATATTCATCCATTTATCCATTCATCCATTCATCCATTCATCCATTCATCCATTCATCCATTCTTGCATCATGCTGCAGCATTATGAGACTACTTCGGGTGTCCGATCCAAAGCCAGGCCTGACGAATTCTCCAATATATTCAACGGAGAAGGTCTAGCAAAACTTTTGCTACCAGAACTGTGGTCTAATCCTATCACTATGCATTATCACTATGCATCGGCCTCTGCTGCGGTGAAGCATCAGATTCAATAACGGAGGCTCGATAGCACCCAACCACGGGCTAGACCGTTGGGTGGGGGATTCTGGTTTTTTTTGGGGGGTTCGTATACCTTCTCAGGCAAAGAGCGTATCGCCTAAGTGAGTACGGGGGCTTGAGCTTTGAATCCGAAGCTGATACCCTATTACCCTGAACCGAAACCTGGGCAGTGTGAAGTATAGCTCCACACCAAGCTGTCTTGTCTATATTTGCAGCCAGGCCCTTTTGCACTCATACATGGAGTCAACTGTAGACAGAATTGCAGAAATTTATACAACAGAGAACTGGCACATGGGCACCACAGGGAGTTAATTACCTGCATATGTTCTGCAGCCATGTAGCGCTCAAAAGCAGCGTAAAGCACCCTTATTGGTCTTGGCAAGCCAAGTACCGGTACCGTTAACCATAATTATGTGCACCAAGACATATTTGGTTGAAAGCAACCCCCGTAACACCTCCACAATCCAGCATCACATCGCCCTTCTTCGTTCTCTTTATTATTGCATCTCTCAATCTCTTCCTGAGGATCTTGCATCTGGACGACCAGGCACCAACAAGCATACTCTATCGTTCTGCTCGACCTTCCTGCCCTTGAGCTTCAAGCCAGTCCCTCATTATTTAACATCAGCCTGGCGCCGTCATTTGCGTATCCCCCCATTCGGTATACAGCTAAACTCACGAATCACATTCCCCGAATAACAATTCTCCCTCTCTTCAATACTCCAAGTTCTTGTTCGGTAACTAGTCCTACCTGCGAACTGCAACCAATTTGGTCAGCCTGGACGTATTGACCCTGAAACTCCGTTTCAGCCCAAGTCATCCACGGCCTACGAAAGCGCCATTGTCGACAAGATTTGTTTTCGCGTCCCCTTCTCGAATTCAATCCCCCCCCTTCCTGAATTCTTCAGATGTCTCCTCCATCGGACGGTCGTCTGGAGGTTGAACATCGCCAACCCCTCCCAATTCTAACAAATTCCGGTCCATCAAGCAATAATCAACAAACAAATCCTCAGAGGGAAGAACGTTCGCCAACGTCTCCAACAGATCAAAATGGCAACAATTCCACAACACAAAATTCGGCACTGCCAAAGCAATCGAGCCGGATATGTAGGAAATGTGGGCAATCCTTCGTCGGAAAGTATGTGAGGGCATTGGGCGGTGCATACCATCTAGATTGCTTTAAATGCAGGGTAGGGAGGCCTGTCAAACTTTTGACTTTTGCAAGACTGATAACTATTTTCGACAGGACTGTGGTGTAACAGTAGCCGAGAAGTTTTTCCCGGTGGACGGTGAGCGAGGAGAGGGGCAATACCCTTTATGTGAGACTGATTACTTTCGACGCCTCGACCTGATATGCTATTCATGTGGGGGGGCTCTGCGCGGATCGTACATAACCGCCCTTGAGCGCAAATACCACATCGAGCATTTTACATGTTGTATTTGCCCAACGGTATTCGGGCCACAGGATTCCTACTACGAGCATGACGGCAAGGTGTATTGCCATTACCATTATTCAACACAGTTTGCTGCGAAGTGCAGCGGGTGTCAGACGGCCATTCTCAAGCAGTTTGTGGAAATCTTCCGGAACGGACAGAATCAACACTGGCATCCCGAGTGTTACATGATACACAAGGTAAATATCCTGCGGTGCCTGTCCAGGCTTGAGTTAACAGCCTGCTAGTTCTGGAATGTACGACTCTCTCCCGGAGAAATAGCATCTGTTCAGTCACCAGTATTGGGGGACCCTTCACAACAAAGGCGCTCCTTGGTCAAGGAACTCGAAGAAAAGATGGAAGAGAAGGTTTATCATATTTGGAGCGTATTGTCCGCGTTTGAAGAATCTTCGGCAGCTTGTATCAGCGATATGCTCCTTCACGTGTCTAATGGTGCCTACGTCGATGGTGTTTTTGTGTCTGAGAAGTTTATCTGGCATGTTGAAATCTTATTTTCATCAACCGACAATCTAGACGCACAGTTGCACCAAGTGGGTGGTAAAGGCGGGTTTCCATCCATCATAATATCTTCATGAGCACTTGAATTGCTAACACTGGTTTTGATATGACTTTAGGCTTGTCCTACGCACGAGAGGCTAAACTTCTATGCAAGAAAATTGTTGCTTTCTTTACTTTGCTTTCGAGAAACCAGGAAACAGGCATTCGTAAACTAGGGGTCACGCAAGAATTGCTATCACTCGTCACTGGGCTAGCTCATTATCTCAAGCTACTTATTAGGATAAGTTTACAGGGAGCACTAAAGCTGGTATGTGCCTCTAGTTATAAATCCCTCAAGGCCAGCAATTCTGACAAGGTTTAGGAACGTGAACATAATAGCATTGCCCTTGGGGAATTTTTAGAAGAGCTTGGAGATCTCGAGTTGGCCAAAGAAGGGAAACAGTCGTTGGAAGCGACCCAAGGAATGCCCGCTAATCTTGCAGATGCGATTTCCGATCTGTGCCCAGGATGCAATTTGACAATAGAAGACGAGTGTGCAAAGAATGCCGATCGTAGGTGGCACTTGGGATGTTTAAATTGTGGGAATTGTGGACGTGAATTGAAGCATCATGTGGGGGACGCTGTGCTGATGGCTGCGGATCATCGCATTCTGTGTCGAACTTGCGCTTCTCATGTTCAAGGATCCCGGCAGGAGTTCGAGCACATAACTAAGCTGAAGCAATACATTTTCTTGTTGAGGGTCGCGCTTGCTCGACTACTTCTCATGCTTAGGCAAGGCGGGAACCTTCCCCATACTTCGGGTATGTTCAAAGCCATTCAAGTCCCACTTTTGTTACTAACACTACTCCGTTAGATGACCCGAATCTTGGCGGTTACGATTCGACCTCCGGACAGAAGCCGGATGGCCTTGGGCCACCTTTACTGAGATCAGACACACGCTCAAAGTCATACAGCGGAGAGCAGTCTGAAGCATATAAAAATACTGTAAGAGATATCAAGAGGCTGCGCTCTACTCGGTTAGACCGAGCACTTGGCAGTTCAGCACGACGAGCAAGGCAGTCAAGGATTATCGAAGGTCCTGAAGCAGAGAGCGTACGCCCAGGATCTCCCGGAGGAGAGGGATCCTCTCCAGGACCGACTGCTCGACGAGAAAGTACCTTTAGAATCATTGAAGATAAGGATGCTAATGGAGAGCGAGAAGAGCGCACGAGGGGATTCTCATTCGGGGACGAGAAGGCATTGACGTTGGAAGACATACCCAAAATTGTAGCAGCCGAACAGGCAAGGGAGCAGCGTCCAAATGCATTCAAACATCAACGAACGAACACGGGAGGGGCGAATAATATACTATCGCCTAATCAGCCTAGACTGATGAATGGCCACCAACGGGGCCTTGCACACGAGAAACCCCAAAACGCTCAACAGCCGAAACAAAAACGATATTTCTCTGAACTCTCTGCTATTGATTATTTTATTGTACGCCACATAGCAGTATTATCCATGGAACCCTTAGTCGAGAAACACTTCAATTTGGAAGAGCTATTAGGTCTAATTGAGACTAGAAAAGTCAACTTCTGGAGCAGATTCGGGAAAGGATTTGGCAAAAACAATCCTGCTGCGGAACAAAATAAGAAGGGCGTGAAGAAAAAAGGTAGCTTCACCCAGTAGCGAAACACAAAATTGATATTAACCATTTATATAGGGGTCTTTGGAATCCCATTAGATGTACTTGCGGAGCGGGATGGCGCGGACTCGTCACTTGCAGTTGGACCTGGGACCCTTCGCGTTCCTGGGATAATTGATGAAGCCCTAGTTGCTATGAAACAAATGGGTAAGTTCCATTGCTTCTCCACAAGCCGGAACCTGCTAATTCTCTCCGAAAACAGACATGTCAGTTGAAGGTGTCTTCCGTAAAAATGGAAACATTCGAAGACTTAAGGATTTGGCTGAAAGAATTGACTCTTGCCAGGAGAATGTGGAGATGATCTCAGAAGGGCCTGTGCAGATAGCTGCATTGTTGAAGAAGTTCCTAAGGGAGTTACCAGACCCGCTGCTCACATTCAAATTACATCGTTTGTTTATAACATCATCAAGTGAGACTCATTTATTTTCACCGTTATTTGCTTGGTCACTAATGAAGTTTATAGAGATTGAGGATGAAGAAACCCGTCGGAGAGTTCTCCATCTCACTTGTTGCTTGTTGCCGAAGAGCCACCGAGACTCGATGGAAATTCTGTTCTCTTTCCTCAACTGGGTTGCTTCATTCTCTCATATCGACGAAGAATCAGGTAGTAAGATGGACGTCCACAACCTAGCGACTGTGATAACCCCCAATATCCTCTACCCCAAATCGAAGGACGGAAAAGATGGACCAGCAGCAGAGGACACATACTTCTTAGCTATAGAGGCCATCAATACACTCATTGAATACAACGAGCAGATGTGTGAGGTAAGTGTTTTACTCATCCGGTAAGATCTACGTCCATACTCATACGAGCGTTGAACAGGTCCCTGAGGATATTTTATCGATACTTAACGACTCGAACCTCTTTGCAAACAGTGCTGAACTCACTACTAAGGACATATTGAAGCGATATGGGGAGATTATCAACCGCCCTAGTCCCGCGCGGATGGTTGGCGCACCCACAGATGGCCCTCCAAAATCTAGAGATGGCAGAGGGAGTGCACCAGTGTATCATCGTGTTGATTCTGATGCAGATCCATCAAACCCAGCTTGGCAGAAAGAAAGCTCGGTCAAGCACGCACAAATGCCACCTCAGCCATCGTCAGCTAATACAACTGAGAACGGAAATCGAGACCATACGAGGACACACACTCGAGGGAACTCAGACACCAGTCAACATAGTGATCATGGGGACGGCCATAGCAACGATAATGGCCATATTAATGATCAACCTGCGAATAACCGCAACTCGCATTGGGTTCGACAACCTTCAAATAACCAACAAAATTCTCTAGGTGTTTCTAATATGATTTGATTGAAGAGTTTAATGCGTTTGACGAGGACAACCGTGTTTAGCTGTGCGGTGACAATTCCCAGTTCCCATTCTTCGATCTTTCTTACACTTCGAATCCTAATAATGTGAATTATGCGCTCGATGCGTGAGTTGTACCTATTACTGCTCTTACCTACAACTGAACCTTGTTTCGATGGTACCTCCATCTGTTATTTTGCGTGATTTTTAATTCGTCTTCTTTTTTGGCATTTGGATCTGGAGTATGGGATGCAACTTTGGACATGGTGACTTGGTGATTACTTCTGCCGTGATCTTTGTACAGTTTTTTAACCTCTTAATCCTCTGTGGTTTTCCTCCGCTCTTTTCCCAACCTTTTTATTTCGCTTCTCTACTTCTGGCAGCCATTTTTACTTCTTCAGATACCGAATGTAGAGTCACCGATATCCTGCTATCCAGTCAGTGAGTGAGATGCATTTTGTTTCCTTTGTTCAAGAGTTATATGGGTTAAGGTGTTTTTTTGTTGTATTGTTTCTGCCTCACTTTTTTCATTATTTAAGATTTGTTTGTCCCTGAGACGAACTTCGATTTTCTTTAAAGCTCTCTTTCTTTCCATCCTACACTAAGTCCTAAGTTACGGTGGTTTCAACACAATCCCTGAATGTCGGATAGGTGGTTCAAAGTTTTCAAGTTCTTTTCCCCCTGTCCCAGAAGTAACATAATGCACAAACAAGAAAGCAATCAAGAACAAGATACCCCTTTACCAGATAACGCCTCCGATGATGAGCAAAATTTGCAAGAAAAAATATGAGATGTGGGATCATAGCTGGTGATGAAAGCAAGTAAGGACCCGTGTTAGGGAAAATTGAGTAAAAAACATGTACATGTCAGAAGAGTAAGAAAAATGAAATAGTTCCTTGAATCTAATACCCATAAGGATCATGTTGTGATGTGAGCTGGAGTTTTAGGTAGTAGGAACTTCATTGCCCAGTGGTCCAGACCCACCTTCGATCTTGGCTGGCGCAATTTCGGCTGCTGTGGGGCCAAGTACAGTGCCCTTCCACTTATCGGGTTTACTCTTAAGGCCTACAACTCCATATTATGTTAGCATTTGTTCACCACCGCCTCGCCTGTAGAGGTGCTCACCATCCAACCACGTAACTGGTCTAGTCTCGATCCCCGCCACTCCTCCGGCCAGAGGAGATATCCCAGCTCCACTTACAGAAACAACAGGAGTTTCGATACCGGTATTAAGAACTGGTGCTCCTGGAGCGGTGCTTAGTCCGGCTTCTGCAGTGGTAGTAGCAGTAGCAGTAGCAGTAGCAGTAGCAGTGGCTGCAGGAGCCATACCAGCCCCTGGCATCACCCCAGCTACCCTCCTGATTTCAGCTGCGACTGGGCCTTTAAACCACTCAATCAATGCATCTACCCCATGTGTATCCTCGTCATCATCGTAGCCATCGTCGTCGTTTCCGGCCTCCAATTCCCTATTCCCAGCTGCATCTTGCTGTCCCCCAGCAAAAAAAAATTCTCCGGGGTTTGTATATATGGAGTTGGGGTTATTAATAAGGTCCTGATTGGGGTCCTGACTGAGATCAACCTTTCTGCGTTTCCTCGAACGAGGGAAGATTGGTGCAGGCTGGATCAGGCCTAGGTGTTCCATTGCACCACGAACATCGGTAACAGTGATATCGGATCCAGGACGGTTGGACATCTCGGCGAAGTTTTTGGTGGTGAGGGCCAGGAGTTGGAGGTATCGGGCAGTGATGTCTGTTTGTTTGTATCATGGTTAGCAAGACGTGGCTGATGCTTGGTGGACTGTGGAACCCCAAAGACCCACCGGTAAAAGCATCCAAAACACTCGGCCTCGATGCCGTCAACCCGGCCGCTCTGAGGGTCTGCGCTGCTGAAATCCTCAGCAGCGCGAAGTAGAGCTCTTGGTTTGACATCACATGTACCCTGCTTGCTTCCTCTGCGTCCCCTGGTCTGTGTCGTTGGTGGTATAGTCGATCGAGCCCAAGTAGTTCCCACTGTTTGTTGCAATCAGTAACTTGTTTGTTTGTGAAGAAGGGAGCGAGATTGCAGATCTATCTCTGTGGGCCATCCATCTTTCCTGACGGGTAGTGCCGAGAGGCGTTCGAAGGCACGCCCCAAATGTGCAGGGATGCACTCCAAGAGATAGACTGAGACCGGAAAATTTACAAGTATTCAGACGTCACAGTCCATGGGCAGTCAAAGTCAATGACCTCCAGCTTTTCGTTTTGAATATGGAATTCATTCGTGACGAATCTAAAGGTATGTTAAACATCACTAGCAAACATGAGGTTTTTCAAAATATAACTCCAACACCGCAACACCACAACACCACAATACCAATCCTCCTAACGCAACGCATAAGAGATATATTCTGTATCCGAACACCCACCACCAAACTACTCAAATATAATAAAGAAGCTCATGCCCGGCCGTCCTTCGCATCAAAGAAGGAATCCATTGCATCCTCAACCTCCGCTTCCTCAATGACGGCACCGAACCTGTATGTCATTTTGTCAGTGGCATGCCATATGCATTAGATTGCTATTCGGATCAAAAGGAAACCCACCCATGACAACCAACTCTCTTCGAAAGTACCTCAGTCAAAGTATCGAAATCCTGAGGTGTTAGCTCATGGAACCTGGGATGGGTCGTAATTTTGGTCCAAGCCCTGTCGTGGTGTTAGTGAACACCTCGATCACCTGCAATTATACATCTAGACACGAGAACTTACGCCATTGGCGTCAACTCTCCATCAAGTCCCTCCAGATATCGCTTCCTTTCCGCATCCAAAACCTGCATATTAAACAGAGTCCCAAGGGGTTCCGGATCCAAGTCCACCGTCCTCAAGCCCCATTCCTGATTTGGGTTGGCCGTTGTGTGTGACTCGGGTGGGCAGCTGACCATGAGGACATGCCCTTGAATGTAATCGGAATTCTGGTGGGATAAAGTAGCAAGCTTTTGCATATGGTCGGAGCAGGGTTTTTCTAGGCTGGTGTTGCTCCCATGTTAGCTATTTTTTCTTGATAGTGACATAAGTAAGTACATACCCCAGTACAAGGTTGATTGCAATCCGGCTGTATTGCTCGGGTGTCATCTGTTGAATACCGAGTACGGTGCCCTGACCTCCGCCAGAACCAAAGCCAGTTTGTGGTAGTGATGGATAGGGATGGGCGTGATGGCTGTGGCCGTGCCCGTGCTGACTGTAGTCATGTCCGTGGTCATGGTCAACTTGAAGTTGGTCAATACCCAGAGTGGTGGCAGGTATATTGTCTGCTAGGATTATAGTTTGCTCTTGTATCTGAGTAGAATATGGAAATGCGATTCCATTTTGTTTCAGTATAGCATGGAGTTGTTTGTTCTCTTCCATAACTGTGACTTTCTCCTTTATGGCAGCCGTATAGGCTTCCCGGAGACGCTGCAATTCTTGTTCCAGATTGCGGATGTAGCGTTCCTTACGCTCGCGGTGGGACCTACGGTGAATGGGATGTGAGCACGGTCGAAATTGATATAGGTAACACTTGGTAAAGCAGAAGATGGTTTTACCAGCAAGGTATCGAATCAGGGTAGTCTGGTAAAGGGATAAGGGCAATTGGAACTTATTGAGAGCATTTGTAGGAAATATATAAAAAAAACACCCCAAGTATCGAAACCTACCTCTGAGCTTTCCGATTTCTCTCAATCTTGTCATTTTTTGCAGGTTTTTGGTCCGGCTTTGGGCCCCTCTTCTTGGGACTGTCACCCTCTGTCGCACAATCGTCAGTATTTGGATTTCCTGGGCAGAGTGATTCAAGAGCCAATTCGCCAAAAGCCGCAGGCTCTTACTGCCCATCCGGGATGAAAGTTTGTCACTAAGATTCGAGAACCAACCTGACGAACCTCCCCCAATGGTCCCAATTTTGAAATAGTTATCTATGGAGAATGGTACCTCTGAGTCGCCCCGAGAACATTCAGCCATCTTGATGATTTCACTTATTGTAGAGCTAAAATGGGAAACAGAGTTTCTCGCGAAGGTATTTGAAATATTCCAAATGAGGAATAATGCGTTATTATTCCAAATATCTTGATGTGTTGGCGAACAAAGAAGAAAAAACAGCACTGGAGTATAGTTGCCGAAATCTTGTGATGCGAAGGCGTGGCCGTTGGGTGAGGAAGGGCCAAAAGGCTTGAAATCAGTACCTTAATAACTGGCTATGAGTTGTGGAGAAATCTCAGCATCATGTCGGTCGGAGGTTAGATTTTCCCAGTTCAAACTTCACCGGGGGTTTCAGCTGTTCTCTTCAGGAACAATACTTACAACGTAACTACTGTACGGTACAGTACATATACAGGTAGTCCGGTTGGCACAACGACCTCTGAAAGAGATATACAGGTATATATGTATATAGAGTACTTCCGTACACCGTACGAATATGCAAAAAGTCTTCAGCTTGAGCTTCAAACATCAGCAATACACTGCATAAGCATCATGCAAGAGCTTTGTGAGTTTGCGGGCGGCTTGCATATACACGTAAAGCATCAACTCTCTCCACCCAGAGTTTGGTATCATGTAAAATTCACCTCCGCCAAAATAATGCCTCCATCCCATCTCCCCATCCATGCTCTCATCGCCGCCGGGACTACTTGCGGACAGGTCGATCTGGCGAGAAGTACTTGTACAGCGACCACACGTCTTAACACCATCAATAATTTCACCAACCCCACCTCCATATTATATCTAGCGTTAATACCCCACCCGGCCCCATCTCCACCCTTCGAATTTGGATGCTGTTAGCATACAATATACAAGCCATCGGTGTCTAGGCAAACCTCGCGCCCAGTGATGTCTTATCCTAGCGGTATACCCCCTCTAAGACTCCAATCCTTTGCCTTCATAATGCTCCCACCATCCAAAGCCCCCAAGTTTCTCCGGCCTCATCGGCACTTTCGCGTCTCCCCACCAGACTCTGCATACCAACCACCTCCTCCCCCCAAAAGAAAAACTACCATCAGAAAGAAGAAAACCACACATTCCGGTTTCTCGAATAAAAAGCAGTGATTGTGAAGACTCCCGATGAAACCTACCTGCCAGAAGGCTCTTCATCCCCCACTGTGGTCTTTAGAGTTGCACGGATAAACCCCTTCCCCCCCTTGACTTGATTTTCGATGCTTGAGAAAACAGATGGACAAATTTAGCTAGTCATTACCGTTCTATTTGTGGAGGATAATTCGTCTCTAGTAGAGCGGGAGAGGGGGCCCAAAAGAATTATGAAGGAGGAGGATGGAATTGCTGAAGATTCAAACCCGGATGAAACCCTTTCCCCAATACCCAGTACCGTTTCAGACCATGTCTCGCAATAGACCCGAATCAATAGGTGGGGGAAATTACCGTTTTTTTGTGTAGATATAGCAAGGTCATGGGCCAGATGTATATGGATGGAGAGGAATAATTTATTGGGACAGTTTTCCCTAGGAATATACCACAGCCGAGGAGGTCTATGAGAGATGTTGGAGGGTCGAGAAAGGGGGAGAACGGGAAGGAGGAGGGGGAGAAGGAGAAGAAGAAGGATGCTGGGGCGAAGATGGTGTGTGTATGGAATTGGGAGGCATTGAAGAAGGTTGCGGGGATGGATTATGCGTTTAATCGGAAGAAGGCTTTAGATATTGGTGGAGGAAGTTACCATTCTTCTAACTAGTTCTTCTCTAGTGTGTACCACCTATAGCTATAGCTAAGATATAGCTAACATTATTACTTGTATCTCAGGCTCCGCTCCATAAATGTGGATGCTGCTAGTCGAAGCAGGGTTCAAGAGCGATTCCGGTTTGGCTAAAGTTCACTTTCATTGTTACAGCATTATGGAACAAAATTTTAGATTGAAAGTATTATCGTTCAATTATATTTGGCGGTCACAAACTTAGTGAGGTTAAGGCAGAGAACCCCTACCATTCCAAATGGGTATAAATACTGCAAACTAGCAGCGTCCTAACTACTTCATGATCAATTAATTACACATGTCTTGTGGTTGATATCCCAGTCTCGCTCACCCTACCTCTGTCCGTCATATACCCAACACTCATATACAAAGTCAATTCTCATATTGCTAACAGGCCATATTGATTGTGCACAAGCTTCGAGTCATTAATTGCGGAGATTTCGTTTCCTTCCCTTGTCATGAGAATGCCTTGTGGTATCCAACCATGTCTCTTGGTCAGATTGCTGGCTCATTCAATGTCTTGCCATTAAGAAGGGAATGCATGGCCGGTACAGGTACGAAGTAGGTGCCAGGGGTTTGTCGCAATCGGTATGCCACTGGTATCGAGGAACTGGACGAAAGATGAGGTGGAGTTTACGGCACTCTTTGGGAAGGTATTGAGGTATAGATGGCCAATTTATTACTCACGAATCCGCTGAGCTAATCTCTGTGCTGCAGTGTACAGGGCTAGTTGCATACAGTGAAGGAACGAGATTTCACCAAGTAAGTGGGCAGACATGAAAAGTTCGCGGAAGCAAAATGGAAACCAGGTTTACGCATTACTTATACCCACGTCCGAAGTGTTAGCACGTTTTTATTATCATGATTCAGTTCACCTATTCCCATATATCCCACATAATACCTTCTGCCATAGCAAGGTTGCAGTTCCCTTATGAGTCCTCCTTTTGCACCACGTTTTGCACTTGACTTGTATCCAGTACCTCGCACCTCTACTTACCACATGAAATACATTTACGACATCACGATAGCCTACTCCCACACCCCACCAGGAGGTTCCAAATCGCATCCAACATGCCCCTACCATCTGGCAAGTCTTTTGTTTTCCAATTATCTCTCAAGTCGAGCGTTTTCTCAATTTTCGATCTGCCAGAGGATGAGGCGGATCGCTGAGTGGCTGGAGCATGGTGGAGAGTGAAGGATGAGGTAGAGTGGTGGCTTGGGTGAGATTAGATATTCGTGATGAAAAAGCCTCGCACAGTAGTATTGGCCGTTCCTCGGTGCCGTTTCAGGTTAATGTTCGCAACATGGCTTCAGGGTAATCAATCTAGAGGGCTGCTTCATTGAAACGGGTGGCGTTTTAGCGCATCGCCATGCAGCTTCCTATCTTTTACGCACGGTTTACATATGGTTGGGGAATCAAATTAACTTTTCTAATAATTGCTGGGTCTAGGAAAATATAGAGACTACTGGTTATTATTGCTGAATGTTGGGCTGTGGGAAAACAGATAAATACTTCTAGGGCCTTCAAAGCGTTGAGAATATTTGGCCTGTGACGCCATATGTACATGTTTATTATTAGATTTCGACCCCGGGGGATCAAATACACTCCTCCCTGATGAATCCACCAATTATAACCAATGCCCAACTAGGTTAACCAATACCCATGTCTAGTGGAGCAAACCCGCATCTCTCCATTCTATCGCAACTGACCGCCCTTTAGACACTGCACCGTCCTCAAGGTAGCTTGAATCCATACCCCGCCATACACGTTCGGTAAAGGTCAATCATAGGCTTACAGTCCTCCTCGCCTCGGTTACTGAAGAGCATGCATTCGTCTCGGCGAGCTTTTTCTTCTTTACAGACACCTGTGGTATATGGATTAATGTCGGGGGATTTTGCGGTGATTTAGGTGAGGAGGACGTACAGCATGGCTTGGGGCCCGCAGCGGCTTTGGTATCGGGGGCTTTAGAGGCTGTTTATCCAATCAGTACTGGAGTGAATTGTGTGAGTAGAGCAGGGCCTACGCAGAGGACAAGCGTCGCCGGCGGGTGCCTGGACTATTGGCTGAGACATGCTGGATTGTGGATGGGGGCGATCGAAATATGCTTTTTGGATGTATGTGCGAGGGATGTGGATAAAATTTCACCGAGCTGATGTGGAAGTGATTATTGGGTTTCAAGTTGCAGAAGCCCTTTACTAGTAGCCGAGCGGATCATTAGAAATGAGGAGTAATTTGTAATGGAAGCGATGCCCGTGTGAGGAGATAGGCGGAGGGCAGATGGCGATGGCGGATTTCGGATATCGGATTTCGGATTTCGGAGTCGGGCCGGATCGGCAGGGGTCTACAGATCGTTTTTTTTTGCGGTAGGGGGCCAGTACCGGTAGAAGTATGTACCTCAACCTCCTCCCTACGTAAGATGCATATGCCTAGGTATCCGCGCTGCATAGATCTACTGTGCTGTGAGCGACATGCAATATAGGTGCAACAACATCAACACATCACGCTGGACAGATTTGCAACTTTTGACAACTTGCTGGAAGGGATACCGAATCGAAATTGGACATTGGCATTCGTACTAAGGAAACGAAAGATTCAACACTCAATAGTATCTACATACAAGTACACCAGTACCCTCAACCGCCCCCCGTCCCCCCCCATACCTCTGCCAATGCAGCCACAGTCCAGCCCTACCGAACCAGTAACCCTGCCAAGCCCCTCCCTTTCCCCCCCCCCCCACCTCATCCTCTCGTTACCGATCACCACCTCCACCTCCCCTCCCCACCATGAACATCTCGCTTCTTTCAAGCTTTCTGCATCTTGCTCCACTTGCCCACGAGCCATCCCTGCGTGCCACCACCACGTCCTGAAATTTCTCTCCAAAGACCGCTTGCCTGGCAGCTCCTCGCCTTCCTCCTCTATCATAAATACGCTGAAGACATCCACAGTCTTCCTTCTCATATCCTTCACCTGCCAAAAAAAAAAACACCCTGTTTAGCTGCAAGCAAAAGAGTACAGGAGAAAAAAGAAGAAACAAAAAAGAAGAATAGGAAAAAAGAACAAGAGCAGGAAACGACAATCCTGTAATTCTTCAACGATGGTCGCATCAAGAAAGGTATTCTCGCTCGAGGGAAAGGGATTAAAACTCAATACTGCAGCAGACATCGAACCGCATATTGCGTCTTTGAAGGCAGATGGGCATGTGGAGGAGGTTTGGTTGAGCGGGAATACCTTGGGAATAGGTGCGTGCGAGGCGTTAGCAGATGCTTTAAAGAATAAGAAAAACCTAAAGGTACCTATATCCATTACCCACCACTCCTCACCGGCCCTAGTATTTACTATTTTGCTTGTGCCCTCTAGGTTGCCGAACTGGCCGATATCTTCACCGGCCGTCTCCGAGAAGAAATCCCCCTTGCCCTCACTGCCCTGGGCGCCGCCCTCCTCACCTGTGAGAACCTGCACACCGTCAACCTTAGCGACAACGCCTTCGGATTACTAGCCGAAATTCCCCTCGTCACCTTCCTCTCTCAACACGGGCCCCTACAGCATCTCTACCTAAACAACAATGGCCTTGGCCCATTCTGCGCCACCTCCGTCGCAAGGTCACTCACCAAGCTTGCCGAGCTCAAGAAAACGAATTCCAAGTTCTCTCCTCTAGAAACTGTAATCTGCGGGAGGAATCGATGCGAGAATGGAAGCATGGAGGCTTGGGCGGAGGCGTATAAGGCGAATACCGGGGTCAAGACAGTGAAGATGGTGCAGAATGGGATTAGGCCCGAGGGGATTGCGATATTGATAAAGAATGGGCTTAGCAATTGCACTGGATTGGAGACATTGGATCTACAAGATAATACGTTTACATCATCTGGCTCTGAGGCGCTGGCGAAGGCGGTGGTTAGGTGGGAGAAGATGGTGGAGTTGGGCGTTGGAGACTGTCTTTTGGGAAAGAAATGTAGTAAGGTGGCGAAGGCTTTGAGTGAGGGGAAGAATAAGGGATTGAAGGTTTTACGACTGCAGTATAACGAAATCGATGTGAATGGGGCAAAGGAGTTCAAGCACGCGCTGGAGAAGGCGTTACCAGTGTTGGAGAAGTTGGAATTGAATGGGAATAAGTTTAGCGAGGACGATGAGGTTGTGCTTGAAATCAAGGATATATTCGCTCGGAGGGGCTTTGGGGGGTTGGATGAGTTGGATGATATGGAGGAGGACAGCGATGAGGAAGAAGAAGAGGAGAAGGAGGTGGAGGACGTAGTCAGGCGTGCGAAGGAGGAAGAGGAACAGGACGTTGCGCTAGAGAAGGATAAGGCCGTTGATGATTTGGCGGATTTGCTGGCGGCTGTGTAGATGCGTTATATTTTTCTTGTGTGTGTTGAGGGGGGAGGGATGTGTGTGTCTAATAGGAGCATGGGTGTTTCCTAGAGTGAATAAAAGGTGGGCTGGTGTTGGTGTTAAAACGTTTGCGGCTTGGAGGCTATAGGTTTTTTTTATGGCCCAATGATTTTGCCTGGTGATGGATGTAATTTTTTTATACTGTTTCGATGTTTGATATTACCGTTGCAGAATAGTCCGTTGTTGTGATGGGTGCGAGTGAGCGAGTGAGTGTACTTTATTAGACGACAGTATTACAGATGAAGGCAGTGCAGTCACTGATTGTATGAGATGATTCTAGTTTTTTCGCTGTAAGATGTCCAAGTTTACTTAGAAGTTGTAGATTTTCATGGGAATGAAAAACCAGAAGACAATGTAAATATATACATTAAGTAGGTACACATGAATATGTCTCGAAACTAACCTGATCAACATTCCAAAACAACAATATTGGTCGAAGGCCGCCAACTCTAAACACACAAAGCTTCAATTTTACACAATAATCAGCCCACTGAATATTCACACTGAGGGCTAACCAAACGATACACGTAAATCCAAACACCTGATATATCAAAAACCAAACCAAGAAGCGTCGTCAACTATACCCAAAACAGTCTCAGCACTGAATAACCACCTCACCCCCCGCATCCACCCACCTCAGGCCCATCTTCGTCCTTCGATCGCTTATAACAAACAAGAAGGCCCACACCAGCTCCGCAACCTTTCCCCAACAATACACCTTAACCGTATCCCCGCCCTCCTCCGCACCCTCTCCATCCTCACTCCCCAAAAACACTCCCACCATCCCCAGTCGCCCCCTCAACACATTCCCCCTCAACTTATCCCAAAACTGGACCTTCTCCCTCCTCCCCTCCCACCGCACAGCGCCTGCACCCGCTATCCCCCCCATAGATCTCTCGCCTGTGAGGGGGGAGGAAGAGGAGAGATCAACAACCCAACATCCCCTCTCCCACTCCCTCAACTCCCTCTTCCTCACCACGGGCTTAAAATACGGTACCCACGTATGTGGTTTCTCCTCGAGCCGTGCTAGGTAGCTTGTTATCTGTAGCGGGTTCGTGTTGACTTCGTTTGGGCAGAGGTCCGGAGGGAGGATTGCGTGTGGCTGGGGGACGAGGGTTGAGAGAGGGGGGGGGTTGGTAAGTTGAGGGGGGGAGGAAGGGGGGGAGGTGGATTAGCGGAAGGGAGGAGGCTGTGGAGGGGAGGGATGGGGGAAGTTGGGAGGGGGAGAAGGGGGAAAGGTGGAGGGGGGTAGGGGCAGAGGGGGCGTAGAAGAATTCTCGGTTTTGCTTGGGGGAGCAAGGGGGAGGTGGCGCTTGGGGTTTTTTTAATGGTGAAGGTGAGGATGGTGGCGGTGGTGGCTGAACTTCGATTTGCGAGTAGGAGCGGGTGGCGTATCGCCCGGAGGTGCGCTGGGAGGAAGATTTGAACTGGGAAAGTTGTAGCGCTGGGGCGTTGAGGGTAAGTTGGGATTTTGATTTGCCCTTGGTAATACTCCTTTTTGCCTTGTCTATTCGAGGACCCCTGACGGGAGGCGTTGATGCTTCCTGGGACGGCTTCTTGGTGGTCTGAGAGCGAATAGACGGAGCTACAGAGTGGGGCGCGAGACTTTGGGCAAAGGGAGGTCTAGGTGCAGGTCGAGCCTGAGCCTGCTCCTGTGAGCCATCACTGTATCTTCTCCCGCCTCTCTGCTTCCGCCTATTTCCCTGAAGTGGAGGCGTGGTAGATAGAATATCCGGTGAAGACCCTTTCCTCTGTGGTGCTGGTGTATTCAGAGCACTTTCCCGCAAAACCTGGTACGCCGGGGAACTAAGCCCTGCCTGCTCCCGAATATCTTTTTCCTCCCCCTTCCCTTTCCCCTTCTGCGTCTCCCTCTTTCCCTTCACCGACTCGAAAGATAAAAACTCCGGACTCGTCAAATCCCCTGTCAAAATCTCCGGGAAACTTGCTTCTGCAATTCCCTCTGCTAATTCTTCGGCCTGAGAAGAGGGAATATGAATATGCATTCCCATCTCCTCAACATCCATATTCACATCTTCCCTATTCCTATTCTGTGGAAGTATTGGTGAGCTTGGGGCCTCCACGGTGTTTCCGTCTTGAGCCTGAGACTCGGCGATGCTTCCCTCTGGCGCTTCCCAACTTTCCACATCCGGCAACAAAAACCCCAACGAAGAGTATTGCGTTGAGCCCAGACTCGGTAGCTTTTCCCTTGTCTGGGCATTTTGCTGACTATCATCCTCTACCTGCAACGACACTTCTGGAGGCGATTCCGTAACCACCTCATCCTCTTTCATCTTCACCTCCTTCTGGGGCTTCTTCTCCGGTTTCGCAGCCTCCACGACCCTTGGTTTATCATATCTCCTAAACATCGCCTCCAGGTCCTCATCATATGTCCCCAACTCCTCCCCCACCGTGCTCATCCACGCATCTCTCGGATCGACCTGTCTATCAGGAATCGATTCCCCGTCTTCATAGGTCGGGAGCTCAAAGGAGGTAGACGAGAGGGACATGTATGCTGCGGCTCCGAACCCGCGTAGGACGGCCACGGCTTGTTTGCGGTAGAGGGCATCTTGGGAAGCGTTGCTGGGGGCGGAGGTGTGTATCAGGAGGCGGACTCCTGGCTGGGGAGGAGGGGGAATGGGGGGTGGGGTTGGGGTTGGTCGGCGGCGCTTTGAGCTGCGTGGCTGGTCAGAAGGGGGTCCCTGTTTGGAAGGTCGGCGAGGAGATGCGTTGTTTTGGGCATTTTTAGACCGAGAGGAGGATGGTTGGAGGGCTTTGGTTGCTCGGGTTTGGGGTTTTGGTGGCTGCTGTATTTGCCTCAATAGATAGTGTGTAGGCCGGCTGTCCCCAGGACTCGGAGAGATTCGTCGACGCTTTGGCAGTTGCTCCGGGTGATAACCTGTAGGCTGACTCTCTTGTTGGCCGCCATCGGGGCCTACAGAGCTTCGCGGATGCTTGCCTATGTGGGCACGTCTTGTTACTTGTGGCTGCTGTGCTGAAGAAGGTATTGATGATGCCGGCTGTGCTGAGGCCAATACTGATGATAACTGGCCCTGTCGCTGTCCGTCCTCTGAACCTACAGAGCTTCGTAACCGCCTAGTCGTGATGGTGCAGCTGTTTCTTCGTGGCTGCTGTGCAGATGTAGGTATAGTTGTAGTCTGTATTGTTGATGTTACTGCTGTCGCTCCTGCCGGTGCTGCTGACCGTCCAGCAGGGCGTTTCTTCTTCGCCATATATCCCGGTGATCTCCAAACCAACTTCTTCCCTATCAGCTCTTCTCTTCCGCTCCTCTGCCTGCTAGCAGTGGGATATGAAGTCAACGATAGATGATAAGATAAGCCTTTGCAAACGTTTGCTATCCGAAAGCGTAGATAATTCTGGTGGTATTGACCGGTACACGAAAACAAAGTTTCCTCGCCCCGTCATTCATGGCCACGGTTGCCTCTCACAAACGATAATCTCGCGTCGCATGCCCCGTACAGTCGTACAGTCAGTCGTACAGAACTGATGCCAATGGGCAGGGAGAAAAGAAACAAATAACGTTAACGTAAAGGAAAGTGTTCACAGTCGGACCCCTTGTCTCCCCAGGAAGAGCGGCCGCAGCGCCATAACCCAGTAAAACAAACCGCACGCCTCCAACACCGGTCAAGTGTGACAAACAGAATAGCGAAAGGAATGAGTGAATGAACATGAATGAATGAATGAATGAATGAATGAATGAATAATGAGCAAGCATCCCGGTTTGAGTTGAGTGTGAGAGTAACGCAGGGGTTTCAGGCATGTCAGTCATTTGCACTCTGCGTACTTACAGTAGTGTATCTAAACCCAACCCCTGTTTGCCTACGGGCCAATGGAAGAGGAAGGCTCATACTCCGTATTACTGCTCATATTACGGATACAATACGTACCTATCATCACTGGGCCACTGTGAACCGTTGGATTCAAAGTTCTATCTCATTTACACAACACTCCTCCAAGCAACCAGCACTCCTAGTACCTCAAACAAGATACGGAAGGAAATATCTAACAGGAATTTAAGATACTTTACGGATGATATTTGGGGGATTTGCGTGTTATTAAAAAAAAGAGAGGTTATCTTCCTGTCCGTAGCGTAATTGCAACGATCTAAGCCTTCTGTTGAACAATCCCTAGAGAAAAAAAAAAAGTCAGTGACACCTGAATTATGAAATGGGTGAGCCAGGTACAAACATACTCTCAACTTCTGAAACGCTCTGCGTCAGAATCTGCTTGAGGACGGCAGCGTTCTCGAGCTCCTTCTTGACCTTGTTAATCAAACTCTCCGCAAGCTCCTTTTGCTGGCGCTGCTTAACCTGGGCCTCATAGCGGACCCAGGAGTCAAGGACGGACTTGACCTCGTTGGTGAACTGGACGCGCTGCTCGAGCTCAAAGGTCTTGGCCTCGAGTTCAGCCGTTTCCTATATGGCACAAACACACAAAATGAATCCCCCCATTCCCATTTAAGCCAATAATATCGCACTTCTGGGTAATATTCCGTACCTTGGAGACGGCAAAGAGGTGCTTGGTAACATCAACAACACTTCCCAGCTGGGAGACAGAGTCAATCCTCTCCTTGACAGCCTGTGTATGGTCCGCCCTAGCACTATTCAAGATATCCTTAATCTTCTGGGATTGAGCGGTCGCCCACTCGGCGTACGCTGGCCCACCGTACTTCCCCACCGCCCAGAAGACAGAGAGAAGGCAGAAAGCGACGATAGTCTCGTCGTTGACGACGTAGAGCTCGTTTGAGATAGCCGCCACGGAGACACCCGCAGTGGCGGAGAGTATAGCAGCCTTGGAGGCGAGGGTGCTGCCTGGGAGGGAGTCAAGAATGGAGTTGGCCTTGCTCTTGGGGTCCGCGGGGACGTTTGGGGAGGTGCTTTGATAGCGGACCAGGACTGGGCGGATGGCTCGTGGGAGGGTAGCGGTGGGGCGGAGGCGGGCAGCAGCTCCTGCGGGCGGTGCGGTTGGGTTAGTATCAATTGCTTTGTATATCAACAACAATTTCAACCGAGAATCCATCCAGGCCTTCCTCCCCCAACCCTCCCGGAGCTTCCACCTAATTTCGCCCATCACCCTCGGAGGTGGGGCAACCCATTGAAACAACTCAACCTACCGATCAATCCCTTGCTTAGCCGCATAGACATTGCGCCTGTATATGCGAGAGTGGAGATGCGTTTAGTCAGGGGTTTCGCTTGCACGGGAGTGCTGTCGTCGGCGGAGGGGAAGAGAAGGGGGTGGGGGAGGGGTTATTGAAAGTATGTACTTGCGAGATTGTTATGAGGTTAAAGCCGAAGATCTTCCAGGCTGCCAAGGCGGTGAAGGCTTCGGGGTTGGTGTCAGGTGACATGGAAATTCAGAAGATTTTCACAGGCACCAACATCATCATCATCAATTCATCGATCCATCAATCAAGATCTTGGTATCCCTATAACAATCCCGCAAGTACAGCTCTACCGCAACCATGGCATCTTCAGGGCTTACAAACGGGAAGAAGAGGAAGCGGTCTGAAGATACCAAACCCACCTCAGCCTCAAAAAAGGGCAAAAGCAGCTCTCCCAAACCAGCCGCAAAAGTCACCTCATCTACTGTATTCCCAGCTTCAGATCAAGGCCCCCAGCTCACACAATCCCGCGTCCTCGAACTCGAAGAACTGATTGCCGAGTCCCCCCGAAACTACAACCACATCGTCACTCTCCTCAACTCCCTCCAAGTCTTCGCCTCCCCCTCTCTCGGAATCACCTGTGCAGTCTCACTATGCCGGACCTTCTGCCGCCTACTCGCCATAGGCAGGATGAAGAAGAAAGACACTGATACCCCTGCGGAAGCAAAGTTGCTAGTATGGTTGAAGGAGCAGTATAAAGGGTACCTAAAGGAATTAGCCACCTTGCTTAAGAGCAAGGAAGTTAGTTATCAGACTACAGCATTGACGCTGTTAATGAAGTCAGTCAAGGAGGAAGGCGCGCATTTAAAGGCTCCTGGGGATGACTATTTCTTCCCGCATGATTTGATGGCGAGGATTGCGAAAGGGGTACTGTATACGGATTTTTCAGAGAATGCTACCCTACGGGATGAGTTTGTGCAGAAATGGCTGGATGAGTACCACGATGTTCGATACTCATTCTTCTTTGTCACTCTGTGAGCAATTCCCCTTCACCCGCCGAAAGCCCACAGCTAACCTTCCACCTCCATCCACCAGCACTCTCGCCGAGAAAGCCCTCACCTCCTCCTCCCTCTCCCTCTTCCGCTCTAACCTCCTCACCATCCTCCTCTCCCTGAAAAACCTCCCCCTAGACCCCAAATCCTACACCCTCTCCCCCTTCTACGTGCTCACCCCTCCAATCAAAAAATCAAAAAAGAACTCCAACAAACCTCCGATCATCTCCCTCACATCCCACCGCGCACAACTTTCCGGCCTCTGGCTCGCCACCTTCCGCCTCTCGCTCATACGGGACGAACTGAAACTCGTCCTCTCCTCAATGACGCACTCCATAATCCCCTACTTCAACCACCCACAGCTGCTCTTCGACTTCCTCACCGACTGTTACAACCAAGGCTCCGTCATAGCCATCCTCGCCCTCAACGGCCTCTTTGATCTTATAAAAGCAAAGAACCTCGATTACCCGAACTTTTACGAGAAGCTGTATGCTCTATTCGACAGGAATCTCATGCATATGAGATACCGCTCTCGCTTTTTCCGCCTCGTAGAGATTTTCTTAAACTCGACACACCTCCCTGTCAGCCTCGTCGCAAGCTTTATAAAGCGCATGTCCCGCCTCATACTCACTGCTCCACCGTCAGCAATCGTTATTGTCGTCCCACTAGTCTATAACCTCCTCAAGTCACACCCGAGCTGTACATTTATGGTTCACCGAGAACGGTACGATAGGGATGCAGCAAGGAAGGAGGGATATGAGGATCCATTCAATATGAACGAGCCCGACCCAATGAAGACGAATGCGATTGAATCGAGTCTCTGGGAATTAGTCATGATGCAGGGACATTACCATCCGAGTGTAGCTACTCTAGCGAGGATTGTTAGTGAGCAGTTTACGAAGGAGAGCTATAAGTTGGAGGATTTTTTGGATCATAGTTATGCGAGTGTAAGTATTACCCCTAATGATATCCTTGATCTGCATTCCTATAAACGATTTGCGTGGATGCTAATTTTTGGATGGGCGGGTAGATGATTGATGCGGAGTTGAAGAAGTATATTAAGAATGATCCGGCGGTGGAGTATGATATACCGAAGCGGATATTTACGATTGCACTACCTACTCCACCGGCGGAAATGGAGGAGGGGGGAGGGGAGGATACGCTGAAGGAATTAAAGCAGGTTATTGGGGGGTGTACCTTGACTGACCTATGGGCGTTTTAATTTGCCGCATAGTTTGGTGAGATTATGTACAATATGGACGTTGTAAAAAAAAAATCGTGTAATTTACGGCGCAATATGAATATAAAAGTATATAATGCAACCAGACTAATATTATGCTACTTGTGTAGTCTCATGGTCAGGGATTTTGATATCCAACGTATCCTTTGCATACTCGAAACCAACCCACTCCTGAAACTCCCCAGCAAATTTCGTAGCCGCTAAGAGATAGAGCTGCTCGTCCTGTGGATACAGCTTTGAAAGTTCTCTCATCGCCCGCAGGGCTATATGGACCAAACCTGTCAGTCTTTGCATTCTTGATAGAATACAGAATAAAAAATATGATAAACCTTTGATATAATGCGTTTCTAGCTTCAATCCTCTTTCCAACGCCCTCTTATTAACATATTCCCAACCTCTGCTAATGTCCACCTTCTTACTTGATATCAGCTCAGGCTTGAGACTTGGCCTCATTTGTGTGAGATAGACGTAAAGCATCCACAGCCATTGACTCCGTATCAACCGCGTGTGGTGCTTTGCGGGGAGGATGGGGAGGATTGTCCGCACAGCGTATAATGCGGTGAGGGCATGGCATAGGAAGAAGTCGAATTGCGGGTTATCGATCTTGTGGGTTGTGATTAGCATTAAAACTGTGGTGATGGCAAGTGATTTTAGGACGCTCTCTAGCCCTGAATCATGAGTTGCTAGTTAGTCATTGTGTTGCTGTATGGTTTATATTTGAGTGTGATAGGTAGTAAGTAAGCCTTAACCTTTTTCCGCAAGATCTAGCTGGTTGTAGTATTCCAGAATAACTTCCTCCCGTGTTTTGAACAGGACGGTTGATTGTGTACTCCAGGTTTATCACATACGCCATCGAATTTGGGTCTTCACGGACTCGGTCTAGGATTGCTAAAGGGTCTGAGGTGGATTTGTCTGTGGGAAGGGGTATTTCTATCGATACGTATGTATGTAGGAAGTCGTGAGATGTTGCGGTTAGGGTGAGGGCTTCCATTGCCACGTCGCGGCTGTTGAGTTCGATTGCGTACTACTGATATATTTAGGTACGGGATGGAGGATATTGGATATTGAATATTTACCCCGAAATGTATAAGTGGATGTGCAACTTATGGAATTATGGAAAGTTGGTATCAGTCCCCACTATTCAATCAAGGGAGAATATTGGTTCAAGAATAAATAAAGATTTACTCACTTCCACAAATAAGGCTGTTTAGTAAAGGACTTTCCCCGTCCAACATATACCCCATCAAGACTTTTTTCCAGTCATATCCCTCTCTCACTAATTCGTCTTCAAAGAAATCCAGGAAAGCTCTCTGGTAGCTTTTCTCATTGAGTCAGTCAACGAATTACTTCCGAGATAGGGGACCCAGAATCAATACTTTTCATCACCCAAATACCTCCTCCAATCTCCCCCCGTAACTTCCCAGGGACTATCCTTCCATGGGTCAATATCCCCCTCCTCACGTTCATATAGATCATGCAATTGCTTCTCATCCGCCCAAACAAGTACGCAGTGCCTAGAAGCTATATATCAAATAATTATATCTTGTCAAAAACCCCTATTCCCCAATCATCCATATAATGCAATGTGGGCTTATACATACATGGACAACATGATTATGAAACGGAAAGCCCTTATATCCTTTATATAGCAGCGAATTTGTCTGGTGGTTCAGCTTCAACAGATGCGTCAACGCTCTATCTCTTTTCACAGGGGAATCCTCAATCCGAGGAGCTTCGACCGGGGGAATTGTGCAGCGGGGATAGCGGGGGTCATTATCGTCATTGTCCCTGGGGAGCTGAATCTTTGGAGGAAGCTTTTGAATTGGAACATCCTTGTTGCAATTGTAAGTCACCGGCCGAAGCTTCCTCGTTTGAAGCAATCTGGTGGGAAGAAGTACGAGATATTGCGATCAGAAGATCAGAAGTCCTTTATGAGCAAGACGTAACGTAGCGCTGCTCCACAGGGTGGTTTTGTTGGGATCTGCTAGTCCCAATACAGTAATCTGGGAAAATCCTCAAATGAAATCGGCAAACCTCATACCACGAGGGTGCTCTGCAGACGGAAAAGTAAGAAATTCGAATCCAGGACCTTCACACAAGTAATCATTACGAGCGACATGATTAATTGGAATTTTAAGTGTTATCGGAGGCCATTTCACCGCACAAATGAGTAATGTACATGTAATGTAATCTTACAAAGGTTCACCAATAACAGTAGTCTCGCCAGTAACAGCAAGAAGCAAACGAAAAAGAGGTGCTATATAGTTTTTATACCCAGAGAAAACCACCCACACGTTTTGAGCAGAATTAACAGAAAAGAAAAATAGAGCAGTACAAGCGTTGGTACTTTCCATCTCCACGACCATCCCAAAGACAGACAGATTAATACAGCAAAGCGAATGTTAACTTGAGGTACCTAACTCCGTACCATGCATACCAGTAAGAAAAACAAGGAAATATCATTGTGACAGGGGCACCATACCCCGGCTTTTGAAAAGGAACGTCTCTGATATTGGAGGTAGCTGAGAAATCGAAACTCTATGAAGGTTGTTTCGTTTCTACAGCCTCAGAGTGCACGCCATTCATGGCACTGTCGGGTTCTTCTTTTTGGGGCGCGGAAGGCGCTTCGAGAGCAAGAGGCCGCCATTTCCGCAAGAATTTTCCCGAGATGCTTGAAAGCTCCTTGTCTATACAGCTACGTTAGTATAACTGAGTTTTGACAGGTAGTGAACTGGAGGGCTTACGATTATGGTAGAAGTCCTCAAATAAGTCAAGACATATCTCTCTAACCGGGGGCCTGAGCATCGCATTGTAGCTACATTATACCATCAGTACTCTAGAGCCTTTTGTATGGGGAGTTGCACTGACTGTAATATCTGTATTCCAAGAGTTGATCTATCTGGGTCAAGACATAGAATCTTAAATTTATTAAGAATCTCCCTGCTTAACTCCGGAACCTCGCTGAGAAATCTTATAACCAAGCGATCTTTCGCCTCTAAAAACGGCAATATTCCATCTACCACTTTTGCCAACCAAATTGGATACTGAAGGATCCGACTTTCCCCCATAGGCTGAACCCTCATAACTGAATCGTTATACCATTCCTCATACAGCCATGTTACTGCAGAATCCAGGTTTTGCCTGAAATCAGCTAGGACATACGCGAGCAGTCGCTCTCGAATATATTGAGCCAAAGGCGATGGTATGCTCTGAATACGACCATCTTCGGTCTTGACTTCAACATCACATGCGCCAAGTCCTCGTGTAGCTAGTCTTACGATCAGGGTAATCCAGCCATCCCTATCCCAAGTACTTGCTGCTACTCTCATCAATCCTCCCTTATTCTTTCTCTGCACTAATGGGGCCTTATCAAGACCATCAAGAACGCCAAACATACGATCAACGTTTGCGCATGCTGCTTCAATGCGCTGCTCAGCAGTTGGAGGTGGGGGCGGAGGCAATTTGTAGGTTCCCACTTGATACTCGTCTTCCATATCCTCATCCTCTTCAATATCCTCCATGTCTCTAGACTCTTCAGAAATTGGTGCTGGCTGCCCTACAGGTCTAGGCGGAGAGTCCGGTGGAGAGGTGAGCGTCTTCGCTGCAATCTCAGGGCTGACTTGGATGGCTAAAGAGGGTTGTGGGAATTGGGTTGATGGCTGCCCGGTTTGAGGCGGCTGTGGTGTACTGGCCCTGGAAAGAAAAGAGTTATAGCGGTCTCTCACGGCCTACTCAATTATCTCAGTTGATGGTCAAAGTCAATATATATATATATAGGAGGTATCTCTGACCTGAATAGCCACGTCTAGGGTCTGTTGATTCACGGAGTAAAAGGTGGCAAGTGTGATCTGGACAACAAGATCAATTGGTAGTATTTGGGCATCAAATTGGTCAGTGCAGCATCCCTAGTAAGCGTGAAAAGATTTGCGTAGGTCGGAGCACCTATGAAAGGCAGAGAAGCCGGCAGCTGGACCATATTACTTTCGAACTTCTGCCGTTTTGCGGCATCTGTTGCCTGTGCTACTGGTGGTGCTACTGCTGGTCTCTTTCGTGATGTATCATCGAAGATCTCAGCCTTAGCTTGGCTCAAGCGGTGGAGATGTTGTGATATCTTTTGAAAGTGAGGGCCAGTGGGATTTGGCCTATACACAGATTCAGTAAAGCCATCAAATGAGGAATGACGAAGTGTCTAAAATACCGGATTAGATTGAGTAATAATATACGGAAGTCTTTTCAAGGCACTTGGCCATTAGCTTGTTTTTTGTTGTTGGGTTTTTTATGGCTACGCTCAAAGGATTGAACCCCAAGATGGCATTCAGAATCTTATTTGATATAGAAGATCTGGCCTTGATTAGTATTGAAAGGCAGTTGAGGGTTGAGGTTATTAGAAGAGGGTCCCTGCAGAGATAGTGAGCATCCCAGAAGCATAATACAAGTAGCATATGCCTTACATAGGTTCATCATGGAATACACCCAATAATCGGTCCAGGAGACCCTGAGCTTCAGCCTCCAGCGCGGAGATCGGCAGTAGAGGATGGTTTGAGGGAACAGCAGCCAGAGATATCTCGCTCTTGTTTGCCAATCTTGGATCAGTTACGCCAGGTGTCTGAACCTGAATAACTCGCTGCACAAATTTTATGCAACATAATTTCACGCCTGAGGGCCCAGAGTCCCACAGCCACAGTATCCTCTGCTTGATGCTGCCCATTTTTTGCCATTCCTCATTTTTTGTTGGGTTGGTACATCTATACGGTTGTTTTAGCTTAATCAAATCCAAGACCAAACCGCAGAATTGAAACGAGATGAACCTACATGTATCGAAATATAAGAGGATATATTGATGCGCTACTTTGTACTGCGTACTTTAATGATTCTGCTTCATTCTCGTGAATCAGATCTACCAGGGTATCCAAGGCTTTCAAAGCTAGATGTGTTTTTCTTGAATCATCCAAGGAGGGTGTCGAGAATGACTCTGCAATAAATTCCACGCCCCATCTTCGAAGTTCTGGTACCCCAGACTTCAGTATCGGCAGGATCCCTTCAAATATCCGCGGCCAGTAGACATCATCCTGTAGACACAAAGTACGCGCTTTTCGAAGCTGCGCTAACTGCTCAGTAGTAGTAGATTGATCGGAATCCATTGCTACCTAGCACCGCTCGCCTAGTCAAATACTGCTTCTCAATGAAACTGGGAAGCTCCAGCACGGATGGGCGTTCTGGCAGCCTGTTCTAAAGTTCAGACGAGGGCAAAGAGCTATCTACACACAAACACCAGGGGGGTGCCGATGACGCTATAACGGGTTTATATGGGGCGGTCTGAGGTGCCGAAGCTGTAGCAGGAGGTCAGCGATGATGTTGTTTGTGGACAAGAACAAAGAAATAGCAGTGATGATCAGAAATATTAGTTGGACCTTGAATTCGCGTCGGCAGATGCCAGCGCCAAGTGCGCCTGGAGCCTCAGGGTTGTGTTGCACCTAGGCTTTATGAAACAATCCTGGTCACGTGAGGCACACAGAGGCAGGTGCCAAGATTCCGACCCAAATTCCAAAATCTCTGTTTAGAGCGACCCAGCTTCGGCCAGCCTATCACCATCGAACGCTTCATCCACTCGTCAAGCTCTTGTACTGCATTTGAAGCCGGAAGTCCCTCCGGCCTGAGGTTCATAATGTCTACCTTCGATTTCAAGACTATAATAAATTCTCTCCCGGTCGAGGACCACTGGGGACCCTCGACCCCCGCAGCGGATGCTACCCTCAATGACATCCCGTATGCACCCTACTCGAAGGGAGATAAGCTCGGCCGTATGGCAGACTGGTCGACTGAGGGTGGCAAAGATGGCCGTGACCAAAGGGGCAGGGGAGGCTACAATAGGTTCGGCAGAGGTCAGTGTGGGGTATCGTGGTGGAGTAAATTATAGTTTGCTGACGAAGTGTTGTCCAGACCAGCAAGTATATGGAGCCGGAACATCAAGCCTTTTCTCTACCCAACAAGCGGAAGACGAAGCATCATTCTCCATCGTTGATAACCAACGCACATCGACTAAGACTCGTGGTGGCTTTGGACGTGGCACGATTTTCCGTGGCAGAGGTGGACGGGGTGCTCCTACCGCTCGTGGTGGTGCAAGAGGGGGGTCATTGTCTCGGCCTAGTGCCAGAAATGAACGACAGGATGGTAGAGGTGCCAGAGGCCGAGGAAGGAGGTTTGGCTGGAAAGATTACGATAAGCCACAGAGGAACCGCGACTCCAGCGTCGTTATCAAGCCCGACTGGAAGATGCTTGAAGAGATCGACTTCAACCGCCTTGCTAAGCTTAATCTTGAGACTGATGAAGGAGAGGATGTCGAAACATACGGGTTCCTACACTATTATGACAAGCAGTACGACAGGCCTGCGGTGAAGGGGGTAGAGAGGAAGCTAGCCATCCAAGAGAGGGCCTACTACAACCCCACTACCAGTGAGGATCCTGTGATCCAACAATTGGCAGAAAGGGATGAGGCTCAGATTTTCGCTACGGACTCTGTTCTCTCCATGCTCATGTGCGCTCCTCGTTCCGTGAACTCCTGGGACATTGTCATTGTCCGCCAGGGCAACAAGCTGTTCTTTGACAAACGGGATGGTTCGCAACTCGACTTTGTTACCGTCAACGAAAATGCGGCTGATGCTCCAGTTGAGTCGGACAGCAACAAGGACTCTATCAATTCCCCGCAAGCTTTGTCAATGGAGGCCACGTTCATCAACATGAATTTCACTCACCAGGTTGTTACTGAGTCTGACGAAGACAAATACACATTCGAGAATGAGAACCCCTTCTATAATCCACAAGAGGATACCGACCCTCTTGCCTCTAAAGGTTACAAATACAGGCGATTCGACCTTTCTTTAACAGAGGAGGAGCCAGTGCATTTGATTGTCAGGACTGAACTGGATGCTGCAATGAAGGGTACTGGAAAACAGTCAGACCAATTCTTGAGCATAAAGGCCCTCAACGAGTTTGACTCCAAAGCGCAAGGATCTGGAGGAGCTTTAGACTGGAGGACAAAGCTCGGAACACAGCGTGGTGCTGTCGTTGCTACTGAGATGAAGAATAACAGCTGCAAGCTGGCTCGATGGACAACACAGGCTATTCTTGCTAAGGCTGATGTGATGAAGCTTGGGTAAGTCTTTCAGCAGGGTCCTTAAGAATTCCAGCGACTTATTTTCCGCTGCAGTTTCGTTTCTCGTGCCAACCCCAAAGACAATGGTCGACATGTCATTCTTGGAGTCATTGGTTATAAGCCCCGCGACTTTGCTGCCCAGATGAACTTGTCCTTGTCTAATCAATGGGGTATCGTCCGCACAATTATTGACATGTGCATGGGCATGCCTGAAGGAAAATATGTGTTGGTTAAGGTGAGTTTAACCCATTCCAATCTATCTCTCAGTGGATAACTAACTATGGCCATTATATAGGATCCCAACAAGCCTGTTCTTAGGCTTTACGAGGTTCCACCCAACACTTTTGACGAGGAGTTGGAGGTGCACGTTGAAGAGGAGGAGGAATAAAAAGGAAGTTTCATTCTATTTTATGGGAGTGTGGGTGGGCTAAGGGGGAAGGCACATAAAATCACGATTTTTTTCGGTCCTGGGGTTTTGATTTAATAAGCTGGATATAACACGTTCGGTGATCGTGTTCGTTGCCTTACCAGACAATTGGCCCCAAAACTACAAAGTGAAATCAATTCCAACATACAATCTATACGGACATAATCGGGATAGGCCTCTGGCTGAAGCACTTGATATAGTTCTTAAGCACACTAGCAAGACCAGGCAAGGAACACCCAAGCCGCTCTACCTCTGTGCTAACGACCATAGGTATGACGATATATGTACCTTGAGCCCAATCGACTTCTTTGCCTAACTTTTTCTTCACCTCCTGTGGCTCTGTGAGCTATTACAAATGTTGTGTAAAGGTTGACTACCCACGTGACCACCATTTCACGAATTTTTTATCTGCCAAGCTAGTCTCGATGGAACTTCATACATTAATTGCCTCAACATCCAAAAGATCATGCCTAACGTTAGCACTTCTAGTTCTTTTAGCAAGCTTAACTATCATATAGGCTGTATTACTTCCTTATGATTCTTAATTGCAGACTACTGATGCCGTACTAGACGGCACATTTACATTTCTAGCCGGAGATATGCGAAAATAATACTGTACACGACGAGACCATCAACCAGTTACCATAGAAGACTTTTGGGGCTCAATCCTACTCAGTTCTTACTGCATAGTAATTGAGAGGCAACGAGAAGCAATAGCAATACAATGAACTAGACTACTTGAATGTATACGATCGAAAAAGCAGAAATAAACTCCCAGTGCGCCAAACCCGCACTTCCCCTTCCGTCTACAATAAGTATCGTGTGTAGTCAAGAAGTACATTGCAATCAGCTAAGCCAAGCGTTCGCCTCGAGCCCAAGAATTTCGGAACATTGGTTATCCTCCATCCCTTGCCTCCCTTCCTCGCCAGCGAAGGCTACCTCAGGTGGCAGCCTGAATGTGGCACAGTACATTCTCTTCCTAGGTGAAACGAGTCGAATATCACGGAATTCTATATCCTCTGCTGTAATCTTGTAGTTGATATACTTGGATATTCTCTGCTCTCTATAATTAGCCACCTATAAACTGAGGAAGACACAAAATTCGCCTACCTGGCATATCGACAGGTGTGCATCCTCATATTCTCTGGCATCAAAAATGTGCAGGTGTATTATCGGCAGTTTTATCCTAGTATAGGGCTCGAATAAACCCTCCATACCAGTATACACGCCAATAAATGCATCCAAAAATTCCACTGCGGTAGCAGGGAGGTTCATCACGAAATGGTTGAAAGTTGGAGGGACACGGTAGACTGCTGGGGGAGGTCTTTGGTCAAGGGGAATTTGGTTGGACCTCGAGAATTTGATCTTGGGTGGCACAAGGACCCTGCCCCACTTACTTTGAGAAAGTTTATAGAGATCTTTAACAGAACGTCGAATGAAATCCCTACCATCTTCGTTATGTGCCATCACAAAATCCCCAACCTACACGGTTAGCACTATACCAACTATCTGTAGAAAATATATATATGTAGGCCGATATACCTTATTCCTCGCTATATTATCAACCATTGCCTTATAACTTTCCGGGTTCAAGTCGTTTGCCCAAACAAACACTTTTTTCTTCCCTGCAGGTATAGCAAATGGCCCCACTCCCGCCATGACATCCGCGACGGCCTCCCCCTCTTTGAAAGTCTTAATAATCCTATTATGTTCTGTCTCTAGCCTGCTATTCCAATATACCTTTGCAAAATCAAATTTGAATCTGCAGCCTGATTCAGAAACCTCAACTTCTGTCTTTGGCTCCCCCGCCAAAATTTCCATGTCAAACGTTCGAAACTCAGAAGTAACGCCAACTTCCTCGGTCTTATTTATAACAGTTTTGATGATAGGGTTCTTGTCCAGAATAACTTGTCCTATTATCTGCTTGTAGGGAAGATAGGCCTCTCGAAGGTTCAGATGTGCGATTTCTCCGGTCATTGTGTATCCGCTAGGAACCTCTTCAAGTAGATCTTCTGGCAAGATAGAAGTAATGATTTCATAGTAATCCCAGTCATCATACTCCATCTTGAGGTTGTATGGGACCAGATCCACATCCTTGCTATCGATGAACGCCCGCAACGCGAAGGGAACTGTCGGAAGATCTACCTAGCAATTAATATTTGCATGAGCACCTGGTTTGGGAAATACCTACCCTTAGGCCTGATCCTGGGATGTAGAGGGATCAACTTCTTCACTTCATACACCTTTTCTGGATCCTGCTCCATCTCTGCCTTCATCTCCTTCTTGACGTGAACATATTCTAGCTTGCCTCCCGGGGACTTCTCGAGTTTGACCAGTATTGTACCTTTGTATTTGGTCCGGGTGAGTATATTGCTCTCGCATGCCTTTCTTATAGCTTCCATCTTAGATGGTGTATGCACAATTGCTCCCGTTATTGGAACAGTTTTACGAAAGAATGACCTGTCTAACGTACGCATAGCACGTTGGATAGGTGGTGAAAAGAGTCGAGACGCCATGTCGTCTCCGGGGTGAGCACTTGATGTCTACTCGCATTGGTAATTAGAAACTCTTCACGTAGAGAAACTTAGGGAATTGGCTGACTCTTACATCCATGGGCCGGAGTGGCCTTGAGCTTATCGATAACGCAGTGCAGTGGGGATAGTGGGAATGAAGCAACAATTTTGAACTTTTTTGCCACTAAACCAGACTGGTCACTAGCGCGCTAGACTCAATTTTTCTCTAAAAAAAATTGGATGTCAACTCTTTTATTGATGGAAATTGGAGTTATAGATAGTTAATTTATATGGAGTCCCTTATGAATCTCTAGATCCCCAAGTAAGTGGCCTGTACACTGGACTGCTTGGTTGCGCTGAATGTTACGCCGTTTCTTAGCGTGCTGAAGGGTCGTTGCTTGCCCGCCGGCCAATAGGCAAATTGAACTAGATCTAAAACCACAACCATGTGAATATGCAAGGGGGTTGCATAGCTGTTCAACAGCACTTGAATTAGAGGGGAAGGTTTTGGTGTACGAGTTAAAAACTTTGAGATCGTGATGTAAACATCTAAGAATAGGTATCAAGAATTTTGAATCCTTGTTCAATTGGTTTATTCAGCTTCTTACAGTATGCTGGCTTCTATCATAAAAGTGAACCATCATTTCATTAACAGAAATCTTGATTGATGGATAATGAATAATATCAGACTCCCTGAATTCTTGATGATGCTGGCTCTGACTTTTGCCACTAGGGAGAGTGCTGGTAATGGTGGTATCTTATTATCTGAGATATGAAGAAATCAAATGTTTTTGATCAAATCGTTTCTTTGACATTGCTGGCACTTGGGTTCCGAGTCTAGTTGCAAACCCAATGTTGGTAGATGCCAAAAATCCTTAATTCTCGGTAGTCGCAAACTCACAATTAGAATTAAAATCCCTAGGAAGATTTGAAGCTTAAAGATTGATATTGGAGACCATGTACACTGGTGAGGCAAAGATGGAATTGACTTGAAGTAGCAAAGAGCATAAATGCTGGTACTGTACAACATGCATCATGGATCATTGGATAAACAAAGGGTGTAAAAGCATTAAGAGGTTGATATTATGAAGTAGTTCATATCTTTCATATATTAAAGGCCAGTCATTACATGTCGTTTACTGTCTTGTCCCTCTACTGAGGGGCTAGTGCAAGCCAGACTACTGTCTTGTTTGGTCTATCCCTTGCTTAGTTTATTGCCGAGCCTAGTCTCATGTAGTCTCATGCCGAGCCAACCTTACCAGCACAACTATAGCTAGACTAGATACTAAAGTGTCGACAATTTTGTGGAATCATAGCTACTTTGTAGTTGTGAACACAGATGTGAGATATTCTTCCTTCTTCCATTGTACAGCTTCATTTCTTGTCTTAAGGGCGAGATTGTGCCAAGTCTCATGTGATCTCCAATACCTTCCCCCAATCGAGACTTATGAAGAGAGACCATATTCCTCCAATGCCATCCCCCAGATGATGAATGCCTTCCCCCAATCTAGATGTATAAGACAAAAAGGAAAAAATTAAACAATAACAATCACTTGCCATCCCCCAGACAATGAAAACACAAATATTATCACTAATAAGACTGCCAACGCCTTCCCCCAATCTAGACGTATAGGACAAAAGAAAGAAGAAAAAAAATTAATTAAGTAATAAAAACACCTTCAACTTCAGCGCTGTAAAGTAAGGCGGTGTGCTTCATAACCAACTCACTACTGCCGGGTGGCAGTACTAGAGTTTTACCATAGCAAACTATAGGTGCACGGAACCTATAGCTTCTATTTAAGTATATCTTGCTGGCATATATTCTATTATCGCTCTAGTTATAAAAGGTAGGCCCGACCGGCCTACTACTTGTTATTGGAACATAGAGGGAGATGGGCCCAAACGGGCCCAGAATATAATAGCTCAATACTATATTATTGGTAGATATCTACTACTCTGTTTCTGTCTCTATCACTGGCTTGAACTGACTTAGACGCTCCTCCAACTGAGGGGAATTCAGGGGACTATATACTGTCCAGAGTGGGGCAGTGCTGAGGCAGTGCTGGGGCAGTGCGCCATCATCTGACCCATTACATGATTTAAAATCAACATGATAGAAACTGCTAGAAACTACTAGGAAATAGAACTACAAGTATCGCGTGACCCTTCCAATAGTCACGCTCATTACTATAATGAAATACATGAGTTACTATACCTTTATTATCATCTGCCGGCCGACGCTGGCAGCCTGATAATATCCTATTCCATTAGGTTAAAAGTTGGTATGTAACGGGAGTTACATTTCATTGGGAAATGGAATGTGACTTCCTTACAAGCGCCTTAATGTCGATAAGGTATCTCGTAATCTCCGGGGATCGATGAACGTTCAAGAATTTCATCATCTTGATTGATGGCATCGTAGGAGAACTACGGTATTGACAATTCATCATCTTGATTGATGGCATCGTAGGAGAACTACAGTATTGTAATATCGTAGGAGAACTACGGCATCGTAGGAGAACTACGGCATTGTAGGAGAACTTGTCTCATAGGACTTTGCAGGGTTGTTTTCTTCATTAGTAGAATTGAAATGACCTGTATTTTGTAGATGCAGAAATAATTTGTTTCTTGTAGCGAACGTTTCTTTGCATCTTGTACATTCGAATGGTCCTAATGATGATCCACCTCGTCTTTTCTTTGAGGTGTTGATTAATGGTGGTTTTAATTCCATTAAACCTCTAAGTCGAATGAATTGATCTTTGGGTAACGGCTTTGTAAATATGTCCGCTATTATGTTTTTTGTTCCGCAGTGGTTGACTTTGATTAGTCCTGCCTCAAATAATTCGGTCACATATCTTTGACGAATATGTATATGTTTTGTTCTCGAGTGATATGCAGGGTTTTCTGTTAAGAAATTTGCTCCTATGTTATCGCCGAATAGGATTGTGGGTTTATCTGTTTCTCTTCCAATTCCCCTTATTAGCGCCACTATCCATTGAGATTCTTTTGCAGCTTCAGTTGCAGCTACATATTCAGCTTCAGTCGACGATAATGCCACCATCGATTGTTTCTTTGATCTCCAGGATATAGGGCCACCCTTAAACAAGAATATATATCCATATGTAGAATGGCGATCCTCTTGATTATCAGCATGTGATGCATCGAAATATTCTATCAATTTGTCTATTGATTTGGATAATGTTATTCTGTAGTTCACCATTGCGTATATATATTGCATGATTCTTTTTACTATGATCCAGTGAGATTCATAGGGATTGCTGCAGAATTGTGATAGCTTGTTGACAGAGTAACTTATACACTATGTCTTCTGAGTCGAGATGTTTTCCCGTCTCTTCTAGGTCTCCGGCAGCGTCTTTGACTCTTTGGACCCACTCTTGACAGGTTTCTGAAGTCAATTTTACTAGTTTATTGAAATCTTCCAGCATCTGCTTGATTTCAATGAAACTTTTTGTATTGTGGGCATTCTTTAGGGCTTCCCATTGGTGTTTAGCAATATTTAGGCCCCTTAAATATCGTTGTTCTTCAGGTGTACATTGCAGGTAGATTTCTGAACAGGCTAATAGGTTCTTCTCTTTTCATTCTTCATCATGGAGTTGAATGGGGGGTATCGTTTCCTCTATTAGTGACCATACCAGGAGTCTTTTCAAAATAAATTCCATATCACGAGACCATGTCTTGTAATTCTTAGCTGTCAGTTTAGGGATTTTCCTGTTCACGGAGACTCTAATAGTGATGTTCTCGGGTTGTTCACGGTTCGGAAGGAATGGGGTAGGCTCTCGATCTTATATTGGTCTTCCTTGTGAACGATCGCCAAGTTGACGTCTAAGAGAAGGTCTGTCTTGATATATAGGTACTGGGTCTGCCATGTCTGAATCTTGAAGTTCCTCGTCAAGAGGTTCTTGATCAGCCATTTGTATGGTAGGAGAATAAGATGAGGATGAGTGCTTGGGGATGAAATAAGGATGAGTGCTTGAGAATGAAATGAAGATAAGTGCTTGATAATGAAATGACGATGTATGTATGAGGTAGCACACAGCGGAAGGATATGCTCATAACCTGTGGAATCACGGCTACTTTGTAGTTGTGAACACAGATGTGAGATGTTCTTCCTTCTTCCATTGTACAGCTTTGTTTCTCGTCTTAAGGGCGAGATTGTGCCAAGTCTCACGTGATCTCCAACAAATTTTACATCCCGCCCAAAGGTACATAAGTAATTCTGGTTGTAGGTACGGTATGTACGTGGGTTGTGCAGCCAGACTAGGGTATGTACAGTAGATGGTCTTCAGTGCGTATGAAAAGCATCCTACCTAGGAGCGGTCGGGTTCGAGACTAGAAAAGCATGTATTCTCCAAGTCTAGCTAAGGTCATCCTAACATGAATATAGACCCAACCCGCCTACCAGATGACTAGTCTGGCGGGCACCGGCCTCTCGTAGCCAGATGACTAGTCTCGTGCCTAGATGACACCGAACTCTATATCCAAACTAGGCTAGAGAATCTGACATGCAGCAGTATGCGTAGCCACATGTGGTACACAGTACCACATACAGTACGGAGTACTGTACATAGAATAAGCTCCTGTAGCAGTGGCGGGAAAGTGCATACTGGAGGGAAGTCAACGAATAAGAGACAACCCAAAGAAAGTGAACAATCAATTCGCTCTACATACTGCATCGCTCGCTCCAGTCGCTAGTCTATCTTCCACAAAACTCTCTTTCACACAGGAGGATAGTCTGGTTCAGGAGGGGTTGTGCCAACCAGATTACACTTTCATAATATCGGCTTAGGAGCTAGCTAGATCACCACAGAGATGCTCCCCATGCCGAATCTCAAATTGCCTGCCCCATATCTTCAACATCTTGATTCAGAGTCTGGTAGATATTAGATGTGCTTCATACCTCCAGGCCATTTCCCATTGGTAGCCATTACAAAATTCATTCTATGTTTGATGAATGTCAAATATTCAACCTTACACACCTCAGCAATGAGGTATAAGAAAAAAATATTGAAAGCTGAGTCACAGCTCTACTATGTACCAATCATCCTGAAACTCTTGGGTGAAGAGGCACCTGGGCTAGGTACATACTCCCGTTATAATATTCGATAGATATATTTGCTGGAAACTGATATGTAGGCATGGGATGGGAGTCGCAGACTCACTACCTATATAAAAACGATGACTACAATTGAACCTCTCTCATGCTCAAGCATCTTCTACCACTGCATATCTTCCTTACACGATCCGTAGATCAGTCCTTGAGACACAATATGGAAATATGTTAGCTAAAGAGGTTTGTGATCAAACTATAGACCGGTGGGTGGGGTAAGAACTCAGCTCGGATTCTGAACTTGTGGGCGGACAGTTACCCATAACGACATACAGTCAAACTTGTAGTTTGTACATCAGGATAACTTGACAATCCCTCTACTTTCGGTGTCACCTTCAGACTGTGTATAATATCAACGTGATCTTCGCACTCAAAAGGCCTTTGGTGGGAGTTATGAAAATAAGTCAAACTCGACTGTATGTTCCCTTAATTGCACGACCCAGGACCCACGTATAAGTTCGAAAGCTACAAACAGTAGAGGCAGGCATCTTACCCCCCCAGCAGCTGTTGGATTCCTCCTCACTTCGAGGGCCACCAAAACTGTGTGAGACTTTATAAAATTGACTTGAGCTGCAATCATCAAGTTGATGGCACTTGCTATAGATAAGTGTACAACATCGATCGCATGGCTGAATGAAACCCTTGTAACCTGGACTGTTAAGTACAACTGTACGTACTCAGCATTTTTTACACCAGGGCCACCTTTGGTGTGATTCCGAAGACGATTTGTCTATGGTCTGCACTTATGTACTTGAACTTGAACTTTTGAAATATGTATCATTCCCACGTGACTCCCTGCATTACCGTAAAGCTGACAGGACTGCGTACTGTTGAAAGATGACACTTGTGATTGTGAATCTTGAGACAAGTGCTGAAGACCCGGACTACTCTGGTATCGGCAAGCTTCTATCTGCTCTGTCTTAGATGCACGTCGCTCCAATGCTCAAGTCCTCTCCTACCTTCTCGCGTCCAACAGCAGCACATCGCCTTACTGTTTGCAATCTGGAAGCGCACCATTCGAACCCTGACCCACCCCGCGGTGTATATTGCCATTCGCGACCTCTCCAATAAACAAACATACAATTCCTGAAAGCTGCTATCGCGCTATCATTTTGAGGTGAGCCCCAGGGTCCTTTGTCCTATCTATGCAAACCATAAGGTTCCTCCTCACATTCCAGAAAGCCCTGTGGATGTACAATGCTCCCTTCCGATCATCCATTCGCATTACCCTCATCCCCATTGGAGATTCGGGAGTGCGTTTCCCTTTCTCGAGCCTTATATGCCCCCCGATCCTGTCGTTATGATGTCTGGTGTGCACTCCGGATACCGGTCGAGCGTTGGTTCGTCAAAACAATTCCCCCTTTTTGCGTTCCAAGCCTGTCGTGTTACTGGCCAAAAAATCATTAGCAGCCAGCCAAGGATAAGCATGGCGCTAACAGCTATATGCGATTCTACAGAAGCCCGACAAAACGAAGTCTACCGACTTGAGAGCCTTACCCGACGCTCAGGCATGAACGAGACCGATCCCGTTGGCCGACAAAGCCCCGAACCGAATGGCGTCAACGGCACACATGAGGAGCATCTAGAAGTTCCTAGCGGGGGAGCGGAGGGCTCTACAACTGTAGGCCGAACGCCAACAGGGAAAAGTGGTAGAGTCATTGAAAGGCTTATGGCCGAAAATGATCGATTGCGAAGAGAGTTGAAAGTGGAGACTACTGCCCGAGCGGAGGAACGGAAGGCGCGAGAAGCCATCCTACAGTCCCGGGACTCATTACAATCTACAAATGACATTCTCGTTCACCAGACGAATATCGATAAAAGATCATTAGAGAAGAAGGATCGGAAAGTTGAGGAGTTAAAGAATGAACGAGACACTGAGCGGCAGCTGCGAACTGTTGCGGAGAGGGACCTTCGGCAAGTTCAGACTGAAGGTGATGCTGAATTACAAAGCATTCGACAGGAGCTCGTAATGGCATCTACATTACGGGAGAAGGCGGTCAGTCAGTACGAGGCACTTGCTGCAGGATGGAAGAGGCTCGACGAAACCTACCGGACTAAGGTTGAAGAAATGCGGAGGAAGCTAGACGACATGATCAATGAGCGGGCTAGGGACCAAGCTCTTCTCAAACGTTTAGACATCACAGTGGAACAGCAACGACAAGAAGTCGAGAAAATGCGGCACGCAAAAGCAAAGGTCACACAACGGTTCGAGGAATGTATGGAGCTAGCGGAGGCCGGAATCAAGGACATAAGAGCCCGAGCAGACAAGCTGGATGTAGAGGCCGAGAAATCCCTTGCGGAAGCCCACCAAGCCCTGGAGGAGATGAGATATGTCATGAATATCAAAAGAAATGTTACGACTCTGTCTTTCAACAGCCGGGACACTCGAGAAGATGACGACTCCGACTGCGACGAGTGCTAATCAACGACTTGAGGCTTAGTGTGGGAAGTTAGTTAATGATGATGAATGAGAGTCCTATTTCCTAATTCCTAATGTTCCTTCATTCATATACGAGCTGCATGATCTGGGACATAAACGGTGCTTGTTGGGGTGGACAAGGACAGGCATGGGGGTAATACAACAACGGAGTTCTTGTTTAATGCTATACTGGCTGAACTTTTCTTTTGGATACAAAAGCTAGGCTTCTCGTGTATGAGTAGGAAAGGTTTCCATATGGAGATTCCCCTGTGTCCTCGATTGTTGTTTTTTCTTCCGTTTTCTTCTCTTGTTTCTTAGATTGGGCTTGATGATGTTACCCAATCTTAATATTTTTATACCCGTGTACCTGATTGCGATTTCAAGCGTTAGAGTCCTTTATTGAGGCTGATGAAGGTCTGGAAGAAATTTGGGGACAATATAACTAATGGCCGTTTTATGTGCGGCATTGAAAATACATTTGGTGACCTGCTGAGTTCCTGACAGACTTCGGGTCTCATCGGGATCAGCGATGCCATGGGGCAATCTTGGCATTCTTAGATTTAACAGAGAGGAAACTAAACTCAACTGGATCCTGCTCCAACCTACCACCACAACCAGACTATACCACCACCATCCTCAACATGGGTTCTCCAGCAGGCCAAATGCATGTCATCTACAGATGGAAGTCCATCTATGTTGTAGGTATCTCAAGCTCTTATAGAAGTGACTCAAGAGCTAACTCTCGCTTAGTTCAGCGAAACACTCGTCCGACAACTTTCGTAAGGCCCACAGTCTAGAGAAATACAAGCCAAGTTGTTGTTGACTTCGTAAAACAGGGAACAGATGGAGGCGGAGCCAGTGAACTTGGAATTTGACGATGTTGGGCAGGTAATACATCCTATCTTATCATGCTGTATACATTTCCTAAATTGATCACATCTTAGGCCTTTGTTCTGGATGGTGAGCGCGATGATGTTTTACATGCACTAGACAACCTCCGTAAGGCTGTAGAGATTGCCTCAAAGCAAAGCATGATTCTCAAGCGGAACCCGACGGTAATGCTTTCCCTACACCTGGCGCGAGTTAAGTTAACAAGGCCTTTAGTACATTCCTCTAATCCAGCGTTCGAGGCTGTCAGAGTTTAATGTGGAATCCATTGTATGGAAGGAAGAAGCTAATGATGAGGATGAATTAAATATCGTATGCAACATGTTTGAGAGGTCTTTGATTAGCGTTATAAACTTACCAATGCATAGAAACTTGTCCAAGGTGCAGAATTCAGTCTTATGAAGTACTGGAGTCCAAAGAATGGCACGGACTATGCAAGTATGATCCACCCGCGAGAAGCAGAAGATGATGTCCCTTCAATGATTGAGAGGGTTTGCGACTGTCGCGTCGAAAAAGATACTTTCAATAGGAGGCTCGTTATCCGTGCAAACGACCCTTATGTCGTAACAAGGGTTATTGAGAAGCTGGACAAACTCGAAGAGATTTTTGTTAGTATCATTCACGGAGTTGCCTACGGACGGACTAACTGACATACATAGAATGCTGGAATAACACCACTCACAAATTATTTAGTGTATGTGGATGACAAAAAAGACTTCGAGCTCAAACTCGTGTCCTTGAAGGCACAGCTCAGAACGAATGGAAAGACTACCCTCTTCAGTGACAAGCAAAAGAGATATTACAGGGACAGAAAAGAGATATTCAGTCTTCGGCTTCTGCGCCGTCCAGATGCTGCAGCAAAGCCGGCAGTAGTACCCTTGGAAATCAAAGAAATACCAGGGGATAGGAATGGCAGTGGGCCTCGCGCCTGGAAGGGATACCTGTTCAAGGGATATGGGGCATTTGAAAACGACCCAGCCGTGTACGTGAAGCCTAAGGCCAAAGCTATCTTGCAATATCCTGTCCAACAGGTGGATTTGCAGAGTCACGCAATGAATTTACAGAGAGCCCTAAGGGAACTGCCACTTGATACAAATGACGAAGTCAGTTTGGGACCACGTCCAAATTTTGCTCCTCAACAAAATGATGAGTCCTTAGACTTTCTCTTTGGGTCGCGCCCAAAATTTGCCAGTGCGGAAGAACCTCAAGCTGCTCTGCCTGCCGCAGCGAAGCGCCGTGTGAAGGGGTTTGAGGAGTTGAAAACAGAGTCGGATTCACCACATATGAACCAAGCAGCACCACTAGCGTTGCCTGAGGCAGGGGAATATGTGCCAACAGCCACCACGGCATCGTCGTATTATGGCGGAGATCTTGACGATCTTTTGGGCCCTCGGCCCGCGGCTGCTCCTGCCGATGATTTTTTGTCTACTCGCCCAACCCCTCTGACTGTTACACAGTCCGGCATGGTCCGAACCACCAGACGTCTGAGGGTTCCTGTGGATCAGGTACCTGAAGAGACGAAGCAGAAAGTGTCAGAAGCAAGTACTAGAGTACTTCGAAATGTAAATTCCCAGAGAAAATCAAAGAAAGATCCCATTAGGAAATACGATGCCAAAGAGTACGTCATGCCTGTTTTCTGGTGAGGTGATTGCTAAAGATTGTGCAGACATGGGAAGTTCAACATGAGAATACTGCGAGAAGTCTTTGAGCCTTCGTACGTTACCCTCAATTGCCCACATTTCACCCTTCTCACTAATACCGGGCTAGCTTGGATTATGCACGTTTGCACAAATGCAGGATTACATTTGAGGCAAGGTCAATATCCCCAATTCCAATTGCGTTGGACTTCCCTGACTGGAGGATACAGGATTGGACGTGTCATTTATGACGCTGCACCCCCGCCGACGAAGTGCATGAACTGGGAAGATTTTCTCCCCATTCTGGATGACAGGAGGGATACAATGAAGGTTTTCTTTACTGATAGAGTTACGACTGACTTTGTCGATGTGGATTACGTTAACGACCTCAAACTTGACCATAACCAAAACTTTTTCAACTATGTTGCTGACAAGAAGAAGATCTGGTACGAGTTTTTGTGCGATTATAAGGGCAAGCCTTGGTATGTCTTTTTTATCCCTTGGAACCTACTGTCCGGGATCCCTACTGACGGGCCTTACCAGCCTCATCAAGTTTGATGCGGAAACGAGGGAAATGGAGGCTCTCGGGAAACTGGAGACGTATGGAACCGTGATGTGGAACTGTCCCCTCCGAAGCTGGGACGCCCGCTTTATCCTCCAGGCCCGCAAGGTTCTGAACAACGAAGACCAAACTTTCAGCTCCTTGAGTGAGAGTCTTTTTATCCCGTGAGTGGTGTCATTGATTCCATCATTATATACGACATTCCTAACGCTGGCACAGGCACGATTGCCAACTACCGCAAATCTCATTCAGGACCGAGGCCAATAGCCTCATGGTGAAGAAGATTTACTGCAAGCGTGAATCTCGATATTACGTCCTCCCCACGGCCCTTACCGGCCCAAGGAGGAACTTTGAATTTTGCGTGACGGAGGTCCAGGACCTGTGGATACAGGCCCATACTGCTAGTGATGAGACCTTCAAGGCGTCGGCTACTGAAAGGTATTTTCAGAATCAGCGGCCGGTGTAAAGATACCCTAGGCTAACATACCCGACAGAATTGACATGATCGCTAATGAGCGGCTCTTCTATACCTTTTCCCTTACGCCTAGTAAGCACGAGGAGGCTTTCCAAGCGCACGCAGAACTGGAAATTGGCGAAGTAGCCCAATGGACCGGCAGTAGCATGTTGGGGCCGACAGGAAATGGGACATCGAAGCTATGACTAAAATTATCACTGCACTCATTGAAAGGATGGATGATGTGGGATATAACAATCAAGGTGCTTGGACTGATGGTTTTTAAGGGAATATTTGGTTGAGCGTCGAGAAAATGGCTTGATTTTCCTTTTTTCTTTGCATGTTTTGGGGGTTGTTTCCACTGGGACGGCGAACAGTGAGTGGAATATGGCAATCTAGCAGTGCTGGTAACTCAATGTCTTATCTTCAGCATACTATACCTACCTAGGGCTGAATCATACTTTCGTTCACATGTTTACAGCACGAAAATTTGACTCCTAGATATCAATGCGGGATACAGTCAACTCTTGCTATAACGGACGGCAGAAATCCAGGGCTTTTTGTCCGGTATAGCAAGTCAGACGGGGGCTAACCAGTCACGTGGGTTCTGAGAACTCCCATTTTGCCCTCCATTAAGGGTATTTCGAGTCACATTAAGCCTAACAGAGTGGATTATTCAGCAACCAGACATGCCTCGTCCGGTATAGAGAGGGAGAAATGTAAGGCGACAGGGATAAGAAGACCCCTGCACTCCTCTAGCACTCTGTCCGGTCCGGTATTGTATGGCCGTCCGGTATAGCGAGAGGCAATTTGCTGGTAAAAAATCCGGAAGCGTCTGGTCCGTCCGGTATAACAAGGGATCCGTTATAGCGAGGTCCGGTATAGCAAGAGTTGACTGTACATGATAATCACTTCTGCATCTGTTGTGGATTTCTCCGAATTAGGGTCGTACTACCAAATTCGGGAGCGGCCGAACTTGCCAAGAGGTAATCTGGTTTAGTCTGGTTGCTCTTGAAATGAGAGGTCATGCAGGTCTTGCATATAACAACACGTGACAGCGAATAGACAGATGAATGGCCAATAAAGGGACACTTCACCTGAGGTATGTGCATGAGACAGTGCGAACGTATGAGTGAGCACGTAGATATGCAAATATATGAGTATGTGCGAGTATATGAGATTCTTTCTTAAGCTCAACCCCAACACCCTCTATAGAAGAAATAGAAGAGCTCTATATACATGAAGGGATAATGCGAATAGCATTGCTATTACAGGTAAGTATTGCGAGAAAGCAGGTATATGCTGGAGTTACGTGAGTGGCATGTCAGTGTATGCGTAAGTGGCATATCGCCACAACGTCATATGCTGGATTATCCTATGTGCTTTTCAACACCCCTCCTCAGCAGATACTGCTGTATAGCAAGTAAGTAAATAAACATGATTAGTCTCATTAAAAAACCTAAAAACCCAATGGGAAAAAAGAAGGTAAAAGAGTGCTAATCAGCTCGCTTGCATTATTTGATCCCTTAGAGTAAGAAAATGAGGCCGTGGTAGCGGCTTTGTACAGATGTCAGCTAGGTTGCTGGCACTCGGTATCCATAAGACGTTAATCTTGCCTGTTTCTACCAGATCTCTGATATGGTGGTAGGCAATGTCTATATGCTTGCTTTTATCGCTGATGCGGGGATTGTCAGTTAGATCAATTGTCCCGTTATTGTCAGCATTTAAAGAACACGGAGTTCACTCAGGGCGTTCTGCAACCATATTTGCTGTTTTGCAGAGGTAGAAAGAGCGATATATTCTGCCTCGACCGTAGAGGTAGATACACAACGTTGCTTTACCGATCTCCAGCAAATTGTGTTGCCAGCTATCTGGAATATGTTTCCCGTTGTTGATTTCCGGTCGTTCTTGTCGCCCGCAAAGTCTGCATCCGAGTAGCCTGATAAGCTCACCAAATTATTGTTTAGTGAACTGTTAATAGGCCAATTATTATTCAGCCTTTTATAGGTAAGAGTAAGATCTCTCGTGCCCTTAAGGTAACGTAGAGTCTTCTTAATAATACCCATATGATCTTTGGTAGGCTTTGAGGCAAACTGGGATAAAGCGGAGACGGTATAGGCAATGTCAGGTCTGGTACCGATCACAAGGTACATGAGGGAACCAATTATTTGCCTAAAGCGGGATGTATCTGCAAGATCTTCTTGCTCTTGAGCCTTTAACAATGAAATGTGAGGATCCAAGGGAAGAGAGATCGGGTTGCAGTCTTGCATGCCGAATTTAAGAAGTAATTGGTCGATATATGTTCGTTGTGACAAGGTAACACTGTCCGCATGCCATGTTATCTGGATGCCTAATAACCAGCTCAAAGGACCGAGTTCGCTCAATTTGAATTCTTTCTTTAGCGAATTCTTCAGTTTCTCCCTTTCGGCCAGGTTAGGCCCCACAATAGTGATATCGTCCACATATATGGCAATAATCACTTGAGATTCCATATGTATTAGAACACATGGATCAAAGTTGGTCGTCACGTAGCCTAATGGTATAAGAAAGCCGGTCAATCTCTGATACCATTGCCTTGGTGACTGCTTAAGGCCATATATGGACCTAAGAAGGCGTGCACAATGCCCTGGTTATTCATATCCAGGCGGAAGCTTCATATAGATTTCCTCGTTTAGAGATCCATAGAGGAAAGCTCCTTTTATATCGAGCTGATCTGGCTGGGGCCAGCTAAGAGAGACTGATAATGCAATCAGTAATCTCAATGAATCGTACCTCACAACAGGAGAGAAGATCTCATCAAAATCCGTCCCCGGTTGTTGAGAAAAACCCTGAGCAACAAGCCTTGCCTTGTAACGACTTATATTACCTTCTGAATCCTTCTTAATCTTGTAGACCCATTTGCAGCCTATGATGTTGTGCTTTGGAGAAGGTAGGGATACAACCGACCAAACAGACTGATCTGCCAGAGTTTCAAGCTCTTCCTGCATGGCCTTATACTATCTTGAAGAGTCTGCGTACTTGGTTGCTTGCTTGAACGTCCTCGGTTCAATCTCATTGACCACAAGAGCGGTTGCAAGCAATGTATGCGTATTGGTAGATTCAGTAGATTTGGTGAATTCAGTGAATTTAGTAAGCTCGGGTTGAGGTAGATTAGTTAGTATATTCTGAGCTCGATTAGCTGGTATATTCTCAGCTGGTAAATGCTCAGCTGGATTAGCCCCGAAAGAGGTAATTTCACTGAGGGTAAATATGCAGTTTGATGCCTTCACGGTAAACATATGCTTGTTACTAGCAAGCTGGACCTTATAGATTAAAGGGCTGTCTGTATAGCCAACGAGAATAGTACTTTCTGCTCATGGTTGAGTGATCTTGCTGCTTGGAAATCTTCGCTCTTCAGCGATATGGACATAGCAAGAACTGCTAAAGGGTTTCAGGTGTGCAATCGAAGGCTGTTTATGGTACAGCATCTCAAAGAGCGTTTTACTCTGAGGTAGCTGTGAATGGGGTAGGCGATTTCGGAGATATACAGCCATATTGCAGGCTTCGCCCCAAAGCTTAAGGTCGGGCCTCTGGTGATTAACCAGGTCTAGGATCATGCTTCTAGCCATAGTCTGTATTGTCCAATTATATCACTCTGGTACTCCATTAGACTGATAGGAATATGGGGGTATATAGATGTATTTGATGTCCTTCATTCTGATGAACTTATTAGCTTCCATATATTCTCCACCGTTATCAGATACTAGAGTTAAGACAGTGGTATTAAACTGCCTTTCCACTAGAGTAATAAATTCTTGAATTATCTGTGTGGCATCTGGAGATTTATTCTTCAGGAAATATATCCAACCCATCCTAGTAAAATCATCAATAAAAGTAATGTAATATTGTGAGTTACCGTAGGAAGGTAAAGATTGCTTTCCACTTAGATTGCTATAGAGCAACTCAAATGGCCGACTAGATCTAGCTTCAGAAAGGCTTTGAGGAACTGTATTTGTGGATTTCGCCATTATACAGGCCTTATATGCGAATTCTGCAGGCTTTGGAGGTATTAAGGAGCCGTCCACATATGCCTGGCCAGTTACCTTACTCGAATGCCCTAATGAGCGATGCCAGAAGGCAAACAATAGTAAAGCCTGTGTTTTAGCTCTTTTGGTAGTTTGTTCTGCATGTTCAAGTTCATGAGCTCTTTTGGAGGTTAATCCGGAGACCTGGTTAGAGGGTATTCTAGAGGCCTGATTAGAGCTGGATCCATGAGCTTTATTAAAGCTGAACCCTGAAGGTTCATTATTGCTGGCAATAAGGGAACTGTTTTTGCGTTGAGCAAGAAATAGGAGATTCTCCTTAAATTCTGCCATACATACAGGAGAATGCACAGCATTATAAACCATAATCCTGTTACCTGACACTACCATAGAATACCCTTTTGACTTTAACACATTCCATGATAATAATGAGTGACTAAAGGAAGGAACATAGAGAACAGAGCTAAGTCGAACAACATGATAAGTATTATTAGAGAGGACGCAGTCTAATAGAACTGTGCCTAATCCTTCAACAGAGAGAGCACTACCCCCTTCTATACTCACAGTTCCGTGACTCTGTTTAATCCGTTCAAATTTCCCTATATCAGACGTCATGTGAGATGAGGCGCATGTGTCAACATCAGCAACTACGTTATTTGCATCAGGTGCATCAGACGCACCAGATGCCATATAGCAAAACTCAACGTTATGATATAGAGGTATTTCTTCTAACTCTCGGGACGTACGATAACCACTTCCAACGTTTCTACTCTAACTCTTACTTAAGCTGTGCTGTTACCATGCAAGCCGACGTCCCGCGTTCTTAATATTTCGCCTTTGAATTGACTTTGCTAATACACTTTTACCTGTCTATCCTCCTGACCATATCTAATCTTCTGTTGTCGTTCCCGTGTCACTGTTCATCTATTTCGTTCTTTTATGGTATCCATCTCCCAATCCTCTTTCCGGCGTTCCTTGCCCTTGCCCCACGCCCTTAACTTCTCTATCCTACAATAGCTCTTCAGGTGTTCCTAATCCGACACCTCGCGTTTCTATCTTCTCCATCCTACATTTGTCTTTCTGATGTTTCTTAGCCAAACCCCCGCGTTTCTAATTTCCCCATCCTACAATAGCCCTTCAGATATTTTTAATCCGACACCTTGCATTTATAACTTGCCCTATCCAATAATTGCCCTTCAGATGTTTCTATTCCTACTCGTCACGTTCTTTACTTGACCGTTATACTCTCTGCGTGTACAAATGTTCTCCTTTTAATCTGTGTTCCATTTGCTAATTACCAAACATATCTTTCATAAACAAAAAAAAACCTCATTCACAGCAGAAGTTCCTTACGACCTCCAACACCAAGAAATGAAATCCAACGCAATGCATACTCTTTCCTCTCACCAAATTACATCTACCAACCTTCCCCGTCCCAGCTTCCAGTGAACACGTTTTATGAAAAAGAAACACATGACCACACACAAGCAAAAGAAATACAGCTAACGAGATAACATAACCCCATAGAGAGAATAGCCTTGAAACTGACATAGAAAAACCCATTCCCTCAAATATCTGACTTCTTCAGTCACTTTCTGTGTCCTCTTCGTCTATATCCCCTGTCCCTGTCAGTGCATCATCAACCTCCGGGTTTAATGGTCCAGTCAATTCTACTGATGAATCTCTCAGTAGACTCCCTTCGCGATGGCGCTTCTCCGCTGGCACCTCTAATCTTTCATACGAGTACTCTAGCTCCTTTCTCAATTCCGCCTCATATCGTGCTTCATCTTCGACTTGTGGTGCATCAACTGGTTCTACTTCCACCATCCTTACCTGAGCTGCAATCTGACACACCAAGTCAGCCTTGATGTTATTCATCATGAGGTCCTTTATTGCTTTTGGATGAATCTCCCATGTATTCATTAGCCTCTCATATGTGCCTGTTTTGCGTTAGTCCTTTGTCCAACATTGTGCATCTATTTGTTGCTCTTCATTGGTTATTCTCAACTTACACCAGGCAGTTTCGTATTTAAACTCCTGCATGACTGGATTACAATCTCCTGTCTTCCATGCTTTCAAACTGTGACGCATTGCTGAGGCCACAAAGCATATGAAGATACTATTAATTCTATCCAGAAAGCCCGGGTCCCTATTTCCCTTCATTTTTGGGCCTTGGAAATACCGTTGATATATTAAATTAATGATCTCCTCCGCACGGAACCGTCCCCTAAACTCCTTTTTGGACATCAATATTAGTGTCAGATATTGGACTAGTGGTGTTTGCCATCCGACCAACTTACATCCCGACTACTTTGCCTGCAGATAAATCGATCTCCTTCCAGCAAGTACTCAACCTTTGTCTTCATACATTCCTTTGGTAACTGGCTAATACCATACACCCTCGTGATGCTTGCCCGACATCAGCAACGAGTTTATTTGTGCCAGGTGCACCAAGTGCACCTGGCGCTCTATTGCAGAACTAAGCCTTGTGATG